>ML778374.1:969548-1093238 GCA_009831015.1 Picea engelmannii | reverse complement strand
AGTTGGGGATAGAAGCCGTGCAAGGAGTGCGCAGGCCGAGTGAAGTTCAGGGGTGCGAACCTGAGCAAGAATTGAAGGACTATTTCCGCAGGTGTGCGTAGAATTGAGTGACTTCAACACTTAGACGTGGTTGAAGGTTGCCACAAGGAGTGCGTGCAAGAGTTTCCTGAAGGACTTGAAGGTCGTGGGAAAGCTCAGGAGGGATAGGCCTTCAAATTTGTTGAAGGACAACGTAGAGAAGTTGTGCCTTGAAGGTTGGCAAGAAGCGTCGCAAGATTGCACGCAGGTGGACAAGTTCCGTGGAGGAATACATAGTCATTTCATAGATTTCATCAGGAGGAACGGTTGGTCGGTATTCTCTGAGGAGGATTCACGACATCCCGTGAGCCGTTAGATATCGAGAAGGTGCAGGGAGATACTGCAGGTATTCTCGAGAGGTTTAAAGCTCAGGAGGGGCAGAGCCATTGATCCGAGCCACAAGGGCTGTCGGATTCACACGTGGTTTCGTATATCGGGGTTTTGTAGGTTGAACTCCGTAAACATCGCAACGGGAATCACGATATTGCGATACGCGATATCCTGACAGTTACAAGAATAGTGTGGGACCACCACAGAGTCAGTAGGTGGATAGGTGGCACGTCTCATCTGGAATTCGCAGCGAAAAGTCCCGAAACAATTGTATTAGGATTCGCGATACTGCGAACTCCGAAATCCCGACGGAGGTGACGAGCGTTGAAAAGTCAACCGACGAGCGCATCGGAGGTTCGGCGTATCGGGGTTCGGGATTCGGAGAGACAAGGCATTCTATATCGTGAGTGCCGAAATCGTGATAGGAGAAGTTCCGACAGGGTAAAGGAAAGGGTCAGCGTTGACTTATATCGGGTTTCAGGGATTCGTGGAACCAACGCTCGACCATTGGATTCGCGGAGTTGCGAAGTCCGATCTCCTGATTTGCAAAGAAGGGGGGATCCCATGAGGATTGTTGTGGGTGCAGATTTCCCGATAGGGAAATCGAGGAACGTTAAAGTTCTTCGGGCCGTGGTAAAAGGAAGATCTTGTGAGAAGGCTTGCAAGCGAGCACGTGCCTACACCACCTTGAAAAGAGTTATGTGCACAAAAAACAGATAAATAATTTGTATATGAAAATATATAGGAGTGTAAATATAAATCTAGGCCCGAGGGCCAAGCTCCAGCTCCAGCTCCACCTAACTTGCAAGCCAAGAACAAAAATTTTAACACACACACACACACACACACACACATATTGAAAATGTAAAGGAAGAACTAGCCTTAAATGGTTTATATATATATATATATATANAATAATAATAAAAAAAGAATATATAATTTTTTTTTTTTTTTGTTGACCCGAAGGCCAATCTCCAATTCACAAGCCAAGCACACCTGCCATACACAACATGCAGGTTAATAACACAATGCACCAAAGTCGAGACCAAGCACCCAAAGTGCCCAACCACATGGAGAATGAACCCACACAAGATCCTTTCCTTTGCATTACACGTCCATGCTAACACAGGGGTTAGCACATGCATCGCAACACAATGCAATTTGAAGCTGAGACTAAGAGCCATGCACCAAGTCACATGGAAGAGGAGCCCACAATGGGCATTTCATTGCACTACACATTCAATCTCCAAGTCCACGAGATCCCATATGAAATCACCATAGTCTGCGAGCTTGACCCTTTGGCTTACCATACAAACTCAGATTTCACCATTATGCCATGGTCTAGGTGCTAAGGAGGAATCCCACGAGGGAGGAGGTTTGTGCACAACTTCAAAACAATGCCAAACACACAGGCCAACGCCTGAGCACTAGGTGAAGATCCCACGAGTTCATATCTCGCATCACCACAAGCCTACACACAGGCCAATGCCCGAGCACAAGGTGAAGAGCCCACGGGTTCCTCTAGAGCTCTATATAGATGTGCTGGGGTATTTTAACTCAGAAATGCAAAAACGCTAAGTTGTTCTGAACACTAACATGAAATACTTCGCAAATAAGCTCACAGGCCAGTGCTCGAGCCCAAATCTCTCGAAGGGGCACCATTCTATGCACTATTCGTTTAACACATCTAAAGGTTGAGCCAAACACCAAATGTAGGTCTGTGCCCAAGACCAAGAGGTTAGTTTTGAAGAAGGAGAGCCCACAAGGGCACCAGTCCTTTAACGAAAAAAATGAAACACCCAAACCCTAGATCAAGAGTCAAGTCCAAAAATCCCAAGACCAAGAGCCAAGTCACCATGGAGGAGCCACAAGAAAGCCCCAGGTCATTAACCCTCGCGCCCGAGACCAAGAACCTACCA
Organism: Picea engelmannii; assembly: GCA_009831015.1. NCBI lineage: Eukaryota > Viridiplantae > Streptophyta > Pinopsida > Pinales > Pinaceae > Picea > Picea engelmannii. The sequence continues at coordinate 1,090,911 of ML778374.1, read as the reverse complement.
AGAAATGAGGTCGATAACCCTCGCGTAAGTCATTGCATATACAAAATCCCGAGAAACTAGTATGCTCTACCAAGCCGCCAAACCATCAGGAAAAAACTTGCCATCACTAATAGAAAAGGAGCTAGTGAGAATCATTTCCTCCTGTACGTATTCCCTGAAGGAATGCATTACCGTAGTGATAGGATGGTGTTAAGCCTGCCATTGCAGAGTGGGGGAGAAAACGCCGACTGCAGTTGCAAAAAGGGAAGAGGTGGCAGAGGAGGCAGGGAGCGTAATGTGGGCAAGTGGATGTTGGGTTTGGGAGTTGAGAGCAGGGGGAGAAGGGTACGTGGGCCTCATGCGAGGACCCACGATGCCCTACTTTAAAAAAAAAAATCAAATTATTTTAATCTTTTTTGTTGTTATATTTTATTCTGATTATTTTATATTTTTTTATTATTCGTTTAAATTTAAATTATTTGTAATTATTTTAAAAACATTATTGTTAAAATTTAATTGTTTTTATTTTTGAGTAAAGTTTAATTATTTCAAAAAATCATTATTTAGTGTAAAATTTTAATTTTAAAATTTAAATTTGATTAATTTTAAATTTTAAATTTTATTTCAACTAATGATATTAGTGATTAATTGACTATTGACTAATTAATTAGAATGATTTATTAATTAAAGTGAGTCATTAATGTTAATAATCAAGTACATATTTAATGATTAATGTTAATGATTAATTATGTTCAAGATCACATTAACTAGTTTTAAAAGAAAATTTTAAGGACTTAAACCATGAGAAAGGGGGAGGGGGCTTCATGTGCGCTAAGAAGGTAAGTTAGAGAAATTGACGAGTGTGGTACAGTGCTAGCGTAGCTAGCAAGGAGAGAGAGTCAATAGTTTTCTTAGGCGAAGACATTGAGCTTAGTTGCTTTAACCCTAACCTAGCCACTTACCCTAAAGAGAGTAACATCTATTTACAGACAAGTAAAAAAAAAACTTACGCCTAACCCAATGTTTACAAGTATAAGTTGCGCGAATGTGAACTGCCTTAGAATCTTCCCTGATGAGAATTTGGTTTGATGCAAATTTAATTATACAAGATGGTAAGGACTCAAGGAAATCGAGGTCGAGGGGCATTGTCGCAAGGACCGCCAACACCGGTGTTGCCAGCACCATTGCCTAAATTAGCTCTCATTTTGTGCTCTTTGGAGGCCATTAATGAGACCTTAAAGGGGCTTCAGCCAACAAATGTTGAAGTAGAACCCCCAAAATCTGGAGTGGGTAACCGTGAAGCGTCGAGAGATTCAGAGGGAGGGCCTCCACCTAGGGACATCACTAGAGAACTGCAGAAGATCAAACTCCCAGAGTTTGCTGGGGGTTATGCCAGTTAACGTGCAGAGGCATGGTTGGAAGGAATGACATGATGTTTATCCTTAAGAGACTATGCTTCCAAATCAAAGGAGAAAATACCGATCTTTTAGTTGAAGGAAAATTCCTTGAACTGGTGGGGCAACCTGGAGAGGTAGTTGCATCTTACCCCAAACACCATCTCATGGGAACTTTTTGAGGAAAAGTTCCAGAGGAAATATTTGTTGGCTTACTATGAGGAACAACAGGTGGGAGAATTTCATGCTCTAGTACAGGGAAACAAGATCGTGGAAGAGTATGAGATCAGGTTCATGGAGTTGGTAAATTATGTTTCATACATGGCTACTGATCAACAACAGGAAGAACGCTTTGTTTATGGGTTAAACCCTAAGATAAGGGGCATGGTACGGATGTGGAAACTGTCATCAGTAGTGGAAGTAGTTGAAAATGCATGTTATGCAGAGGAACATATGAGCTTAAACGAAGGTATGAGATCAACCTTTCCACATCATCCTGGATTCTCGGGGAAGGCCCCTAGGACCTTCTCAAGGGGAGGGAGCTCTAGGCCACCTCCTTAATGTAATAGATTCACACCAAGGATAGTTTCCACAGGTATTTCTATGGCAGCGAGTGCAACATCCCACTCATCACCAACGACGCAGGTAGGTCCACGACCTTCTCAGGGAGAAATAAGTAGGGACAGGGAATCTGGGGGAAGGAACTCATTTCAGAGACCGTCATAGAGCATTGCACAGGTTCCATCTCATGTTACATGTTAGGGATGTGGAGGACCCCATTACCAATTTGACTGCCTAGAGTTGCAAGCATGATTTGTGCATAGAGAAGGAAAGGCCATGATGCAAAGAGTAAGTAGTAGCCACTAGATTTATGCAGCAGTTAATAATCGCTAAGCAGAACATCAATCCACGGTGGTGGAGTCGTCAGGTACGCTAAATCATGTCAATGTTAAAATTTTGTTTGATTCTGGTGCTACAGATAGTTTGATTTCACCATCTGCATTAGAAAAGAATGGGTTGGTATCCTACGAGTACGATGAATTTAAACAAGTCGAGATGGATTTGTGGGAAAAAAAAGCAGTAGGACCTAGTGTTGATAATTGTCTAGTAGACCTGGGAGTGTGTACTACTAGGTTGAAGGTATACGTCACTACTCTCAGGACGTATGACCTAATCATTGGAATGGATTGGTTAGAATCCCATCGAGCTATGGTATATTGCTTCATGAAAAGCGTGCTTTGTGTTGACTATGAAGGAAGGCCAGTAGAGATCCACGATGTACGGAGAAAGGTGTCTCTATGCTTTATCTTTACCATGAAGGTTAAATGTTGTGTGATGCAAGGGTTTCGACTATATGTAGTGGAAGCAGTCAATGAAAGGAAAGGACCCTCCTTGGATCAGTACCCTATATTGTCGGAGTTTAGGGATGTTTTTCCAAAAGAGTTGCTAGGGTTACCTCCTCAGAGGGAGCTTGATTTTACTATTGAGATAAAACCGGGTGAAAATCCAATTTCCAAGACTCCGTATAGGATGACAGTGCCAGAACTTTGGGAGTTGCAGATGCAGTTGAAATAACTACTCGACTTAGGGCTAATAAGTCCCAATGTCTCACCTTGGGGTGCACCAGTAATTTTTGTGAAGAAGAAGGATGGTTCCTTACGATTGTGTATAGATTATAGGGACTTGAATCATGCTACCGTGAAAAATAGGTACCCAATTCCATGGATAGATGATCTCTTTGATCAGATGAAAGGAGAAGCGGTGTTCTCAAAAATTGATTTGCGATCAGGGTATCACTAGTTAAGGATTAAGGAAGGAGATATTCCTAAAACTGCATTTCAAACTCAGTTTGGGCATTACGAGTTCATGGTAGTACCTTTCGGTTTGACTAATGCACCAATAGTATTCATGAGCCTCATGAATGGTGTATTCTGAAAGTACTTAGACCACTTTGTACAGGTCTTTATAGATGATATCCTCATCTATTCCAAGAATGAAAGAGAACATGAGGAACACTTGCGAGTGGTGTTGTCCTGCCTTAGAGAGAACAAATTGTATGGAAAATTGTTGAAGTGTTCCTTCTTCCAGAAATAAATTCACTATTTAGGTCATATCATTTCCAATGAAGGAATCTTTGTGGACCTAGAAAAGGTAAAGTCCATTATGGAATGGCCAGTTCTGAAAAATGCGCATGAGGTACGAAGCTCCATGGGGCTAGCAGGTTATTACCAGAGATTTGTCGAAGGGTTCTCTAAAATAGAGAAACCCATCACCACTCTGCAGTGCAAGGGGTCCAGGTATGAATGGACAGAAGAATGCGATAGTGCATTCATCGAGCTTAAGAGGTTACTAACCAGTGCACCAATTCTACGAGTGCTAGATATGGAAAAATACTTCATAGTTTGCACAGATGCCTCAAAGAAAGGGCTGGGGGCCGTGCTAATGCAGGATGGAGGAGTGATAGTGTATGCGTCGAGGAAGTTGAAGCAACATGAGGAGATTTATGCTACTCATGATTTAGAGTTGGCAGTTGTAGTGTTAGCTCTGAAACTTTGGAGGCACTATCTAGTAGGGAAAAACTTTGAGCTCAAAACAGACCAAGAAAGTTTAAAACATCTCTTCACTCAAAGGGATCTTAATTCCAGGCAGAGGCAATGGAGTGAGTTTATGAGTGAGTAAGATTTTGGTATTTCGTACATCAAGGGAAAATAAAATGTGGTCGTGGATGCCTTGAGTAGGAGACCACGTGTCTTCTCCTTGGTACCCTTAAAAGTCAATCTGAGGAAGTGTGTGTTGACACAACTCCTTGGAGATAGTTGGTGTTTAAAGGTTACTTCAACACTTCAGAGTGGGATGCAATTAGATCCAAAGTATGAAGGATATATCTTAGAATTAGATGGACTATTAAGATATCAAGGAAGGATGTACATCCCCGAAGGTGGGGATATTTGAAGCATCACACTGAAGGAATCCCATAGAGCACTTTATTGTGCACATCTGAGTGTGAAGAAAATGTACATAGACAAGAAGCATATTTTATTATGGGTAGGAATGAAGCGCGATGTAGTTCGTTTCGTCGCCAAGTGCCTAGAGTGTCAACAAGTGAAATCCGATCACCACCACCTGACAGGGCTCCTACAACCACATGATGTCCCTGTGTCCAAGTGGGAAGTCATTTCTATGGATTTTGTTGTGGGGTTACCGCTCACATCGCATAGACACAATTCCATTCTTGTGATAGTTGATAAGTTAACCAAGTGTGCTTATTTTATTCCAGTTAGAGATGCTTACGATGTCATTGATGTGGCACGCGTGTTTGTAAGTGAGGTCATCCGTTTGCACGGGATACCCAAGAAGATCATTTCAGATAGGGAATCCAGATTCACTTCAAGGTTTTGGACAAGTTTGCAGTCAACATTGGGGACTGATTTGAACTTAAGCACACCTTATCACCCTGAAACATATGGGAAAACTGAGAAAGTAAATCAGGTTATGGAAGACATGCTTAGGATGTATGTTATGGATAATCAAACCCATTGGGAGAAGTACCTACCTTTGGTAGAGTTCACCTACAATAACAGTTTTCATAGCTCCATCAGAATTCCACCCTACAAAGCTCTGTATGGAAGGCCATGCAGAACATCGTTGATTTGGGAAATATTAGAAGACCGAGTGACAGTTGGGCCATAATTGATTCAAGAGATTTAGGAATAGGTGATACAGATTAGGTAGAGACTAAAGGAAGCACGTGATAGACATAAATTTTATGTTGATGCACATAGGACTGATCGAAGTTATAAAGTGGAAGATTAAATTTTCATTCGTATTAGGCCTAATAAGAGTACCATTCAGTTTGGGAATGGGACAAAGTTGTCACCTCGATTTATAGGACCGTTCAAAATCCAAGAGAAAATTGGACCCGTTTCCTATCGTCTCGTACTACCACCCCACTTGCATAAAAATCATAATGTTTTTCATGTATATGTTCTACATCATTATGTTGCTGACGAATCACTTAAATTGAATTGGAAGGAATTGCAGGTATCATACGTGGGAACCCTCATGGTAGAACCGTTATGCATATTGGACCATAGAGTCCGACAACTCAAGAACCATCTGGTAGACCAAGTTAAGGTCTAGTGGGACAAGTAGTCCAGGATCTTCTACTTGGGAGGATGTCGGGACATTACGACGAGATTATCCCTCACTTTTTTGACCACCTCAAGAATATGTTTCTCGAAGGTTGGGTGTATGTAATGCCACCTTTTGACTTAGACAACTAGGATTACCTAAGGCCTAATCACCTTTATTTTCTATTCACTGTGAAACTATTAATGATACACTCATACTTTTAAGACACATGAACCTATATGAATGTTTAATGTTATTTAAATGATGATGGATATTATGCAATCTATTATGTGAATACCATTTCTATGAATGTTTAACGTTATTTTAATGATGATGGATATTATGCAATCGATTATGTAAACAAAAATTCTATGAATGTTTAACGTTATTTGAATGATGATGGATATGATGCAATCTATTATGTGAATGAAAATTCTATGAATGGTTAATGTTAATTGAATTATGGGGATATTATGCGATCTATTTCTAACTTGAAAATTTTGACATTTAAAGTTGTTGGTATGTGGATACCGAATTGAGATTATGGTCGAATACATTTGCATGATGATAATGCATAGATATGTATGAGTTGTGTCATAGACTAATTTGCAGGTCGATGGGCTATGAAATAGCTAAAGGATAATGGTAATAAAAGTGGATTTCATGACCACCGACCGAGAAACAATATGGCATGAATCTTTGTATGTGAAATTATGTTGGTTTGAATGCATTGCTATGATATGTGGACCAATGAAGGTTTTTAGGTGGTGAGACTGCCTAAAACTAAATATACAATGAAAAAAATCCCTGCAACACAGTGCCACTATATATTCCATGGTAGGGTGTGGACCCTAGTCCTATTAGGAAGGGTGGAGGCATTTTCCACCGTGTATCCTCTGAAACTTGGAGTCATGGGAGGACAGTGTTATCTCACGCTCCCCTAAACGTATGATGATGACTGTCAGGTGCCTGCTGGGGAAGCTTGGTCAAGAGAGTGACAGTTCCACTTACAATTTCTATTTGGATTTAGGTCAATATAGTTGACACTCCAAGATAGTCCAGCAGAGGAAGGATAGGAATGGAAGACGGGAGTAAGTTAGAGAGGAAGGATGAATAGAAATAGTTGAGAGTGTATGGAGATTTTCCTTATAGTGGAATTTATTGTTGTCCCTTCTAAAAAGAAAATATGTATATATGTATATTCATAATTACTTAAATGAACTACAATTGTCTAAATGAACGTTGTTGAGCTAAATTACTGTAATTAAGGGATTTTGCAAACTTTTTAATTGGTTTATTATCTTTTATAAAATGAACAGTCTTGTTTATTGGATTGGACACATACAAGAATTACTATAGGTGTGATAATTATTGTCATTAGTACATGCGCAAGACTTGTATGTGCTATCTACACATGAATTTCTTGCACATGTACACTAGTATGTATGAGTTTTCTTTTGCTTACTTACTGATAATGTTGTTTATTGGATATGAATGTATGAACCTTGTGTCATTTCCCTTGTATTGTAAATTAATCTAACTTCGGGATGAAGTTTCTTGAAGGGTGGGTGTATGTAACAACCTTAATTAATTCTTTAATTATCATGATTAATAAATATTAGTTTAATGAATTACTAAAATAGATTTTTTGAAGACTTATTTTATAATATAATTGTTATTGGTAGTTGAACCAATTTATGGGGGGGATAAGGTGGTTGAGTGAGTAATGAGGGGAAGGCGGTTGGATAAGGGAGGAGAAGGAAGATAAGGTAGGGGAGAGGACTTGGGAAGGGAGGTCTTTTTTGGTTGAGTGATATTTTTAATTTATGAGAAGGTGAGAAACTGGGAGAGGGAGAAGGAGAAGGGAGGAAGCAGTTTGGGCTGCATTTGTTTTGGTTACAAATTACTTGAGGAATATCACAGGGGCACGTGTTGCTGGGAATTTTGGGCTCGCGGGCTAGGAAACCGTAAGGAATCCTGCGGCTAAGGAGCCATAGAGGTTGTTCCTAGCTGGCTGGGAGGTTAATCAATTTGGGCAGGATTCATCAACTTCAGTCCAGCTTCAGTTCAAGATCAGGTTGAGCTTCAGTTCAACATCAGATTGAGGTAAATACATTTCATTATCATTATGTTCATTATTATACTGTTGTTTTTGTTCATCATTATACTGTTGTTGTTGTTCATCATTATACTATTAAAACTGTCAATTATTATGCTGGAACAATATTATTATGCTGGTAAATAAAGAAATAAATAAGATAGAAGTAAATAAGATAGAGTTTCTATAATTATATTTATGGTTTATGAGGCTTTCTATGCACATGCCTTACAGATAAACTAGTGGGACTCTCGATCCTAGGGGAAATATCAGCATGAGTGTTGATTTTCCATGGGAACATATTTGTGGGACAACTCATGTGGGTGGGAATGCTATCGATTGACAATACCTTGATACAGTAGAGGTGATGGTACCATCGAGCTAGGTGTGGTGAGCCTAAAGGTGTGTTGTAGAAAAATTCCCTTGCAGAAAGGTGAATGTCCTTTTGGATCTTAGACCCCTATGACCAAGACAGAAAGGTGATAACTTTGAACACTGACATTCCTTTAAACATAGCTAAAATAGTCAATAGAAAAGAGCAAGCAAGTCTGAGTACCTTTTTATGAAGTTTGTCCTTGTTAAGTCTAGGTTCAACACGATCTTCAAATCCTTCAACGAATCCTGCAATCCAATAAACAACAAAGATGAAACATAATTCCTATTCTATTATGATTAGTTTAATACTAGATTCATCCAAAGAGACAAGTCCATGCAAATGTACACAAACTTGAAGGAAACAAGCCAAGCACATGTATTAATGAGAACAAGACAAGGTTCCTACAAAATGTAGATGCATATGTAACAACTCCACCAAGTTCTCCTTGTCCAACCCCTCGCTCGAACGATCCACAATCAAAATGACAATACTTTTCATTGATTATTCTCCCCCTTTCACCATGAGAATTCCTCCTTATATAGGCTTTGAGAGGCTTAACCACCTTAGATATTCTTGGGATAAGTTGAGGATATGACTCCATCAGTTGTGGAACTCCCCTTAGTTCTAGCCTTGGACTTGGATTCGAGCTAAACTAACTCGGATGTTTCTTAGCTATCCTTAGAGATAGGGGGGATTTGTCCCCAAGATTTGCTCAATAGATCGACGCTCCCTCAAAGTGGGACACATAGCATTGCAACACTCCCTGCAAAGAGAGAAAAGAGCGCTAATGCTCCTTGCAAGTGGAAAGGGGAGCACTGATCTCCAAAAATACTTTTAGGATGGTAAATCCTCAAGGTAAATGCTTGTAAACTTAGCCAAATGACATATTTCCTTCTTCTAACAAGTCTTAGAGTATGTCCCAAGTGTTCTTATGATGTCTCCCATGATGCGACACATGTGAGATGAACATACGACTTTTGCGACACTTGTGACAAAAGTGCGACACTTGAGATAATGATAATGAGACATTGTCAAAGTGAGTAATTTTGATGTGTAACAAGGTGGATGTCAGAGGGTATGACTGGAAAATGCAGTTGTTCGCAAAAGGCGTAATGACATGCCGGTTTTGAACATATACCTAAAGGGTTTGTGGGGAGACCATGATTGGATATTCTATAAGTATTCTAAACAAGTACCTACACATAAAAAATCAAATGGTCGATGTGAAAAATATCTAATGATAAAGAACTTGTGACAATTATTTGAGAAAAGTGATAGTGAGCATGCATAACTATGTTTGAGTCTAGGGGAAGGCACCCCGGGGTGTCAGAATGATTTAAAAAATGGATGATACCAATGTGTAGGTGAGAGTGTCAAGATCAGGCTTCCATGAACGGTGAGAAAAATGGAGCTCCTGGGCTCCTGTAGCGGGGTTGAAAGTTTGTTCAGGGGGAATATATATATGCATGGGTCCCATAATGCCACCTCATTTGTACTTGTGTGATTTTATTTCTAGTTTCCTTTTTTGGTGCATTTGCAAGATTTGAGAGAGAATGGGGGAGTCAATTTGATTCGTGGGAGATCTGGGTAAGTGGTCAAGATCTCCTACATTTTTATTTTTATTTTTTAAGTTTATGGGATGGGAGCCGTACAAAGGGTCATACGATCCTATTTATGAGTGGTTATCTAGATTGTGTGGGGGATTGAAATATACTTTTGTATTATTACATGGGTATACTTAGTCTCCTATGCACTATGTGTGGGAGAAATTGCAACAGGCATGCAGGACTATTGGAATTTCTCCCTCGCAAGATTGCGCGACTGTAGAGAAACACACGTACAAAACTATGTGACTGTGGAATGGGAAGTTGCACAATTAATGTGTGGCTATATGAATGAAATTCACATAGACCTGTGCACCTGTCTATGGGATAGTCATGTAGCTTTGCACGATTGTCTGAGGTACAACCATGCAGATAGATGATCATTATTTTGGGAATTTTCTAGATGGTTGAGGATGACTCAACTCATTTTTTGTGGATGAAATTGATAGTTGGTATTTTCATATGGTGATCCATTAGTGGGAGAGGGATTGGGAGTATCTCCATGGATATATGAGGGATGATGAGTGCATTCAGTGCAGTTTGGCCCAGGTGGGCCTGTTGAAGTTCTTTGATTTTTCCCTGATGAGGTCACAGGAGGAGTTGCTTTGATTTATGATTAGGATGAGGAGGCCCCAATTATAGGCCTTTATGGTGCGTGGACATGAGGTTTATTTTATATTGGACATAGATCTATATTTTGTGACGGGGATCCCCTTTAGGGGAATTGAGCTTGATGCATAGCCTCATATGCCGACAAGAGAGAGGGTTGATCCGATGGTGGTTCACCATTGCCCAATTGAGGAGCCATTGTCCGGGGGGTCCATCAAACTGGCCTCAATTAAACTGGCCATAATTGAACATTTATGGTATCATTCCACCATATAAACATGTATTTAAATGCATCATTATGCTCACAACAAGCGACATTAACCAAGATAGCTCATAGTAGATGCACAGTAAATATGCATATCAACATTTAACACAATTAAACACAACAATTAGAAGACTTATCTTATAAAATGTGCAACCCACTACAGAGGACGATCATTCTTCCCAATCATAGCCTTGTTATTCTAGTTCCCAACAAAAAGACACCCCAATATGGGGCTATGCATCCATAAGAGACAGAGGTCCCTAAGGTTGGATAACGTCCCCCTTTCAACAGTTAAACTCTCAGCTAATTCCATTCCACCAGCAAAATTCCCCTCAACCTACACAACCCAAGGGATGGAATCCCCCTTCACTGATCACAGTCCCTCAGGCCTTTCCACTCCCCTCCATGGATTCTATCACAGGTTGGATATGAATTCTACTTCTTGGGACTTCATGAATTCTACAACTACAACATCAATTTTCTCAGCAGCCAAAATGCATGCTCCTTGGCCGAATTTCGAACAAATCATCACTCCCAAGCACACAACCTCTTTCTCCATGATATTACAACTCCAAAAAGAAACCAATCATGTTCACAACTACTTCCTACATTCTCCCACACTCATGACTCCATTGTTGGTTAGAAAACTCCATGTCAAAACAACTCTCTATGCAAAAACGTGAATGTGTAAACACTGGTCCCCAACCCATACAAATTCCCTCTCTTTCTTGAATTACACTCTTCCCCAAGTTGATTGTACTTGTTGGAACAGGGGCATACCTAGGTTTCAATGCTACAAAAGTGCACCAACAAAACCCTAACTACTAGCCCTTTCGGCAACACCTGCGAAGCAGATGAAGTCTCACCTGAGGTAGAGGCAGGGGTGGTTGTAGGAATCAGGTGTCTGCAACCTTAGATGGGACATAGATCTATGATTGTAATACTTAACAAAGAACTTAGCACCGAAAATTCATCAATGTTTAACCACTATCTACTCTGCAGATAAAACAGAGCATCGCATCATTCATTCAGATCTGGTGTGTCTAAGCACTTATCATAGTGAAGTAGATTAGATCTAGTAGATTCAAGCACTAATCACATTCATATAGGTCAGATCTAACATCCATATAAATAGTTAGCATAGAGCATAAACAAATCTATCTATCTATATCGAAGCACTTTAGAAAGTAAAGACATAATCACATCAACACATTGCACAAAGCAGAGCAACACAACATATACGTGGTTCACCCCCACCCTGGGGCTACGTCCACCAACTCTTCTTCTTTATTAGCTTCTTCAATAGGTTACATGAACAGAGCCTCAAAACCCTACTCTGCATAGGAAAAGAGATCTACGCAGCTCTCTAGATCCTCCTTCCCTGAATAGATCTAAGCACACATCCTTCCACAACATCTTACAATGACTTGCACTTAGCTCTGCAAGTCTCACATAGTATGCACAAAGCATGTACAATCCTTCAATCACATAGATCTAGCACTTAGCCATTCGTAACTCTTCTATATGCTCACTACATTGCCTTAGAATCTATTTATACTTTACAAAAATAGGCCTAAACATGGGTAAACCCATGGGTTGGCATCCCATACCCATTACATGATCCCAAATCCCAAAAAGGACCCAAAAAGGGGTCGAGATCCCGTGATATCTGCTTTGTCTTGTGCTCCACCTTTGATAGGCCATCGAAGTCCCAAAATAGGTCAAACTTGACCAAGGATCTCCCAAAAGTTGGTTAAGGGCCAACATGCCCCCAACACTCACCTGTGACTTGTCCCAAGTCACTCTGATATGGGTAGTTCTACTTCAAAATCCTTGAGCATAGCTCGAGCTACTTCGACTTGCTGCTATTCCTTGGCCTCCTATTCAACGAACTCTTGGATTACTACGTCATTGACAGGTCCCTCCAAGCACTGTTCAACTTCAGTGACAACCTTCTCTAGTTTTGATCCTCGACTTTCGACCTCTGTGAACAATTGGTAAGCCTTATCTTGCATAGGTTGGAGCCTCTGAGTTACTTTCATAACTCTGCTCTAGATAGTGTGGATTTTCTACTGGGCAGTGCCCTGCTCCTGGGATCACTTCATTCTTTCCACAACTGATAGGGGCTTCAACTGCGCTTGTATCGTTTTGGCTTGATACTTTTCCTCTTGGAGCTGCGACTATAATGCCTTCAATTCTGGATTCTCAGTGAGTTGTTCATAGCTCTGGGCACTGTGATCAGTGAGTTTCTTACATTCCATAGTAGGGATTTTATTCTCTCGACTGCGCTTCAAGCAATTGCTTCTCTTTGATCCCTTACATCCTGTGGGGTCTCGGGCACTGCACAGAGCTCTAAGTCTACGATGCATTGTTGTAGATGATGGATAGCTTCTATGAGCTTATCTACTTGCTGTGTGACTTGATCCTCTGCCTTTATTTCTATGACTGTCACAGAGCGAAGTGCACTAATGACCACTTCTTTCACTTTGAGTTGCTCTGTGAGCAACTGTTCTTTTACTTGTTGTAGTTGTGCTTTTTCATTATCAAACTTTTCTTGGAGAGAAATATTTTCCTGTTCTGCAGCTCGATGCTATTATGCAAGTACTTCTTATACTTGCATCAAATCCTAGGTGCCTTGTTCTGTTTCCTCTTGTGCTTGTCGAAGGTGAGCTTCGACTGTCTCAGCTAGTCGGTGGAGTTGGGCTGACTCATCTCCCAGATCTAGTTCCCCTGATGGCAGAGGCGCAGTGGAGACTGTGTGACTGGACTAAAGGCCCTACTGTACCCCTCATAGTTCAAATTCAATCCTATCATACATTTATTCCTGCTTCTCTCCTTGTTTCTCTGATATCTCCAGTGAAGCATCGTTCAAGGTGGCTATGATGAAGTCAAAATCATCGGAGGTGAGGATAGTCTAGATATTGGTCATGGTGGCTTTCGATTTCTTTCAGGAAGAAGGTTTCAGGGGGGAAACCTTCCTCTTCTTCAAAGGGTCAACCTCGTCTCTAGGTGGTGTTACTTCGCCTAGTCTCTGTTCAGCTTCTACTTCGTCACCAACCCCTCAGTCAGGTGACATGGAAGAAGTCTTCCCTGAGGTGCTGCTTAAGTTTTGAACCTCCTCAGTCTTCTTCTGTCTGCTAGTTTCAGGTGTATTCTATTCTTTATGAGTGTCCTTTGGGCTATCAATATCAGATACCTCTGTGGGGTTGGCGGGGATAAGGAGGTCAGCGGACCATTCCTTGGTGATCTCCTCGAGGTCTTCTTCTGTGAGTTTGTAATATGACTGGAGCTTCTCTTTATGTTCATCTTCTCACATTGTAATGTAGATAAAGTGTCGATCTGCATTGAACTTCATTAGTGGTCGGAACCTCTATAGGGTGTTTGGAGTCATGTGAGGCTTGGCTTCAATGGATCGCTTTAGTTGGAGGTAGTATGTATGAAACACAATGTTCAACTCCCACTATTTGTTCATATCAGTTGAATACCACAGGGTAGTGAACTTCGCGACAAGTGGTTCAAACGACTCTATTTTGGGGAAGGTCGCTCCTTTCGGAATCTCCCAGGAAACAAATGCAATGAGGACCAGGAGCCAGATGAAGTGAAATTCATAACCTTGATCCTGTGCTTCTCAGAAATCTAGTTCCAATTGGTTAACTAATTACTTCACCTAGTTCATCTGTAGGCCTTCCGCGCACTTCCTGGCGAGGTCAACGAAAAAGATGGCGACCTGTGTAGGTCGGTTCTTCCTTAATAGATTTCTAGCTATCAGTTGACATGCAAGGCTTATTGCACCACTCTATATGGAAGCTACCTTGTAGCCTCTTGTTCCCTTCTCAATGTTTCCATATGTATCCTTGATTTTCTGTGCTAGTGTGCGATCTACTACTTTTCCGGGATAAAAGTCCTGCAGGTCAGGTCCTTGCATACTCAGTCCTGTGATCCTGTGGATCAGAATTGGGTCCACTGTAATGTGGCAGTATAGCCATAAGTAGCCGCCATGGTAACACGATAGTAGTAGCTTGACACAAGCGTTGAATTCCTGGTGTCGTCCGAAGTGTGGGATATTCATGACATTCCACAGGGTAGACTGCGCGAGGTTCATCGTCCACAACTGAGGGATGATCTTTGAGTTCTTCCCATTAGTTCTAGTTAGGTACTTGTACAGGGTGATCATACCATAGATCTTTTGATCTTCGAGGTTGAAGTCGTTGAAATTCAATGTTGTGATCTTATCCTGCTCTGTTCAAACTACGCGTATCCCCTTTGGGAGGTACGCAGTGACCATAGTGTACTCAAAGTCTCTTGGAACACTAACACAATTCACTGCACCAGCCAGAGGCGGGATGTAATCAGAAAATATGGATGGAATAAGCTTCATGTTTGCTAGGTCGTCTTTATGCTTGGTTCGCTTCTCTACTAATGGTCGAGATGGCCCCAATCTGCGAGAAGTCGATAGAGAGGCTTGCAGTCCTCTCGTCGATGATTCTTGTATGCATGTAGACAATGACATGAATCTTTCAGTCATGAGGTCGATCAAAACTTCTTTGAAAAATCTCTTTGCAGCGCTGAACTCATCTGACATACATGCTTGAGGTTGGAAATCATCAGGTTTGAGGAGTAACTTAGACACCGCAATAGGATAGAAGGCAATAACGCAATGATCACTGTGTAAAATCAACAAGTTTGCGGTCTTAGATTCACAGTTAGAAAAAGTGTTCTTAGTGCATGGCACCACGAGATATATAGATAACTTGGCAACAGATTGCTTGCAATGGTCGAGAAGCCTTCATTAACTCTGTTCTGTTTGTTATGGCGCAGTCCAACGGTCTGGTGGCGAACCATAAATGCCTTTCTACCCATTCGGGGGGTCGGCCAAATGATTATATTGGTCCCAATGGCTATATTTCTTCACCATGTGACGTTGTTCTGTTATCCCGATGAAGCTCCAATTTTGCAAATTTTCCTTCTGCAAAGTTCCCTCTGGAACCTTTTGTAACTTATCGATCTTAGCTCTCTTTTTACTTAGTTTTCTATATTTCTTTCCAGTGAGCTTTGTCTCGGTATTCCTTTTTCCATTCTGATTCTTATCTTCTTTTGTCATAGTTACTTCGCGCTGTTGAGATTCTTTCCTAAGATTCAAGGGTGATACTTCTTCTTTATCTGGAATAGGTACTTCAATATTCTGTGGGTCTTCTAGTGTTCTTGCAACTTCAACATCCGGGTCTCTGGAGTTAGATAGCTTTGATCTGTTCTTTTGTTCTTCAATCAAGTGTGTGATCCTTCTAGTCATGAAATCTTTTAATTCTTGCTTCTTCTGCACTAAAACCTTTTCTTATTCTTGCCTTCTGGCCCGATTTCTTTCAATCCAAGGTTTTCCTAGTAACATGGTAAATGGGGCGTTGTTCTCAATAAATTTAACAGTCTCAAAATCTTCCTCTGTCGAAGTTCCATTGGCATTCATGGATATCTGGGTGAGATTTCCACATAGGTTTATCAACTTTCCTCTAAATAGACCTAGTCCTTCCAATGAAGGAATCATAGCAGACCTTCCTATAGCTTCCCAAGTTATTTCTGTCATGACATTCACCTATGTTTCCTCATCCAGAACACAGTCAATGTTGAAGTCTCCTATTCTTGCTTCTATGCATGGTTTTTCTTTGAATATCTCTGATAAGCTGACATGTCGGTGGTCATTTAGGGTTTCTTTTATCTGTAAAAATTCTTTCTCTGATTCTTTCTAGGGTTATGCCATTTCTGGATCTGCCTTAGGGTTTTCCTGTCTCATGTTCATTCATTCAAGCCTAACAATCATTCTAGGGCAATCCAATACTTCATGGTCCATAGCTTTGCAACAAAGACAACTAGGTCTTCTTCCAGGGCATTCCTTAGCAAGATGTCCCGGTCTTCTGCAACTATAACAGAGGGTTAATCCTCTCTTTCTTTTAAATGATTCCCAACTCTTTCTATACTGTGCGCCCGGGTCATAGTAGCTAACCTACAAACATTTCTTTCTAGGATCCTGCATCCACTTGCTTGTCCAAACATTCATTCTATGCATAGTATAACATATCTTTCACTATTCTTATCAGATCTACGCATATCAAACCTTCTTTCATCTATTAGTGCCCTAGTTTTCAAGCTAGGACATAATCTATCAAACATACCTAGATCCATACTTTTGAAACAAAATTTTTCATTTATCTTACTTCTACAGAGCACAAAGATTTTAGATCTATAACTTTTCTTACCTTTATTAGAGCACAGAGCTTGTAGATCTTACCTATTTCTTCAAATCTGACCTCTCTTCTTCAAATCGAGCTTCTTTCTTTAGCACAGAGATTTCACATTTTTAGGACAGATCTTTTCACAAAGCTTATTCTTCCTTAGATCCCAACAATCACAGTTTCAGGTTGGATCTTTTCACAAAGCTTCTTCTTTCTCAGTTCCCAGCAATCACAGTTTTAGGTCCCGACAACAGAACCATTTGTTGGCATAGAGAAAGACCCAAGGTTCAACGCTACAACAACGCACCAACAAAACCCTAACTACCATCCCTTTCGACAACACCTGCGAAGTAGATGAATTCTCACCTGAGGTAGAGGTAGGGGTGGTTGCAGGACTCAGGTGTCTGCAACCTTAGTTGGGACACAGATCTATGATTGTAATACTTAACAAAGCACTTATCACCGACAGTTCATCAATATTTAACCACTATATACTTCGCAGATAAAACAGAGCATCGCATCATTCATTCAGATTTGGTGTTTCTAAGCACTTATCATAGTGAAGTAGATTAGATCTAGCAGATTCAAGCACTAAGAGCATTCACATAGGTCAGATCTAACATCCATATAAATCATTAGCACAGAGCATAAACAAATCTATCTATCTATATCGAAGCACTTTAGCAATTAAAGACATAATCAAATCAACACATTGCACAAAGCAGAGCAACACAACATATACGTGGTTCACCCCCACCCTGGGGCTATGTCCACCAATGCTTATTCTTTATTAGCTTCTTCAATATGTTACATGCATAGAGCCTCAGAACCCTACTCTGCATAGGACAAGAGATCTACGCAGCTCGCTAGATCCTCCTTCCCCGAGTAGATCTAAGCACACAACCTTCCATAGCCTCTTACAATGACTTGCACTTAGCTCTGCAAGTCTCACACAGTATGCACAGAGCACTTACAATCCTTCAATCACATAGATCTAGCACTTAACCATTCATAACTCTTCTATATGCTCACTACATCACCTTAGCATCTATTTATACTTTACAAAATAGGCCTAAACATGGGTAAACCCATGGGATGACATCCCATACCTGTTACATGATCCCAAATCCCAAAAAGGACTAAAAAAGGGGTCGAGATCCCGCAATCTTTGCTTCATCTTGCGCTTTGCCTTTGACAAGCTGTCAAATTCCAAAAATAGGTCAAACTTGACCAAGGATTTCCCAAAACTTGGTCAAGGGCCAACAATACTCAACCCCCCATTCTCTCAATAAGTATGGGAAGTGAATCTCACACCAACCCTCTTACATCAATTCAATGATTGGGCTCTAGAACACTCAACGACTAATGGAATGTTCATGGAAAGGATAATTTAGAGAAAAATAGGAAATGGGTTTTGGCGTAATAGATATAGGTAACTCCCCCACTTGGATGACTACCCTCTCTTGTGTATACTTAGCCCCCAATATCCCATGCCCATTTGCAGCTGGAGATCAATTTTATTCATTATATTTCAATTTACATCATTTGCATATTGACTCTCGGTCATACATCACATTTAAAATATACATTGCTTGGCCCTCAACCACATGTTATATTTACAATACACATCACTAGTTTGGGGTTTGAAAATTGGGATGCTACATTCCCCTCCCCCCTAAAAATTGCATTGTCCTCGGTGCACATAACCATACAGTTTACACATTGACACACATAAAAACATTACATCAAAATACATGATAATTCCACAACTTAATGACTCACACAAAAATTTCAACCAACAATTCTCCTTTCCCCTCAAACCACACATTGGTTGGACATGAAATATCAAAATTGTGGCTTTAGGAACTCCATTTGCCAAAATAGACTTCTTTTTCTTATGTACAAATGTACATTTAATTTTCTTCAAAATTTGCAAAAATGTGTAGGTATGCTTCCTGCATGGCTTCTTCATGCTCCCATGTAGCAACTTCAGGACCATAATAGGTCCATTTACCTTTACCAATCCTATGGCTTTGTTCATGAGCACTTTGATTTTCTGGTCCAGGATGTGCACTCGTTCCACCAAGAAATCCCCATTGTGTTCCACCTAGATCACATTACAATCAATCACATGATTAGGATCAGGCATATACTTTTTTAACAAAGACACATAGAAATTTTTATGAATCCTCATGGGTTCAGGTAATGCTATCATGTATGCAACTAGTCCTATCTTTTCTAAGACCTCAAAAGGCCCACAATATTCCGTTACCAACTTTGGGCAACTTCCCAATTTCAGTGAGCTTCTCTTGGCTTTAACTTTTAAAAACACATGCTCTCCCACTTTGAATTCTCTATTTTTCCTTTTTCTATCATCATGGAACTTGTACCGATATTGTGCAACTATTAAATTATTCCTGATTTTTACCATTTGTTCTTCCATTTCCTTTAATAATTTTGGCCCAATCATAGCTCTGTCTGTTGGGTTATCACAACTTACTGGTGTGTTGCATTTTATTCCATACAGTGCTTCAAACAAGCTCATCTTCAATGATTCTTGATACCCATTGTTGTATGCAAACTCAACTAAATAGATATAATCCTCCCACTTAGAAGGCTTGTCCATTACATACATTCTCAACATATCTTCAATTATTTGATTAATCCTTTCTGTCTACCCATCTGAATCTGGGTGATATGTTGTACTAAAATTTAAATTTTTCCCAAATCCATTAAACAACCCCCTCCAAAAATTGGAAGTGAACTTGGGATCTCGATCTGACACTATTGCATTGGGCACACCATGTAGCCTAGCAATTTCTCTCATGTAAATTTCTGCAATATTGGTTGGCTCATGAGTTACTTTTATCGGAATTAAATGTGCAACCTTTGTGATTTTGTCCACCACTACCATGATGGAATCATGTTTCCTTGTTGTCTTAGACAATTTGGTAATAAAATATATAGTAACAACTTCCCATTTTCATTCAAGAATGGGCAATGGCTGCATCAATCCTACTGGATATCTATTCTCAGCCTTTACCTTTTGACATTCCATGCATTTGGACAAATAATCAGTGACATCTGTCTTCATGCCAAGCCAAAAATATGGTCCTCTTACTGCTGTAATAGTTTTATGATATCCTAGATGTATTGCATATGTCACATTATGCATCTCCCTTAGAACCAAATTTCTCAATCCCTGAGAATTGGGAACATAAAATCTATTTTGAAATAAGAGGATTCCATCCTCTTCCATCTTGTAGTCCTTATATTTATGGTGTATATAATTTTGTTGTAAGTTTTCTTTAACTTGCACATAGTGTTGATCTGCATTTATAGCCTCTAAAATTCTATCTTTTAAATCTGTCTTGTACATACTAATGGTTGTAGCATGCATTTTATGCACCCTTCTGTCAAGTGAATCAACCACCTTGTTCTCCTTTCCTCTTATGTGCTTGATATCAAAGTTATATTCACTAAGAAACTCCATCCATCTAGTTTGTGTAGCATTTAGTGTTGGTTGTTCAAACAAATATTTCAAAACTCTATGGTCTGTTTGTAATTCAAATTGTATGCCCATGAGGTAATGTTTCTACATTCTTGAGGCATGTACTATGGTTGCCATCTCTAAGTCATGTGTGGCATAATTTTTTTCATGTTCCTTTAATTTTTTGGACTCATAACTATTGGGTTGTTATATTCTTTGCAATGAAAGTCGAGGTGGATTGAATGACATTAGAAGTTGAAGGTCGAGGTGGTTCAACCAGGTAAACACGAAGTCAAGGTGGATTGAAAGAAAGTCGAAGGTTGAGGATAGTCGACCGGGTAAAGCTGAAGTCGAAGGTCAAGGTGATACAACATGGGAAAGACACCGACAAAAAGTAAAAGAGGTCAACTGACAAGAGGTCGACTGGTGGGCATGTGGCAAATGAATGAAGACCAAATTAAGGTCGATTGGTAGTCAATGGGTAATACGACTTGGTAGTCGATTGTTACAAAATCCTAAGATTTGCGGGATTTGTATCCAATAATCTTCATGGATCTATAACCATTTTTTGGCGCCTTTTATTTAGGATTTTTCTTGTTGTAGGGCCTATAAAGAAGGTATGTTGTAAGGTTGTAAAAGATAATTTTTATTTTCTTTATATGATGAATGGTTAATCACCAAGAGTCTTTATTATAGAGGTTGTTGGTCATGTATATGTAATCCGAATTGGCTACTAGGTTGTTCTTGTGTAAGAAAGAGGATGTGATGTTGATTGTGTCTTAGGTGTGGACCAAGGTTAAGCATGTAACCTTTTGTTCTGAATGA
Organism: Picea engelmannii; assembly: GCA_009831015.1. NCBI lineage: Eukaryota > Viridiplantae > Streptophyta > Pinopsida > Pinales > Pinaceae > Picea > Picea engelmannii. The sequence continues at coordinate 1,069,916 of ML778374.1, read as the reverse complement.
ATAAGAAAACAATGAGAAAAACACTCAAGGAATGTTGGTTTTCCCAGTTTGGGTTTCCAAGCTAAAATATCTGTGTATGTGTGCTTGTTGTGTCATTTACTTTCTCGATTAATTATTTTTTGCTCTCTTCAGCTAGGTTTAGCATGGAATTTTTTCTCATTTCCTAACATGTGGTATCAAATATTAGTTTAACAACCTTGGATATGAACTAAACCCTAGGTACAGTAAGATTCGTAAGTTAGAAATATTTAAATATTGTACTAAAGATTGTGTTAAAGAATGGAAAGTAGTTCGAGAATAGAGATCGACAAATTCAATGGCTAGAATTTTGAGATTTGGAAGCTTAAAATTGAATATTTCCTTGTAGATCGAGAACAATGGGAAACATTTTGTCTAGGTACCTGCCAACAGGTATGTCAATGGAAGAATGGGATAAAATCAAGAGATAAGAAAGGAGTATGATTTGACTTTGTCTTGCAGATTTGGTGTTGCTGAATCTCTCAAGTGAAGATTCTACCAAGAAACTATGGGACAAGTTGGGAATATTGTACTAGTCAAAATTACTGGTAATTATAGTTTTTTCTCATAAAGAAACTATATCTTCTGAGAATGAGTGATGGCAGTTCAGTGACTAAGCATTTAAATGTGTTTAATACCATTATAATCTAGTTATCTTCTGTGGATATTAAAATCGTTGAGGAGGAGAAATGTATTATCCTATTATGTTCTTTTCTAGACTCTTTGGATAGCTTAGTTGTGTCTATATGGAGTAATACAACCACATTAACACTAGAATTAATGGTTACATCTAAACTATTGGAATAAATGAGAAGAAAGAGCATGGAACAATCGACCAAAGATTATTTAGCTATGAGAGGTCGACTAGTTGACAAAGATAAAGGAAAATTCTTCGGTAGAAATTCTAAATCAAAGGGTAGATCTAAATCCCCTGTTCAGTCAACAATAATATGTTGGGAATGCGATAAATATGGGCATTACAAAAAGAACCATGAGTCAAAGGTGATGGAAGTTAGTACATGATCCAGAGAGAATCAGTCGATTGAGAGAAAGATGACTCCATATAAAAGAGGCAATGTGTACCTGGCATCAACCAGTACATAGTGGGATCAAGATGTTTGGTTGATTGACTTAGGAGCATCCTATCATATGAAACAAAATAGAGAATGTTTATGTGAATATGAACGATATGAAGGAGGAAACATGTTCTTGGGGGATGAATCAACAACCAAAATTGTTGGACGAGGAAGAGTTCGACTGACACTACAAAATGGGAGGAATAGAACCCTTCCAGGTGTGTTACATATTATGGGTTTGGAAAGAAACCTGATATTTGTCAGCAAGATGAGTGATGCAGGAGTGCATACTATATTTTGGAAGGATTCATGGAAGATGGTCATAGGTGCGATGGTCTTAATGAAAGGAGTTCGGATTGGAACCCTATAAAAGTTGTTAGGGAGTGTCAACTTGACTGGATGCAACAACATCGTTGTTCTTGAATTCGACTTGACGTTGACTCGAATTGACTTGATTTTGACTCGAATTGACTTGACGTTGACTCGAATTGACTTGATTTTGACTCGAATTGACTTGACGTTGACTCGAATCAACTTGATTCAGGTTGATTCAATTCAAACTGACTCGACAAGTCATCATAATGTCGACTCGACCATGCTATGGCACGATAGGATGGGACACATTGGAGAAAAAGAACTTCAAGCTATGCATAATAAAGGTATGGTCGAAGAGTTTCCTGATTGTAATTTAGAAGTCGACTTTTGTGAACATTGTATATATGGAAAAAAAAGTCGGGTGAGGTTCTCATTTGGTTCGACAAGGGAAAATGGGATTATAGAGTTGGTTCATAGTGATATCTTTGGCCCTGTTATAGTGCCTTCACTTGGTGGATCCCTGTATTATATCTCCTTCATAGATGATTTTTCCAGGAAGACATGGATATATTTCTCGAGGAAGAAATCAAAGGTTTTCAATAAATTCAAAGATTTTAAATCTCTTGTAGAAAACCAGACAGATAAGAATATTAAGGTGTTGAGAAATGACAATGATGGTGAATTATGTGGAAAATAATTTGATCAGTTCTACAAGAAGTGTGGCATAGCACGTCAAAATACCACACCATATACCCCATATCAAAATGAAGTTGTTGAGAGAATGAACATAACGTTGATGGACAAGGCAAGGAGCATGCTCAGTGGTGTTTGGCTTGCACAAGTATTTTGGGCGGAGGAATTCGACACTACAAAATATTTATTGAATATGTCTCCTTCGTTGGCGCTAGTTGACATGAATCCACATGAGGTATGGTCGGGTAAGAATCCTTTGGTTTCACATCTCAACGTATTTGGTTTTGATACATTTGTGCATGTTCCCAAGGAAAAGAGGAGAAATATAGACAAGAAGCCAGTCGAATGTATTTTCATTGGATAGAAAGATTGAATGAAAGGACATGAGCTCTAGGATCCTGCATCAAGGAAAATAGTGTATAGTTGAGAAGTAGTTTTCATAGAAGTTGGAAGTAACTCTGAGCATGAAGAAATTGTTCTAACTGAGAATAATTCAAAGAAGCTGCAGTTTGAACTAAGGAATGAAGAAGATGAGTCAAATGAGTCAAATGAATTAGAAGAAGAGGTGGAACAACCGAACTCGGTGGTAACGAGGTCAGAAAGAGTAAGAAAACTAGTTGAAAGGTATAGTTCACCCGAATTTCATTTCGCATACATGTTAACTACCACTGACAATGAGCCCAAATTGGTCGGGGAGGAAGTCAAATCAGTAGATGGAAAACTCTGGAAGTATGCCATGGTCGAAGAGATGGAATCCTTGCACAAGAATGAGACATGGGACTTAGTCAAGTTTCCTAGTGGAACAAATCCTATCATTAGAAAATGGGTATTCAAGAAGAAGATGAATACAACAGGTCAAGTGAAGAAATTCAAAGCTCGACTGTTAGCGAAAGGATATTCCCAAGTCGAAGGAGTCAACTTCGGTGAGATTTTTTCCCCTGTTGCAAAATTAAATTCCATTATATTACTAATGTATCTGGTTATAACATTTGATCTAGAAATAGAACAGATGGATGTGAAGACAACGTTCCTACATGGGGACCTAGAAGAATAAATCTACATGAAACAACTTGAAGGATTTGTAGTAAAGGGAAATAAATATTTGGTGTGTAAACTAAAAATATCCCTTTATGGTCTAAATAAATCACCAACAATATGATAGAAACTTTTTGACACATACATCCTTAGTTTGAAATTTGTAAGAAGCAAAGAGGGAAATTCAACATGAGATACATATTCAACAGGATTATCCTCTCCCTAATGTGGGAATGTACAAGATGTCAGTTGTGGAGATGATAGAGATCAAGAAGCAAGTATAGGGATTACTAGATCAAGGGGTCATCAGGCCCAGTTCATATCCTTGTGGTTCTCTGATCATGATGGTGCCAAAGAAATATGACACATGGAAAATGTGTGTGATTATCGGGCCTTAAATAAAATCATGGTGAACAATCGATACCCTCTTCCTCATATATATGATTTACTTGATCAGTTGAAGAATGTTGTTTATTTCACTAAGTTGGATTTGCGGAGTGGATACCATCAAATCAGGGTCACAGAACAAGATGCATGGAAAAATGCCTTTAAAACCAAACAAAGATTGTTTGAGTGGTTAGTTATGTCATTTGGGATTTGTAATGCTCTGACAACTTTCATGCGTGTGATGAATGATGTATTCAGGCCTTTCCTAGATGAATTTGTGATTGTGTATTTAGACGAAATTACTATTTTTAGCGGGACTTGGGATGAACATGTGAGGCATGTAAAGCAAGTATTTGATACTTTGCAAAGGGAAAAATTGTATGTAAAATTGTCTAAATGTGAATTTGGCAAGACTGCACTTGTGTACTTAGGTCATATTGTAGGAGGAGGACAATTAAAAATTGATCCTTCCAAAATTGATGTAATTGTAAACTGGCCTGAGCCAAAAAGTGAAACCGAGGTTCGAAGCTTCTTAGGTGCAGTCTAGTATTGGAGGAGGTTCATTTCAAACTTCTCCTTTATAGAGGCTCCTTTGCATGCCTTAACTAGTGTGAAGAACACTTTTCAATGGAAAGGAAAGAAACAAAAATATTTTGACACTTTGAAGGAGAAGATCAATACCGCACCAGTATTAGCACTTATGAATCTTCAACAACCTTTTGAGATCAAGACATATTCAAGTGAATACGCCATGAGTGAAGTATTGATGTGATATCGTAAGCCTATCTGTTACCACTCTGAAACTTTTAACCAAGTTGTTGTTCACTATCCTACATATGATAAAGAGTTGTATACATTAGTCCAAAGCATAAAGAAATGGAAGCACTACTTGTTAGGGAAGGAAACAATCATACATATAGATCACCAACCTTTATAGTATATCCAAGCACAGACCAAACTACAACAATCTCAGCACTACAGATGGATGGGTTTTCTAGAACAATTTCATTTGGAAATCAAGTACAAAAAGGGTACAAGTAACAAGGTAGTTGATAATCTTTCTAGACCTCCTATTGTTTCTTCTATTATTTTGAAGAATAATTCTTTATCTCATGATAACTATGTAGAACAATATACCATCAATGAATATTTTAAAGAAGTATATGAGAAGCTAACCCATGGTGCACAGGTAGACAAATATTTTCTGCAGGGAAAACTACTCTACCATCTTGGAAAGCTATGTAATCCTACAAGTGAACGAGTCCATGTAATATGAAAAGCTAACACTTCTCTTATGTCTGGGCATTTTGGGGTAGGAAAAACTATGGCTCATTTGCAAAGGTTTTGTTACTGGCCTCAAATGAAAGTAATTGTAACTAAATATGTAAAGGGGTGTGTGATGTGTTCTACTTGTAAGCCCACTAATAGAAAACTGGGGCTATACTCACCACTTCTTGTTCCATCCCATCCATGGGAAAGTGTCTCCATGGATTTTGTAGGGGGTTTGCCAATGATCAAAGTAGGTCATGACTATTTGTATGTTGTAGTGGATAGGTTCAGCAATATTTGTATCTTGATGCCATGTAAAAAGCAGATCACTGCTGAGCAGACTGCTAATCTATCTTTCAGTATGTTTGGGTTCACTTTGGGTTACCCACATCCATTGTCTCGAATCGAGATACTCAATTCCTTGGGGACTTTTGGACTATCTTGTGGAGAATGATGGACACCAAATTGAAGAGGATGATTTATTTCCATCCACAGACCAACAAACAGACATAGGTGGTAACATAAAAATGGTACTTTTTCTTCGAGGCTACTACATCAAGCATCCCAAGTTATGGGATGAACAGATGACCTATGTACATCATGCTTACAATGGAGATTTACATTCCTCCACTTAGAGTTCACCTTTTGAGACATGTTTTGGGTACCTACCCATGGTTCTTTTGGACTTGATGTATGGGATAGATGCCAAAGTGAATGAAGAACGAATAGAGGACAGATCCCGCAAGTTCATCCAGAGGATCTAGAAGGTACACCAGGTAGTCAGGGAATAGTTGGAGAAAACTAAAGCGCAGTATAAATCTCAGCATGACAAGCACAGGGTTGATCATTAGTTCTAGGTTGGAGACCAGGTATGGCTTCACATCAACAAGGAGAGGTTGAAGGGTGAAGACAAGAAACTCAAGCCCATTCATTATGGACCCTTCACTATCTTGGAGAAAATTAGTACCAATGATTTTCGACTGGATCTTCCACCTTATATGTAGATTTACTCAGTTGTGAATGTAGAGAACTTGAAACTTTTTTAGCCTCCCATGATCATGGATCATGATGAGGAAGTTTCAATACCTTCGGTTGATGAGTTTTCACATGGATACTTGGATTAGTTACACGAAGATATCATCCTGGACAGAAGGATGAGGAATTCACTTAGGGGTGATGTTGATTATCTTCAAGTAGGCTTAAAGGGCACACATCCAAGCAAGGCAAAGTAGATAGAGAAGGACAAAGTGACGAGACTCTTCCCTCACTTACTTGTTGATTGATGAAATATTTTGGTGGTCCAAAAATCTCTCGGTCAGAAGGTGTGATCCAAAAAGGATCTAGAGAAGGATAAGAACAACTCAGAACTCGCAGAGGAAACTCAGGATGCTCATAATGGCTTCGGCAGATAGAGAAAGGGAAAGAATTCAAAGTTCCCAAAACTCAATGAAAATGACATTATCGTGAAGAGTGCGTCACAATATTTCTAATGATGCAAAAAACTCATTAAATAGAGTTACAGATTGAAATATATTTGCGATCAAAGTTTGGTCAACCTAGCCCAGTCAGTAGGGGATGAGTCAACATCTGTACCGCTGACGTTATCATCCGTACAATGATGTGAGCATATGTACAACACACGTGGCAGGAGAAGAAGGTTACACATGTCATGTTGATGTCAGTATGATGTCATCATGGTGATGTGGTAGCACCAAAGGCTGCCACGTGTCACCCAGTTTTGGCACTTTCGGACCAATCTGTGGACCAATAGGATCGTGCCATGTGCCAGTCCGTACGATGATGTGGCATGCTGAAGTGGCACTGACATGGTAGAGGATGACGTGGCTGAATGGAAGGATTCCACGTGGCCAAACCAAGGGCTGCCACATGGCAGGCGGCAAAAGCACAAGGATAGCTCATGTCTGATTTTTGAAAAAAAGACCATGTGATAATCGTTAGCGCCCTAGTTAGAGTCCCCACCAAAATTGATAGAACGGTTATCTATATATATATATATATATATATATATATAACATATGGTTCAACAATATAACCAAAAGGGGGAGGCCCACAGGTTTGACCCCGGGACCTCCTCCCCAATATGCGCCTTAACATTCACGCCCAAACCAACAGACCAACGGTCTGTGCTTTGTATCGAACGTCGACCAAATTACTTAAATGTTGAGTCCGTTGAGCCATGGGAGAAAGGCATGTGTGTGGTACGACCTTGGGAACTCATTTGAATGAATCACATTCATTAATTGTAGGTTGTATAGGGGCCAAAAATTGAGACAAAATTCTTCTTGGGCCTGGGAGTGCCAAAGTCGGATCGAGGCATGGAGACAATCATATTTTGTTAATTCGATGCCACGAATTCAGTGGTGTTGTCTGTTTTCTAATCTGAGCATTATTTCTGCAACTTGATTTCTGAATGAGGTATACTTATGTATTTTCCCAAATTATTTTGTTGAGTTAATGAAAGAGCCTGCCCATTTGAGAGCAGGGCTCAGAGACGTAGTCCTCCAGGGACAAACTCCGTTATCAAGTTTTTTGTGTTCGGGTTTGATGGTTATGTCTCTTCATTATTGAGATTTTCCTTCTTTAATGGCACACTTTAATTTATGCTCATTTAATGCAATTCTTTATAAGTCACTTGATGAAAAGATCTTGGATCATAAAGCCATCCCAAAAAAATTACTTCTTGACCCTGTGATAGGTTTTCAAAAATCCTGAGTGCCCTCCCACTGGAGAGGTGTGCAATTCCAAAAGTACCTTTTGTTTGATTTGGGATTTCTTACATAAATATAAGTGATCTTTGTACCATAGTGAATCATTTTTCCATGTAAATGTATTTGTTGCACTAGAATCCTGCTGCAACCTTTGAATGAGAGTCCACACTTTTTTGTCATTCTTCCATTCATCTCTTTCTTTTATTATCCAATCAGGTTGGATGATCGAGATAGCATAGAGAAATACCTCAACATCTTTATCCTTTCTTGAGAGTGTATTTACCACAAAAGTTTTCTTCCCTTTTTTGTACATGATTTCAAAATCATAACCCAACATATTGGTCACCCATTTTTGTTGTTCTTCTAAAGATAGTCTTTGTTCCAAGAAGTATTTAAGACTGTTATGATCTATTTTGACCTTTAAGTTCCTACCTATTAGGTAAGGGCGTCATTTATTCAATGCATATAATATTTCCATCATTTCCTTCTCATAAATGGGTTTGTGTAAGTCCTTTCCCTTGAGTGGGAGAATTTCAAAAGCAAGGGGCCTTCCTTCTTGCATTAGAACAACACCAATGCCATTTCCTAAGGCATCACATTCCACAATAAAGGTTTTTGTGAATTCTGGTGTGATCAAGTTAGGAGATTTTCACATCACCGCTTTAAGTTGTTCAAAATATTGAGTTTCCTCTGGAGTCCATGAAAATGAATCCTTCTTAGTTAATGTCGTTAAAGAAGTTTTTATTCTTCCATAGTTATGAACAAACTTGCAGTAGTAACCTGTCAAACCCAAAAATCCTCTAAGATTATTCAATGTTTTTTGAATCGTTCAGTCCATCATGGCCTTAATAGTTTTAGGGTCTACCTTGACACCTCCATGAGATACCATATGACCCAAATACTCTACCTCCTTCACCCCAAATAAACATTTGGATGCTTTGGCATATAGTTGTTTCTTATTTAGTAGTTGTAGAACCCTTTCAACATGTCGAACATGATCCTCCCAAGACTTTCTATAGAATAGTATATCATCAAAAAATACTAACACAAATTTTCGAAGGAATGGCTTGAAAATAGAATTCATCAACCCTTGGAATGTGGAAGGTGAATTCGTAAGGCCAAAAGACATGGCCAAAAATTCATAATGGCCTTCATGATTTTGGAATGTTTCTTTTGGGATATTTGCTTCCTTCATTCTAATCTAATGATACCCTAAACAAAGACCCAACTTTGTGAAGTAGATTTCTCCATGTAGTTCATCTAACAATTCATCAATGACGGGAATGAGAAACTTTTATTTAATGGTGATCTTATTGAGCTATCTATAATATGGACACATATTCCATGAGCCCTCTTTCTTGAGTACCATTACCACCAGTGCAAAGTAAGAACTTTGTCTAGGTCTAATAATTCCAGCCTCTAACATTTCTTTAACCATACACTCAATTTCACTCTTGTGGGAATAAGGGTATCTATAAGTCTCGGTGTTAGGAGGAACAGTCCCAGGAATTAGGTGAATATCATGATAATGATCATGAGTGGGTGGAAGAAATATAGGGATATATTCAAATGCTTTGGAATTCTTATCAATGATACCTTGGATATCTAGAGGAACAAATGGCTTAGATGTTTGAACATATAGTGATCATAGCAGTACAATTACACCTTGATGCCCCTTTTTCAATAATTTTGTCATACCATTAGAGCTTATCACTTTACTGGGTTTCCCTATGATACCCATTAACTCAATCTTCTTTCCTTCCAATGAAAAATCCATGAAAATTTCTTGAAAATTAAAAGCCATTGTTATCAATGATTGTAACCATTGGACTCCTAGTACGACATCAACACCACCCATGGGTATAGAAATCATTGGACTATTCATTACATATCCCCCCATAGTAATATTGATCTTATGGAATTTTCTTGAGCAATTGATAGTTCCTCCATTTGCAATCATTACTTGAAACTCCAACACTCGATATATAAATAAATTGAGAGCTTTGGATAATTTATAGTGAATGAAATTATGAGTACTACCAGAATCAATTAGGACTATTACCTCTTTCTTCTTGATATATCATTCGATATTGATGGTTTGAAGAGTTCTAATTCCATCCAATGCATTACATGATATGGTGGGAGTCAACTCTTCAAAAGAAATCTCTTCTACATTTTCATCTTGAGATGGTTCTTGTTTTTTTTCTTCTTCCTCTTCACAATCAATGTAGAATAATTTCTTCTCACCACACTTATGTCCCTTACTGTACTTGTTGTCACAATTAAAGCATAAACCTTTTTCTTTCTTTTCTCCAATTGTTGAGGTGTCAACCTTGTAGGTTGAGGTGGTTTATAAGAAGGAACATTATTCTCTCGATAGATGTTAGGAGTGGTCCTTCTAGTAGCCATAGCCATATTTGTACTTTCAACATTTCTCGCCACCCTGAATGCATTCTCCAATGATTTGGGTTCCTAAAGGCGAACCTCATGTTGAATGTTATCCTTTAAAGTTCCTATGAATACATCAATCAGGTGTTCATCTAGAATATTTGTTACCTTTATATTCAATATTTTTAAGTTCTCAATATGCTCTGCAACTGAACCCTTTTGCTTGAGATTTATAAATTGGCTGAAGAAGGTATTGCTCCTTGTATCCTCATAGTGTGTTATCATTTATTTTTTGAAAATTTTCCAAGTGACAAGTAATTTTCGAGAATAAATCAATCGATACCACACAAATTGATCAGATTCTAAATATAAAGATGCAATTCATACCTTTTGTGTGTGTGGCACATCATGTAGATCAAAGCACTGCTCCATCTAGAGTGTCCATGTGATTGGATCTTTTCCATAAAAATTCCTCATATCGATCTTAGGAAATTGGTTGGTCTTCAACCAAAAGTTGGAATTTCTCCAATCTTGATTCATCTTCCTTTTGTCCTCATCATGAATTTCATGGGATACATTGTCACTTTCAGGTGGCTTCTCTATTAGAACCTTTTTCAATCATTCCATGATCTCCCCTTTTAAACCATACATATTAGTATCCATTATAACTTCCATCTTAGCTTCAATTAAATACGTCATCCTTTGTATTTCATCTTTTATCACTGCCTTCTTTTGTAAATCATTTATGTCCTTGTGCATTTCTTCACCTTCATCAAGAGTACAAGTAGGACTATATGAGGGATTATTTGGTGTATAAGTTCCCTTTTTTAGTGGAATGTTGGCCAAGTATCACTATAAGGTATGATTTCCTAATTTGCTTAGGCATAGGTCCTCACAGACAAGGGAGTGCTAGGTGTTATAGCTCTCTGATATACGTGTGAGGTCCAACAATAGTACTAAGGAGGCTTGACCATTCCCTTAGCCATACTATCCGACCACCCAAGTACTAGAGAGTGACCTCCTTGAGTGCTAGGGCACTAACTAAAGACTCTTTACCATACCTTTAGCCGTACTATCCAACTACCCAGGTACTAGAGAGTGATCTCCCCAAGTGTTGTTCTCGATGTACTATAGAAACAAGACGGCCAAATGGTTTACTCGGTTGGTCTCTGGATTATAAGGGGTATCCCGATATATTCCAGGTACATGGGAGATCAAATCTATAGTAATGTTTTCTAATGCACAATCATTTGAAAGGGGCCTTCCAATATACTCTAGGTACGTGGAAGAACCACACAGTCCCTCGGTTGTAGAGATGATAAGTAACGACAACTCCTACGTTTAAAGAAGTCAGAATACATCTGTACCTAAAAAAACCTAAGATTATCCAAAATTTATGTGATACTCATTTTATCCCACTTTATTCCACTTTTTGAATCACCCCAATTGGATCTTCTAGTCAAAATATATGTAAATTTCAAAAAAACAAACGCACATTTTCAAGCCTTGATTTGGATATTGTTCTGCTAGCTTACCTTTCTTCTATTGTAGATCTGCAATTTTGACCCTTCTAAGTCTAAAATTTCTACTTGAGGTAGTCTGATGTTTCTTTTTTCCAACCCCACAACTTATACCAATATTGGATTCTCCAATAGAATTTTATGATAACTTTCCCAAGATGTGCTAATTATTTTCCCTTTCAGGAGAGTGAACTTGTACGGATTGTCACGTGTCACTATCTTCACTTCAGAACTTGAAATTTGTACCAGTAAAACTTCGATCCATAACCTAACCAATGGAATAGGCCTCACTTGATTTTGAGTTCTGTAGCTTCAAATATAACAATTTCCCCAAGAACACATGTTTTAGACTGAAATCTGGACCAACCCAAAACCCTAATTTCCTTAGGGAATAAATTTTAGCGTACAATGAATAAAGGGATGAAATTTATATAAAATATACTTCACTATTCCTCCTACACACGGTAAAAAATTTAGAACTTGAAACAAAGCCAAACAACATTGGGAGCGACAATTCCAAGAAGACTTGTTTCATACTAATTTCAGGACTAGTCAAAAACCCTAACTTGAACAAAATGTATCTCGAAAAATATAATGAAAAAAGATCTAAAATTAGGACCCAAATTATATCTATATGTTTCCTATACATCATATAAATTCTAGATTTTGAAACCTTTCATAAAAAAAGTTGTAGTGAAAATTCCAAGAAGACTTGTTTTGAAGAAGCCAATGCCGAGGATTGTCTAGCTTTGATTCCAAATGTTAAGAACCACATATGAAAATATCATAAAAACCTTAGAATAAGAAATCAACGCCTTGAAAAAGAGATAAATTCAAATAATAAGCCTCTTTGAGGGGGAAGCCTCCTTATACATCATATGAATTTACAATTACAAGATGATTCCAAATGAAAAAGTCTCATTGGTATATATAGGAGACTAGGAGGTACAATTACAAATAATGGACTCAAGCCGGCATAAATAAAATAAAAATACTAATGTAATATGTCCCAATTAAGGGGTAATGTTCCACGGATTAGGGATTAACATTTCCTTAAGTACCACAAGGAAACTTTCGAAGAAGGAACCCCCTTTGCAATCATCCATGTATAATCCTTGGAAAAGAAACTATGTTTACCAATTTCACAATAGACGATCGGACGAGTAACCAGTTGACAGTCAAGACTGAGTAAATGGAACTGGGAATGGTGGACACAAATACACGACCCAAATACTAAGAATAAGTGATGTCGCCTCGGGGACCGACCACTCTTCAAAGCTCCAAACTTGTTGTAGTCCCACTAGGAAAATGAAAGAGGGGAGATCTCAAACCGTCTCTTCGCTTGACCTTGTGCTTAACTCATGTGTAATAGGATCTCTCTTTACAAACATCATTTGTTACTACTTGGATTTCAATACTCTCTAGTATTCTAAAAAAAAACATTAAGTGGCCTAGAAGAATTTACTCTCCAACCTACAACTAAGGCCCTAAAATCCTATACTTGTGATCATTTTCTAATAAAGAAAAGGTCTAGTTCCTTTTATATTAAGCACTTGTTCCTTTTATAGTTGTTTTTTACTCAAAAGGAATTGCATATGGAACTTAACTATGATGTGTGACACTTAAATCCAAGAAGAGTTCAAAGAAAATATGAATGCAATGCAATCTTTAATTTTTGATGAAGGATATCTATAAGAAGGAGAAAGAAGTTTCAAGCAAAGAAAAAATTACAATTTTCGAAGAAAGAAACATAAACCACTTTTTGAATGCAATTTAATTTTCTTTACAATGCAAGCTCAAAAATGCACCACCCAAAAGATAGAATGAAAAATTCATTTCCATTTGGTTCTCAATGCAATGAAATCAATCAAATGAAATTCTCTTTTATGCTTCTTTACTTTCAATTGAAATGAAAGAGTTCAAGGCTAAGATAGAAAAGAACATGAAGCAAAAAGAAAGTCCAAACAAAGATGCACTCACAAGCTTAATATAAAAATTGAAAGAATCAAGTGTACAAATGACTTCTATCACTTGGTCAATCAAACATTTTGAAAGAAAGAAATCACTCTTAAAATCCTTAAAAACCAAAAGATTCTAGATAAATTGATATTGTAATACACCCTAAAAACTCCAGAATTCACTCAATGGATCAACAATTGCCAAAAAACAGAACTCAAATACACAGCTTGATGCACTTTGTATTATCCCCAAGTTAGTGAAAGATACTTTCAAAACAGACAAGTAAAGGGAATGAAATATTTTGGACATGAGTCAGATGATGTACAAACAATAGAAATCGAGACTACTAACAATAAAAAATGTAGTCAAGGATCAGATCAACCTTAAACAGTTTATGACCTTTTCATAACTTAATCATAGATAAAACTTTAAAAGAGGTAAAAACAATGATGAATACAATATTTAAAATCAAATAAGGTCCTAACCAATCATACAATACCTTGAGACATAATTTCGAGTCAAAAAACCTAAGAAACAGAGTAAAAAAAGGCCATTGTAAGGGAGTGTCAGTGTCTGAAAATGACTCAAACAGACTAAAACTTGGCCCATATTCAACAGGGAACAGACTATGAGCTTTGTAAAAATCATAATGAAGAGAAAAACAAATAATAGTTTAAATACCAAAGCATCCAATCAAGCAACATACAAATACAAAGGGATAAAAACCAAGGAAACAATTGTTCCCCTGCAGATGGGTTAAGCTCCCCTTACCCGAGTTTTCTTCGGCTAAGAAAAAATAGAGCAAGTGGACACTAACATTTCGTGCTTCTGTCTATCCACACATGAAAAATAGAAAAAGGAAAAGGATATAAGAGTGAACCTTTTTCAAAGGTTGTCCTCGTTGTTCCTTGTTTCTCCAGTGTTGGATCTAGTCCTAGATTGAACATGATCTCCCTACATTTAGACATAATGATCTTCCTTTTCTACTACTTGCACAAAGTTATATGAAAGAAAATATAACTAAATGAAACAAGCATAAAAATTCATGTATAAAGTAAATGAGACAGAAGTATGGAAACATGCCAAGCTTATACTCATGAGAAACAATGGAAAACTCTTACAATCATATGGTGTTGAGCAAGCTTCCTCCAATTCTCCTCCTATCCAGCCCCTACTGCATCGCCCGACGATAATGGAAATGCTTCTGAATTATCTATGAATGTCATAAGAACAAAGGTTTGATACTCTTCAGAACTCCCCCATTTTACCTTTGAGTGGCCTCCTATGGAGTATTTTAGGACTATGGTTGAGGATATAGCTCAACTAATTAGGATCTTCAGCCTAGGATCAAGTAGATATATAGGAATTGAATCCCTCTGACCCAAACAAACTCCAACATCCTATAACCTTTCCTCCCCAAAAGGTGGAATTGGTTGTAACCAAATTGAAGCTCCTCGAAGGCTTAGCACAAATCATCACTGACACTCCCCCACAGTTAATAAGGGAGTGTCACTAAGGGACTGTCACTCCCTATATATGGGAAAGGGGGCGTCGGTCCTAAAAAATGGTTAAAACTTCAAGTTAAAAAGTGTTTTTTTACCTTCAAATGATGGTTTTTCTTCACCAATTTGTCCAGGGAACATCATAGACACTTCCACATGATGAAAAAGTGTATTTAGGCCTCCATGTGATGGGTTTTCTCCCCCATTTTGTCTAGGGAACATGACCAACACTTCCACATGATGGTAGAGTTGCGACATTTGATTACGACACTTAGTAGAATATAAGTGTGACACTTAGGAGTGTGGAAAATCGACACCTACATAAGTGATACTTAAATGCGACACTTAGTAGAATGAGATACATAAGTGCTCCACTTAGTAGTGTGGAAATTTGTTGTGTAACAAAAGGGACTATGTTTCAATTGTGAAAGAAAGTACATCAAGGGGCATAATCTTGGTGAGAATAAATGATTCTACACAGATTGTGAAGAGGAAGAAGATCAAGAATTGGAACCATCAAAAGATATAGATCTAGAAGAGACTACTCCAACAATATCTTGGCATGCATTGGCCAACATTATTACTCCAGAAACCCTCAAGATACAAGGATAGATTAAAAATAAAAAGGTAATAGTGTTGATTGATTTTGGTATTACCCATAACTTCATTGATTACAAATTAGAAAAATATATCAATTGTTTTGTATTTCCGATGCCAGAGTTTCAACTAATGATTGCAGATGGAGGTATCATATATTGTTCTTGGAAGTTCCATAGTATTAAGCTAAATATTGGGGAGTATTTATTGGAAATTCCCATGACTTTCATCCAAATGGATGGTGTTGATGTCATATTAGGGGTCCAATGGTTACAATCATCGATAAAAATGGCCCTTAATTTTCAATATCTTTCCATGATATTTTCCTTATAAGCAAAGGAAATTGAGCCTAGAGGTGTCCAAGGACAAACCTCTAAGGTGATAAACTCTAATAGCATGAAAAAATTACTCAAAAAGGGACACCATGGTGTAATTTCACAATTGGTATCACTCGATGTTCAAACATATATATCCTATGCTCCAATGGATCTCCAAATAGTTATCAACAACCATTCCAAGGTATTTGGAGATATGCCCAATGGTATTCCACCTTCTCAAGATCATGACCGCTATTCATTTACAACTAGGAAGTGTACCACCTAACATTAGGCCTTACATGTATCCATATGCACAAAAGAGTGATATTGAGCATATGATCCAAGAAATGTTAGAGGCGAGCATCATTCAACCTAGCCAAAGTTATTTCTCTTCACTAATCATGATGGTTGTGAAGAAGGATGGTCTCATGGTGTATGTGTCCAGATTATATACAACTCAACAAAATGACCATCAAAGATAATTTTCCTATTCTTGTCATTGATGAATTATTAGATGAATTTCATGGAGAAATTTTATTTACTAAGTTGGATCTTCATTTGAGATATCATCAAATCAGAATGAGGCAGGAGGAAATTCCCAAAACAACCTTTAGAACATATGAAGTTCATTATGAGTTTTTGGTTAAAGAATTTGGACTTACAAATGCATCGTCAACATTTCAAATCTTATTGAATTCTATTTTCAAACCCTTCCTTAGAAAAATTTTATTAGTATTTTTTGATGACATACTAATCTACAAGAAATCTTGGGAAGAGCATGTACAACATGTTCACAGATTATTACAACTTTTGGAAGAGAAACAACTTTATGCAAACCCTTCCAAGTGTGCCTTTGGGTTTCAAGAAGTGAAATATTTGGGTCATATTGTATCTCATCAACATGAAGACCATTATGAGTTTTTGGTTATGCCATTTAGACTTACTAATGCACCATCAACATTTCAAAGATTGATGAATTATATTTTCAAACCCTTCCTTATAAAATGTGTGTTAGTGTTTTTTGATGACATACTAATCTACAACAAATCTTAGGAAGTGCATGCACAACATGTTAACTGAGTATTAAAACTTTTGGAAGAGAAACAACTTTATGAAAATCCTTCCAAGTGTGCCTTTGGGGTTCAAGAAGTGGAATATTTGGGTCATATTGTATCTCATGAAGGTGTAAAATTGGACCCTAAAAAAATTAAAACTATGAGGGAATGGACAATTCGAAAAACCTTTTATAAACTTAGAGGATTCTTAGGATTGAAAAGATATCACCACAAGTTTGTCAATAAATATCAACAAACAGTGGGACCTATAACAACATTATTAAAGAAGGAAGAATTTTCTTGGACTCAAGAAGCAACCAAATCTTTTGAAAAACTTAAGGAGGTTATGTGTACAACTCCTATCCTAGCCACACCTGACTTCACAAAAACATTTAATGTGGAGTGTGATTCCTCAAGCCATGGAATTGGTGCATTTTTAATGCAAGAAGGAAGGCCCCTTGTATTTGAAAGCAACCAACTTAAATGACAAAACTTATTCAAACCCATTTATGAAAAATAAATGTTGGCCATAATACATGCAGTTAATAAATGGTGCATTTACCTAATAGGAAGACCCTTCAAAGTAAAAACAAATCATGATAGTTTAAAGTACTTCTTGGAGAAATGATTATCTTTAGAAGAGAAACAAAAATGGGTTACAAAGATGCTAGTTTATGACTTTGAAATTATCTACAAGAAGGGAAAACATAATATTGTGGAAGATGCACTTTCATTGAAAGAAGAAGAAACAAAGGGTTTACTATGTTCTATTTCTATTCTACAATTTGATTGGGTGGAAGAAGAAAGGATAGAATGGAAGCAAGATCAAGAGGTATGCAATATCATTCAACAAACACAAGAGGACCCCCATGAATTAGATAAATTTGTATGAAATTATGATTTTCTATGGTATCGTGATAATCTATATTTATGTAACAATTCTCAACTCAAACAAAAGGTCCTTATGGAATTTCACACTTCGCCTCTAGGAGGACATTCAAGGTTCTTGAAAAATTACCACATGATCAAGAAGGATTTTTTTGGGGAAAGTATTAAAACTGATGTTCAAAAGTTTGTGTTTGAATTTGTTTCCTAGAAATAGAATAAGAGAGAGACAATCAAGATTCCAACTCTCCTCCAACCATTATCTATACCAAGTCAAGGTTGGGAAGAAGTTTCAATGGATTTTATTACAGGTTTAACCAAATCTAAAGGAAAGTATGTCATCATGGTAGTAGTGGATTGACCAGAAACGTATGCCCATTTTTTCTCTATTTCTCATCCTTTTAAAGCAAGTACAATAGTCGCAACATTCATGGAAATAGTTCAAAAGCTACATGAAGTCCCCAAGATTATTGTAAGTGACAGAGATCAAATTTTCACTGGAAAATTTTGGACTAAATTATTTTCTTGTTTGGGTACTCAATTGGCTCACAAATCATCTTACCATCCTTAATCCGATGGGAAAATTGAGATTGTGAATAAATGTCTAGAAGGATAACTTCATTTCTTTGCATCCGATAAACATAAACAATGGGTCAAGTGGTTATCCTTGGAAGAATGGTGGTACAACACATCCTTCCATACTTCATAAAAAATGTCCCCATTTATGGAACTTTGTGGATACCATCATCCATCCATCACAATACCCTTGAAAGGGACTACAAAGTTTTAGGCAATGGATGACCACACAGGGCACCAACAAAAATTTTTCAAACTATTGAAGGGAAATTTAGTTATAACACAAAATAGGATGAAACAACAAGTAGATCAACATCGCAGTGAAAGTGAATTTGAAGTGGGGGATTGTTTATTTTTGAAGCTAAAATCATATAATCATATGTCTCTCAAGAAACAAAATAAGGAAAATAAATTAGCACCCAAATATTATGGCCCTTATAAGCTGTTGCAAATAATTGGGAGTATGGATTACAAATTGGAGTTGTCTTCATCTTTGCGTGTACATCCAATCTTCCATGTTTCTTTCTTAAAGAAGGTAATCAATGAAAATATCCGAGTCCAAATTATTTTACCAAAGATTAATGAAGAATGAAAAATCATACTAGAACCATAAACCACCCTTTAAACAAGGATTAAGCAATTTTGAAATCAAGCAATTATTGAGTACCTCATCAAATGGAAGAACCTACCAGTGGAATGGGCGACATGGGAAGATGGTTTCTTCATGCAGAAACACTTGCAGTTATTCAAATGTTGAGAAAAACACTTGTTTGAAGGGGAGGGGCATGTTAAGCCCTAAACAAAGCCACATGTTAAGTGTAAAACCCCTTATTAATCCCTATATATTGAATTATTACATTTCTAGTGTTATATTTGTATGTAGGCTAGAACCCTTCATTCTACCCTTTCCTTATAATTATATCGTTTGTCTCCTATATATATACCAAGGAGACCTAGTATCAGAATCATCTCATTCATCTCATCTCATATTTGTTTCCTCCACTCCTCTTGACCTCTTTTAACTTTGCAAATTCAGATTTTGAAATGGATGAAGGTTCAAGGTAACATAAGGTAGATTATTTTAGGCATAAACCCCCCTTAGACCCATTCACATTTCCTCTTTTGTGGTATATAATAGCCCCTTTAGGTGTTCATGCTCTATCGGTGTTGGTCATTTTTTTATTATATTGAAAAATAAAATACTTACAATATTCAAGAGGGTCAAATATGATATTACAAGTGGTTACTTGGATCCTTACACTAATGTGTAGTGGTTGTGATATTCTTATCTTTCTCTTTCCATTTCTTCTTCCCCTCCTTGGAAGCATATTGATGATTTTTCTGTTTGGAACCACTTGGTTGTCCTTTCTTTTGGCCTATATTTTCTTGATATTGTTCTTGCATACATGCATCATCAACTATCTCGGGCTTGAAGAGAATCACTCGCTTTCATAAATGACTATGTAGACCCCCATATACTTGAGTATTACAGTTGGGTTCTTGGGAGAGATACCCAACATAATATCCAACTTTTTTAATTTTGTGGTGTACTACTGCACACTCTGCCCTTACCTTTGCTTTAAGTAATTCCAAGAGTCCTCTACATACCCGATAGGGTAGAATTGAGACTTAATGAGAGTTTTGAAATCCTCCCACTTAGTTACTGGTGAATTGCCCTCCAACCTAAGTGTTTCCATGTGAATTTCCCACCATGTTAATGCATGGCCCTCTATCTTCAGTTTGGAAAATGAAATCATTTTTTCTTCTTATATATGGTGGACATTGAAATAGACCTCTAAATATTGCAACCGATGATTCAACTTTACCACATTGATATTACCTTGTTATGGCTTGATATCCACTTTTGCTTCCATTTTAAATAAATATTGTGAATAGGTAATGGCACTGGAACTTGACTGCTCTTTCTCAGGCTCTTTCTTCAACTCCTTTTCCAGGTCTTCATTATCTCCCAGTTTCCCCTTTGATCCGATATCTAAGTTAGAAGCTCTAACCTCCCCAAATAGTCTAAGATTTTTTTCTAGAGCCACCATGAGGAGGGTCATATTGCAAGAGATATTAACAACTTGCTCTTATTGTAATATCCCTAGGCCGAACCCCAAATGTAAATGTACTTAATCTAGTGAGTTGTTTGATATCATTTTCCATGCACATTCCAGGATATTGTGCACATCAAACTTAAGTGCGCACGATTTTGAGGCCAAAGAGACTTTGTGTATATGTTGTGTTTTGAGGCCGGTGAGTCGGGATGTAGAAAATAGATTATATTTGTAATGTAAATGAAAATATAATCACACACAAATATTAATGAAAAACACATCACTGTGACATACCAACCATGTAAAAGAGTATGGGGGACTAAACTCCACTAATTAGGGAAAGGGGGTTAAAAGTTAAGGATAAGGGATAAGTTAGGGAGATTAAGCCAAAAATGAATATTATATTAATATTCCTTAAAGTATAAAGTATGGATAATTATTTTATCATAATTTATAAGGATGGGGACAAGTGGGCCAAAGTAGTTCTCAACATGACAAGTGTCAAGTTCGGAACATGCATACATATAGTTTGGACTTAGTTTATTTTACAATCATTCCATCATCATTCACTCACTCATTCACTTGTCCTTCGTACTTTCCTATAATTGTACATGTACCTATACCCATTGGTTGTGGAGCCTGATTATCTTCTTGATTCAGAGGTCTTTTTTTTTCAGCCGTGTTTATACCCCATGAAGTATTTACACCCCATAAGTATGTACACTCTTCCATGCGGGGGAGTGCAAATGGGGTTTTGGGGGTGAAGCCCTCGAAGGAAAAATTGCCTTGTAAATGTATATTGTAATTTCATTGTAAATTTGGACCATTCATTATAAGGTCGCATATCTAATGGTAGACATTATGTTAGGGTTTTTTTCCCTAGAAGGAAACCCTCTGTTATGAGGGAAATGTATTGTGGCCATGCATGATGGCGAATATTGTATTCTGAGATAGGAGACTGTGAGAGAGAGAAGAGGAAGTTATAGCGGGTTTGTTGTAGGTTGTATCCCTTCATTTGCTAGATAATAATAAAGGAACGACCTGGAAATTTCTCTGGTGGATGTAGCCCACACTGGGTGAACAATGTAAATATGTGTCTCTATTGTATTGTGTATCTTCTATGTTTTGTTTCCGCATTTGTTTTATTTTATTTCTCCATGGTCATGTTTTTCTAACAGTACCTGGTTATCTTAGGAGTTAGACTGAAGAAGTGGGTTGTGCGGTTCGTGGGATATTGAAGAGGCGGGTTGTCAAGCCCATGAGAAATTCTCTCTAGGTGAGAGAATTGTTGGGAGTTGATTTCCCGAAAGTGCCAAACTGTAGCTACAAGGCTCTGAGACTTCATGTCCGACCTATTGCTAAAGCCTCAGAAAGGAAGTGGGGAAGCCAAAGGATTGTTGAGCAGAGAGGAGGCACACTTATTGGGGTGGGACAAACATGTGGGGAATGCGGGACTATAGGCTGTTAGTTCGAGTTGGCACATGTGATGAAGTTTTTCCTGTTGTTTAAGATACATCAACCTGGTTAGGAATTTCTTTTACCCGGGTGGAGTTTAGTCCCAACTCGGGGGTGACCCATTTCTGAGAGTTATGAGTAGTGTGGTCTAAGGCTAGGAGGAATGTGGAAGGTATGCACACAGTTGGTGATAGTTTTACCAAGATAAGTGTCAATTGTGTGTTAAATTACATGCTGCATTATTATGTATGTGCTTATTTTTATGGTTTTTTTCATGTGTGTGTGGCATGCATATTTTTATTATTATTCTGTATGAATTTGTGCATTTGCAGAGTTTCTTTATGTTTTAATTTTGTATACAGTTCGAAAATTTTATGTGGCATAGCCCAATTGGATGTTGGGGATGCTACAATATGGTATCAAAGATCCAGTTTTCAACACTGAGCTTGGATGGGCTGAGAAAGTTGAATTGAAGTGAAAATTTCATAGAGAATTGATTTCTAAGTGGTTAAATTTCAAGTTAGAGTGCGTCCATGGTAAAAATTAGAAGCAATTACGTGGAATTGGTAAAAAGCCCCAATTTTTGTTGTTAAATTCATGGGAAAATTGAGAAATTTGGCCAAGTAGTGAGATTTTCTTAATTTAATATCTATTCTAGAAAATTCATACTTGGAATTGGTCGAATTTGAAGTTACAAGGAAGCCATGAGAGATGGAGCGATATTAGTTGATTAAAAATTCTCAATTCATGAATTGAGTTTGGAAAAAATTTCATTCCAGGAATGTCAACCATCAACAATTTGTTGTTGCAGAGGTTGAATTGGTGTTGGCGGAGTGAAATTGAACAAATTTCATAGTTGCAGAATGTCCATGTTGAAAATTGAGAAATTTTTGGCAAAAGACCCAATTTCTGCAGCAGAATTCACGAGGAATTGATGCGCAAAAAAATGAAGGTGCATAGGTCTACACACTAAAAATGTGTTATGCACAATAAAAAGCTTGTGAAGTGTGAAAAATAAGGGTGCGTGGATGCGTGCACTAAAATTTGGTGCTTCGGAGTACAAATTGGTATGCATGGAAAAATATTGGTGCACGAGTGTGCACACTTAAATTTGGTAGTGCACGGTGCAGAGTGGTAATGCGCAAAAAATAATGGCGCGCTAGTGTGAGCACTTAAATTTGTTGTTGGGTGGTGCAGAATTGGTAATGCGTGAAAAATAATGGTGTGTGGGTGTGCATACTTAAATTTGGCGCTGCGTGGAGCAGAATTAGTGAAGCATGGAAAAATAATAGTGCGCAGATGTGCACACTAAATTTAACGATGTGCGATGCAGATTGGGTGGCGTATGCGTAATATTGGCATGCGTGGTGTTCACACACATAATATTTGCATGTGTGGTGTGCGTAGTATTGGCAGAGTGAAGAGGAATTTGTTTGGTGCACGTGCAATGTTGGTATACAATGCATCCATGTTGAATATTCATGTTGCGCGACGATTTAATTAATTTGTGCGTGGAGTACTGGTGCACGATGGGAGCATACTAAACTTTGGCATGGTGCGGTGCATAGAGTGTAATGCGCGCGGAATATTAGCATACAACACAAAAATTACGCGCAACAAGTATTAATGCATGAACCAAAATTATGCGCGGTAGATATTGGCACGCGACACAAAAGTAGTGCGCACCAGATATTGGCGTGATAGAGAAGTGATCTGCATTGGTTATAGGTACGCGGAGCATGCACTACCTTATGGTGTTGTTGTGGATGCTAAATATGGGTGTACATTTTCAAATTTATGTGTGTGAAGTCATTTGGATGGTATACAATAGTAGAAAACCAGTAAATTTCTACGACATTTTATATTGTTTGAAGGTCATCTTTTTACAGCGTGTTTTTGAGGCCCTGAACAACGTTTTTAGATACTCAAAAACCACGGGAACAGAGTGTACCAAGGCACACTTTGTATCTACAACTCAAATGAAATATCCCGGATAGAGATTTCTAATGGTGTAAATCATTCATCAAACAGAGCTTTTATGAGGAAGTTACAGGACAAACAATGGAGGGTGAATTTTAAGACCCGACTAACTTCAAAGGGACATAACTTTTTGCTCCGAAATCATATTGAGGCATAGGAGCAGTCGATGGAAATATATTGAACCATAGAACAAATTCCTGGAGCTGAATTAAAATTATGGGCATGTTAAAAATGTTTAATATGACACATAAGGTACCTCTAGCATTCCAGACCAAAAACACTAATTGACCTAGAACTTTAGCATGCTGTAACTAACAACCCAGAACCTAGAAAGAGGTCAAACTTGGAAAAATTGTCCAAAATATGTATATGAAGAAAACCAATTGAGATCCTACCAAAAATCTAATGGAGTAGGTGCAAAAATGTATAATTACAACCCAAATTTGCACCAAGTTGAAGTGTGAACATAAGAATTAATGGACAATTTTCAAATAACCATAACTTTCTACTCAAGACTCATAATTGAGTATGGAAGCAGGCGTTGGAAAGGTATTGGACTGTAGAATATAATTATTCACCCAAAAAATTAATTTGGGTAGTCAAGTTTTTAGGAAATCAGAAGAAATAATTCTGATGCATTATTGAACCAGAATTGTACATAATTTCATGAATTTGTTAAATTATTTAGCCTAACAAATTTTGTTGGCTACACATTTTGCATAGTTAACAGTGGTTATATCAGATTAGGATCAGAAAAGAGTGTAGAGGGATGGAGTATACACATGGGGCTTATATTTAGGAATATGAGATCATAGGGATGGATGTCCATATGAGCATTGAAGGAACAAACTCAAGTGGACATGGAGAAGGAAAGGAAGAAAAAATGAATATGGTAGAGACCATTACAAATTTGAAAAAGGATGTCCAAATCCATAAAGTTGATAATGAAAGGCTTATGAAAGCCAAGGAGCAGTAGGAGGAATTCAAAATGAAGTTAATGCAGAGCTTGAACAAAATAGAAAATAAATTGGATAAGGAGAGTGGCTCAAGAAAATCAGGAAACCATGGGTCTCCTGTTGAGAAAAGACGAACAAGAAGTGTTAGCAGAAATCACCATCACTCCCTGAGGCATTCCAATAGGAGAGAAAGTAGCTCAAGTCCATCCCCTGTCAGGAAGCATAAGAGGTCTGGGGTGGATGAGCTATGAGGATAAATGAACAAAATCAAACCTCCTACATTTGATGGTCAGCACAAGAAGGATGAAGATGCAAAGACATGGTTGCTAGACATGAGAAAATATTTTCAACTGCATAATTACTCTTCACACGTGGAAGGAAAAACTGTCATCTATAAATTCAAGGGAAATACATCCATATGGTGGGATCAACTTGTGTGGGTGCAACACATTAAAGAGAAAAGTGTTACTTGGAAGGAATTCAAGAAGTATTTCGAAAAGAAATACTTGACTAAGAGATACTATGACAAGAAAATGAAAGAGTTCTTTGAACTCAAACTTGGGAGTATGACCATAGATGAATATGAAAGAAGGTTTTTAGAACTGTTGAAGTATGTTTCTTTTATCAAGGATGAGACAATTAATATTATGAGGTATTTGAGTGGATTTCTATCATTCATCAATGAAAAAATACAATATGATGATCCAAAATCATTGGAGGAGATCATAAGGTGAGATAAATTATTTTATGATCAACATAAAGGAAGATCAACTTTCCAAAAAGTTTGGGAAGACAAGAAGAAATTCAAGACAGATCGGAGGAAGAAGGAGACTAAGTCACCATTCTTCATAAATAGTCCTCAGGGACAACCAACTTCTAGAGAACCCAGAATGATTGAGACAGGGGGGGAAAGGCCAAGGCAACCACCTATTCAATGTTAGGGTTGTAAAGGAGATCATATGTATAGAGATTGTCCTCGCAGAGGTGAAAATGTGAGGATTTTTCATAATGTACAACAAGATGAAATAGTGGAAGACATGGGCATAAATGTACCAAGGATCTATGCAGCCCTAGACAACAAGTAAGCATAGTTTCAGTCACATATGATTGAAGCGGAAGGTATGATCAACAACCAAACCATTGCTATTTTAATTGATTCAGGAGCTAGTCATAGTTATATAGATCCTAAGATGGTGGAAAGATTGCATTTACTAAGAAACAATCATGCACAATATCGGTTGGTGCAGCTGGATACCAGAGCCAAAAGAAAAGTTAATGAGATGGTTAAGTCATGTCCTATGAACATGAATGGACTGAACATCAGGGTAGATTTGAACATCTTCCCTTTAGGTTCCTATGTCTTTCTAATTGGGATGGATTGGTTGGACCAACATCATGCTATCATAGACTATCATAACAAGGAATTTACTTGCCTGGATGGGGAAGGGAACCTAAGGAGAGTACATGGAATTCTCAGGGCAATAATTGTCAGAGATATTTCAACATTGTAGATGAAGAAATGTTACATAAAAGGATGTCAAATATTTGCAGCTCATATGGAAGAAACACCTAAGGATAGAGTGTCAAATATTAAAGATTATGCAGTCCTAAAAGAGTTTGAAGATGTATTTAAAGAAATACCAGGATTACCCCCTAAAAGATACATTGATTTCTCCATTAATATGATGCCTGGAGCAGCCCTAGTATCCATGACCCCTTACAGGATGAGTACACCAGAATTGAAGGAATTGCAAATGCAACTAGAAGAGTTTCTCAAGAAGGGGTATATAGGCCCAAGTGTGTCACCTTGGGGTGTCCAAATATTACTTGTGAAGAAAAAGGATGGACCAATGAGACCTTGCATTGACTTCAGGCAGTGGAACAAGGTAATTGAGAAGAATGAGTATCATTTTCCAAGGATCAATGACCTCTTTGATCAGTTGAAAGATGCAAAAATATTCTCCAAGATTGATCTCAGGTTAGGTTATCATCATGTAAGAATTAAAGAAGAAGACATCAACAAGACTACTTTTAGAACAAGCTATGGTCATTATGAGTTCATAGTGGTGCCATTTGGGTTATCAAATGCACCATTTGTCTTCATGTGTTTAATGAATGGTATTTTCAGAGAATACTCAGATAAGTTTGTATTATATTTTTTAGATGATATTCTTATATATTCTAAGTCAGAGGAAGAGCATGAACAACACTTGAGGATGGTATTATAGGTATTAAGGGAGCATCAATTATATGCCAAATTGAGCAAGTGCTCATTTTATCAGAAGAAAATTCATTATTTGGGACATATCATTTCGGAGGAAGGGATAACATTGGATCCTAAGAAGATAGAAACCATTAGAGGATGGTCAACACCAAAGAATGCGACATAGGTCAGATCATTCATGGGCCTTGCAGGCTATTATAGGAGATTTATTGAAGGACTCTCAAAGATTTCACACCCAATCACTTCCTTGCAAAAGAAGGGTGTGAAGTTTCAGTGGACATTGGATTGTGAAAAGAGTTTCCAACACTTGAAGCATTTATTAACAAGTGCTCCAATACTAAGGATTGTTAATCCAAATGAAGACTTCATTATATGCATTGATTCATATAAAGAAGGGCTTGGTGGAGTCCTCAATCAAAATGGGTATGTTGTATGCTATGAATCAAGAAAGTTGAAGGAGCATGAAAATAACTATGCTACTCATGATTTGGAGTTGGCAACCATAGTGCATGCCTTGAATATGTGGAGGCACTACCTCGTGGGGAAAATATTCAAATTGAGGATAGACCATAGTGGTCTGAAATATTTATTTGGACATCCAACTCTAAATGTCAGGCAAAGCAGGTGGTTAGAATTTCTCAGTGAATATGACTTTGATATAAAACATATCAAAGGGAAAGAGAACAAGGTGGTTGATGCACTTACCAGAAGGGTGCATGAGTTGCATGCTACAACCATAAGCATGTATCAATCATATTTGAAAGAAAAAATCTTAGAGGCTGCAAAATCAAATTTGCGATACATGGAAATAATAAAAAAATTAAATCAAGGTATTTTGCAGTGGAAAATTGAAGAATATAAGCTAGAAAATGATGAAATTTTCATGTACAAGGGAATAATTTATGTACCAAATTCCCAGGAATTGAAAAATATGATATTGAGAGAAATGAATAATGTACCTTATGTTGGGCACCCAGGTCATTAGAAAACTATTGCAGTTGTCAAGAGACAAAATTATTTGCCAGTCATGAAGAAAGAAGTTGTTGATTTTATTGCCAAATGTTTTGAGTGTCAAAAGGTCAAGGTTGAGCATAGATACCCAGCTGGTTTTCTACAACCATTATCCATTCCTGAGTGGAAATGGGAAGTTGTAACAATGGATTTCATCACCAAATCGCCCATAACAAACAAGCAGCATGATTCTATCATGGTAGTGGTGGATAAGCTTACTAAAGTTGCCCATATTATTCCAGTAAAGCTCACTCACAAGGCAACCAACATTGCGGATATTTATATGAGAGAAATTGCTCGATTACATGGTATACCCAAGACAGTTGTGTCTAAAAAATATCCAAATGTTACATCAAATTTTTGGAAGGGATTATTTAATGGATTTGGAACAAATTTGAATTTTAGCACATCTTATCATCCAGAATCAGATGGACAAATAGAGAGGGCGAATCAAGTGATTGAGGATATGTTGAGAATGTATGTGATGGATAAACCATCAAAATGGGAAGACTACCTACACTTAGTAGAGTTTTCTTATAACAATGGGTACCAAGCATCTCTAAATATGATCCCATTCGAGGAACTTTATGGTAGAAGGTGCAACACACCGGTAAGATGGGACAACCCAACAGATAGAGTAGTGGTTGGGCCATAATTAATTAGGGAAATGGAAGAGAAAATGTTGAAAATAAAACAGAATTTAAAGGCTGCTCAAGATAGGTAGAAAAGAAATGTTGATAAGGACAGAACTCACAGGGAATTTAAAGTGGGTGACCATGTATTCTTGAAAGTAAAGGCCAATAGAAGTTCCCTAAAGTTGGGAAATTGTTCAAAGTTGGCAGCTTGTTATTGTGGGTCGTTTGAAATCCTAGAGAGGATTGGGCATGTAGAATACATGCTTGCCTTTCCTGCATCAATGTCTATTCATAGTGTATTTCATGTATCAATGCTCAAAAAGTATATACCTGATACAATCATGTCATTGATTGGAATGTGATCCAGGTGGAGCAATATGACACCTTTCAAGTGCATCCGGTGTGCATATTGGACTGGAAGATCAAGAAACTCCATAATTGAGACATATAGCTAGAAAAGGTCCAATGGACCTGGTACAGTCCTGAAGATCCAACTTGGGAGCATGAGGATGCTATGTGGGCAGAATACCCGCATCTTTTTGAGGATTTTTGAAATTTTGGTTGTATATGTGTATATATATTGCATTGAGGACATTGCATAAATAAGGGGGAGGGGAATGTAATACCCCTAGGCCGAACCCCAACTATAAATGTAAATGCAAATGTACTTAAGCTGGCAAGTTGTTTGATATCATTTTGCATGCACATTCCAGGATACTGCGCACAAGAAACTTAAGTGCGCGCGATTTTGAGGCTAGAGAGCCTTTGTGTACATGTTGTGTTTTGAGGTTGGTGAATCGGGATGCAGAAAAGACATTATATCTGCAATGTAAATATAAATGTAATCACACGCAAATATTAATGAAAAACACATAACTGTGGCAGACCAACCATGTAAGAGAGTATGGGGGACTAAACTCCACTAGTTAGGGAAAGGGGGCTAAAAGTTCAGGATAAGGGCTAAGTTAGGGAGCTTAAGCGAAAAAGAAAATATAATATTAATATTCCTTAAAGTATAAATTATAGATAATTATTTTATCCTAAGTTCTAACGATGGGGATGTAACACCCCGGGTTTTGAACCCCCATTTTAAATAATGTATTGTTGCAAGGCTGAGAGGCCAGAGTGCCCAAACAATTATTAAAAGGCTAGTGTGCCCAAGAAATGCAAAGTTTTGATCATTATTAATAATAAATACATTGTTGGTTTCTAGATGGAAAAGGACTAGAGTTATAGGGGGCTCTGATTCCACAAGAGAGGGGGATTGAGGGGATAAATGTTCATTTCCTATTTTTAATTACCCTTTTGTCTAAAGGAGTGGATCAGTTACGTGAGATTCTTGGGGGAGGCTAGGAGGTTCTTGATTCCCCATAAAAATACTTAAACATGTCCCTGGTCTGATTGGGGAGTTGGCTTGTTCACTCCTTCACTTCTTCTTTCATTCCATTCTTTCCCTCACGCATTTATTCATTGATTGTTCATTGTTTCTTACCTTGGGTGGAGATCTCACTCCATTCATTTTTGTCACCCCTTCATCTTCCTCATATGTGTCTTGGTTTGGGAAAGGAAAATGAACTGTTGAAGAGCATACATGGTATCCTTGGATGTAGAGGTCGCTAGTGTAATCCAACCATGACTTGAGGCCTTCACATCTGAGATGCGTTGGGTGGTGTCCAACTTTGTTCACAGCTGCGATTCCTGAGAGTTTGAGCATGGATATTCTGGACCAGTTGCGTTGGAGCCTTGGAAGGAGAAGGACTACCTGAGGGATTGCGTGGTAGATAAGGGTGGAGGTCCATTCTCTTGGGTGGTGCAAGCTGGGTAGAAGAGAGTTGGGTACTTCTATTGCTATGAGTGCTGGGAAATCCTGTGAGAGCTTGAGTGTTGATTGGCTTGAGAAGCCAAGTAACACTCTGGAACCGTCCTTGTGGATTCATAGCCCTGGCTCGGGGGTGACACTACTGTTGAGATCTGGAAAAGTAGTGTCTACATTTGGGTGGAACGTCCTTGGTCTGCAACCAGTTGGTGTCTTCTTTTATAAAGATAAGTGCTCTCTGTTATGGTATTATTTATCTGTATATGAATGTATTCCGTTGTGTATTTATTTATCGTTTAATTGAATCTTTATAATATGCATGCTTGCTGGTTATTATTATGCATGTCGTTAGATATTTTCTTTTATGTGTCCTTATTAATTTAAAAAGGTATCGGTAAGAGAAATAATTCCAAGGGTGGGCTTGAAGGTAGAGTACCCCAGCTTGTGGGTGGCAGGGTGTGTTACAGATTGGTATCAGAGATTCTGATTGAAACACCGGGTTGATATGGGTCAGGTCTATTGGTCAGAGTCTCGTGGTTGAGATCAAATTTTGACCGTGAAGTTGAAAATCTCAGGAGGAATGGCGTTATAGAATCTACACAGGAGCTAGAACGTTAGAGATCCTTTGTAAGGGTTCGAAACATCGTGACCATCCCTTTCGAATTCAGGAGTGATCACCACTGTGGGATCAAGAGAGATCCAAGATCATTGGATCAGAGGGAAGGTGAACAAGGGTCGTCCGATGAAAGTGAAGCAAAGGTTAAGTCAAAACCGTTATATCTCATTGGAGAGAAATCGACGGTTGGGAGGCATTGTGGGGATCGGGAAGGAAATAAAAGTGCGAGCAAGTTGTGAGCACGTAATCGCTTAGGATCGTTGATCTTGTTAGATCACCAGATCAATGACAGATATTGATCCCACTACAAATGAGCATCTTCTCTTTGCGGAGATCGGCAAGGAAATTAAAGAGTGAGCGAGTTGAGTCTTTGCAATCACTCATGGTCGTTGATCTTCAAGAAGGGGACATGTGTCAGGCGATCTCGTACTCCGGGAGAAAGAAAGAATAAGCTAAGTGAGTAAAGGACTCCTGAAGAGTTGAAGTAGTGGGGCATGATTATGTCACCCGGAGGTGATGTGGACCTTGGAAGGTTAAGTAGTTCAAAAATTTAGAGTTTGGGAGACTCAAGGAGTACAAGCGTAAAATCTTCCAAAGCCTAAAATTATGAAGTGATGTGGCTCGTGGATGTCACCTGGGGCGATGTGGACACATGGGATGTGTGCCATGTGTTAGTGAGTTTTAAACCTATGGAGGATTGAAATGTCAGTTATAACGTGACATGTGTCACCCGCCTGATTGGGCCATGTGTCCACTTCTAGTATTTCACCACGTGGTGACAGATCGTACAGTCCGAAGACTAGGCATTCCAGAGGAAAAAGATGTGACAGTTTGCGTTGGGTTGAGAACTCCTAAAGGCTCGAAGGTTGGAGTACATATCAACTCTTGATCCCAGAAGACACGCGATAGTATATCTCGTAGTGGTTTGGAGGATCGACACTCCGAGAGAAAGTGAAAATGGAGATTTTGAAAATCTTTAATCCCAAAGAGCCGAAGCGATTCACAACTGTTGATCTATGAGACACAAGTGTCGATGGATCATCGACTTCGGGTGAAAGCACCCCAGGAGAAAGTGAAGGCAGAGAGTTTGAAACTCCCGAAGCCCGAAGAGATGAAGCAATTCAGAGCCATCGATCTGCAGGAGGACACACGTCGACAGATCGTGAACTTCGGGTGGAAGCATTCCAGGAGGAAGCAAGCGGGGAAAGTTGAGACTTTTGAAGGCCAAAGTCCTGAATGGGACTAGAGCCGTTGATTTGAGGTGGACATGTGGCGCCTGATCTAGAACTTCGGGTATAGAGTACTCTGGGAGAGAGTGGAGGTCGAAAGTGTAGAACTCCTGAAGCGCAGAGTCCCGAAGTGGATCTCGATCGTTGATCGTGAATGAGGACTAGGACCGTTGATCTGGTCTTGGCTACAGGTTCCAAAGTTACGAAGCACCAGGAGGGTAAGCCTTGGGTCACAGCCCAAGGTCAAGGGCGAGGAAGGAGCTAGTGCTTGTCAATGTGATATTGGAATAGGGTGCTAAGGAAGCAGGACTCATGGATAGCTATCGATCTGTGAACGAAAAATCAACGGTGGGGGACCATTGTGGGGAGAGGAGGAAAAATTAGCGGACGTTCTAGTTCGTAGCTCGCTATTTTCTATCGCCGTTGATCTCATTGGGACAAGGGATCAATGACCACAATTTAAAGGAGATTTGGGTGAGCAATTTTCAGATTGCGGGGACAGAGCTCTCCAATAAAGAGCAAGCACGTTGTC
Organism: Picea engelmannii; assembly: GCA_009831015.1. NCBI lineage: Eukaryota > Viridiplantae > Streptophyta > Pinopsida > Pinales > Pinaceae > Picea > Picea engelmannii. The sequence continues at coordinate 1,037,084 of ML778374.1, read as the reverse complement.
AACCCACAATTACTCTTGACCATCAATCTCATCCCTTAATCGATTTTCAACCACACGATCTCCGATATAGTAATTCTAACACAGAAAGTGCCAGGAAGGATTTGGTCACGGTTTTGAGCCGTGGTCACCTAGGGAAGTGGTTTGAGGGGAGTGCATGTGCATAATTAAATTATGTATCAGCTAAGGGATAACATGGAAGTGTTATACGGTGCAGATTGATACATATATGTTCTTCATGAATTGAGAATAAAAGGGACCTGTAACATGGATTAACAAATTTTGTTTATCATATGCTTAATTCTAACAAAATGGTCACTTGCACATTTTGCAGAATTAAGGGGTTTAAACACATTAGCTCAGAATGTGTATTGAATAAATGGAAGAAGTCGAGGGAGCCTCCAGCCATGGTAAGGAGGCCGAAGGAAAGAATACAAGAGTTGATAATGCAGAGATAGAGTCCAATGGACACAAGGGCCTAGGGGAGAAAGAAACATTAATCAAAGTTGTAAGAAGCCTGAAAATAGAAGTGCAGAGCTACAAAGCAGACAATGAGAGATTGATAAGAGAGAAAAGTTAGATAAATGCTAGAGTGTTGCAAAGATTAAATCCGTTGCAGAGGCAAATGAAGAAGGGATCAAACTAAAAAAAAAAAAAAAAGGCAGGTTTCGTGAAAGAAGAGAGGATCGTGGAAGAGATGGTTATTCAGGAAGTGACAACAGAACTCATAGACACCACTCACCTCCTTACTCAAAAAGAGATTTTTATGCATCGAAAGATTCCATAAGAAGTACAGAGGTGTCTCATGTTAGGCACCAGAGAAGGAGACAGGAAGCAGACAGTTTGCAAGGAGAGTCGAGGAAGCTTAAGATACCCTCCTTCGATGGTAAAAAAGAAAAGGAAGATGATGCTAAAGCATGGTTTCCTGGACTCAGAGATATTTTCAATTGCATAACTATTCATCAAACCTAGAAGCCAAGATTGCCACCTACCATTTACATGGGAAAGTTGCAATGTGGTGGGATCAACTGAAGCAAGTTGAACATATTAATGAGAGTAAGATCACTTGGAAGCGGTTCAAGAAGTAATTCCAGAAGGAGTACCTCTCAGAGCATTTCTATGACAAGAAAATGCAGAATTTCTTTGAATTCAGGCTGGGAAGCATGAATATGGTAGAATATGAGAAGAAGTTCTTGGGATTGTTAAAGTATGTTAGGTTCATTGATGATGAGAAGGTGAAAATACAGAGATTTCTAAGTGGATTGCCAGCCTTTTATAAGGAAAAGATTATATATGATGAGACCAAGACCTTGACTGAGGCCAATGGGAAGGCTAAATACCTATATGAGCAAGGTCAGGGAAGAGAATCCCTACAGAGATATCGGAAGGATAAGAAGAAGGAGAAGTCCGATCAGAGGAGGAAAGGATTCAAACCTCCCTTCAATAGGAATGATCCTAATAGAAATCATCAAGATCAGTATGCTAAGGGTGAATCCAAAAAAAAAGACTCCTTGGGAAAAAGGGGAAGACCACCAATCCAATGTTGGGGGTGCAAGGAAGATCACCTGCACAAGGATTGCCCACATAGAAAAGGTAGAGTGAAGACTGTGCACAACGTCTAAGAGGTTGCAACAGTCGAAGATATGGGAAGAATCTATGCAACTTTAGATGATCGACAAGAGGAATACCAGACAAATATGATCGAGGTGGAAGGTAAGATCATAAACCAACCTGTTGCTATTTTAATTGACTCGGGAGCAAGTCATTGTTACATTGACCCTAAAATAGTGGATAGTTAACATTTGGAGAAAAGTAAGCTTGAAAAATCGAGTTGGTTCAATTAGCCATTGGAACCAAAAAGAGAATCCATGATAAGGTCAGAAGTTGTTCCATAAGTCTTAATGGTTTGAATACTAGTGTTGATCTAAATATCATACCATTGGTGTCTTATGATATTCTAATTGGAATGGATTGGCTGGACAAGCATAATGTTATCCTAGATTGTCCTAACAAGACATTTACCTGTCTTGATGAAGATGGAAAACAAAACATTGTCAAAGGCGTTCCAAGACCCATATCTATAAGGGAGATTTTAGCTTTACAACTGAAGATATGTTTTAGAAAAGGATGTCAATTGTATGCAGCTCATGTGGAAGAGCCAGAAAATACGAAGGGGCCAAGCCTTGAAGATTTTTCGGTACTACAAGAATTTGAATATATATTCCAAGAAATACCAGGGTTGCCACCAAGAAGGGAGATAGATTTCTCAATTGATTTAGTGCCTGGAGCTGCTGCGATGTCAAAAACACCTTACAAAATGAGCACACTAGAGTTAAAAGAATTACAAATGGAGCTGGAGGAATTGTTGAAGAAAGGGTACATACGTCCAAGTGTTTCATCTTGGGGAGCACCAGTACTTTTTGTCAAAAAGAAGGATGGAACCTTGAGGTTGTGTATTGACTTTCGACAACTGAATAAGTATACTATAAAGAACAAGTATCCTCTGCCCAGAATTGATGACCTCTTTGATCAGCTAAGAGGAGAAAATATATTTTTGAAGATTGACCTGAGGTTAGAATACCATCAGGTAAGGATCAAGGAAGAAGACATTCATAAGACAACCTTTAGGACCAGGTATGGGAATTATAAATTTGTAGTAGTGTCATTTGGACTGACCAATGCACCAGTTGTCTTTATGTGCTTAATGAATGGCATATTTAGAAATTATTTGGATAAGTTTGTCATAGTATTCTTGGATGACATACTTGCCTATTCTAAGTCTGAAGAGGAGCATGAACATCACTTAAGACTGGTATTGCAAGTGCTGAGAGAATATTAGTGGTATGCCAAACTGAGAAAGTGTTATTTTTATCAAAAGCATATCCATTACTTGGGACACATTATTTCAGAGCAAGTCATAGAAGTAGATCCAGAGAAGATTGAAGCCATTAGAGGAAGGCCAACACCTAGAAATGTGTCAGAAGTCAGATATTTTATGGGATTAGTTGGTTACTACAGAAGGTTCATAGTAGGATTCTCTAATTTTTCTCATCACATCACTTCTTTGCAAAAGAAGGGAACTAAATTTGAATGGACACCTGAGTGTGAAGGGAATTTTAATATGTTGAAGAAATTACTTACTAGTGCACCTATGTTAAAGATTGTTGACCCAAATGAAAGTTTTATGGTATGTACGTATGCATGTAAGGAAGGAATTGGGGGAGTCCTCATGCAAAATGGACATGTCATTGGTTATATGAGTCCATAAATATTAAGGAACATGAGAGGAACTATGCCACACATGACTTGGAGCTTGTTGCCATTGTCCACACCTTGAATATGTGGAGGCATTACCTCATGGGGAAGAGATTTGAATTAAGAACAGACCACATTGGCATGAAATATCTTTTTGAACAACCAACCTTGAATGCCAGACAAACAAGATGGATGGAATTTTTAAGTGAATATGACCTCGATATCAAACATATCAAAGGAAAAGAGAATAATTTTTTTGATGCACTTAGTAGAAGAGTGCATCTCATGCATGCTACTATTGTCAGTATGCATCAGTTAGACTTGAATAGCAGAATTTAGATGATCTTGTTACAGATCAGCATTACCTACGGGTAAAGGAAAGCTTACAGCAAGGAGATGTAAAACATAAAATAAAGGAGTATGAGATAAAGGAAGATGGTTACTCATGCATAAGAATATAATCTATGTTCCTAGTTCCGGAGAACTGAGGAATTTGGTATTGAAGGAAATGCATGATATTCCTTATGTTGGACATCTCGGTTACCAGAAAACGATTACAGTAGTAAGAAGCCAATTCTTTTGGCGGGAAATGAAAAATGATGTTTCTGATTACATCGCTCGATGTATGGAATGTCAGAAGGTGAAGGTTGAGCATAGGCACATAGCAGGTTTGTTGCAGAAATTACCAATCCCAGAGAAGAAATGGAAGGTGATAACCATTGATTTCATAACTAAATTACCCAGGACAACAAGACAACATGATTCAATCATGGTGGTGGTTGACAAATTAACAAAGGATGCTCATTTTGTTCTTGTAAAAACAACACATACAGAGGCTAATATTGCAGAAATTTACATGAGGGAGATTGCTAGGTTGCATGGGATACCTAGGACAATTGTCTCAGACAGAGATACAAAATTTATCTTCAATTTCTGGAGTGGATTGTTTAAAGGATTTGGTACAAATCTAAACTTTAGCACATCATACCATCCCCAATTAGATGGACAAATAGAGAGGGTCAAATGAGTAATTGAAGATATGTTGAGAATGTATGTGATGGATAAGCCATCTAAGTGGGAATATTACTTACACTTGGTTGAGTTTGCATATAATAATGGGTATCAAGCTTCATTGAGAATGAGCCCATTTGAAGCCTTGTATGGTAGGAAATGCAATACTCCAATGAGTTGGGACAACCCAGTAGATAGAGTGGTACTTGGGCCGGAGTTGTTCAAGGATATGGAAGACCAGATGGTTAAGATCAAGCAGAATTTGAAGGCAGCTCAGGATAGACAGAAAGTTTATGCAGATAAGAACAAGACAGCTAGAGAATTTAAAGTAGGGGAGCATGTACTTTTGAAAGTGAAGCCCAAGAAAATCTCATTGAAATTGGGTAGTTGTACAAAGATGACAGCCAAATTCTATGGTCCATTTGAAATATTGGACATAATAGGGTCAGTTGCATACATGCTTGCATTGTTTGCTTCCATGAATGTGCATAATGTATTTCACGTCTCTTTATTAAATAAATATGTACATGATCCTAACCATGTTATTGATTGACATCTGATTCAGGTAGAGACAGAGGGAGACTTTCAGGTTCAACCAGTGCGGGTATTGGACAAAAAGGTCAAAATGCTCTAGAATCGAGTTATATAGTTGGTAAAAGTTCAGTGGACTTGCTACGGTCCAGAAAATGCTACCTGGGAGCATGAAGATGCCATGCGGGCAGAGTACCCGCAGCTTTTTGAATAAATTTTGAGATTTTGATCTCTATTTTGTATATGCACTGAAGACAGTGCCAAAATAAAGGGGAGGGGATGTAACACCCCAGGTTTTGAACCCCCATTTTAAAAAATGTATTGTTACAAGGCTGGGAGGCCAGATTTCCCAAATAATTATTAAAAGGTCAGTGTGCCCAAGAAATGTAATGTTTTGATTATTATTAATAATAAATACATTGTTGGTTGCTAGATGGACAAGGACTTGAGTTATAGAGGGTTATGATTCCATAAGAGAGGGGGCTTGAGGGGATAAATGTTTATTTCCTATTTTTAAATACCCTTTTGTCTAAAGGAGTGGATCAGTTATGTGAGTTTCTTGGGGGAGGCCAGGAGGTTCTTGATTCCCCACGAAAATACTTAAACTCGTTCCTGGTTTGATTGGGGGGTTGGCTAGTTCACTCCTTCACTTCTTCTTTCATTCCATTCTTTCTCTCATGCATTCATTCACTGATTGTTCGTTGTTTCACACCTTGGGTGGAGATCTCACTCCATTCATTTCTGTCACCCCTTCATCTTCCTCATTCGTGTCTTGGCTTGAGAAAGGAAAACAAACTGTTGAAGAGAAACCATGGTATCCTTGGTTGTAGAGGTTGTTGGTGTAATCCAACCATGACTTGAGGCCTGCACGTCTGAGATGTGTTGGCCCGTGTCTAGCTTTGTTCACAGCTGCGAGTCCTGAGAGTTCCAACATGGACATTTTGGACCAGTTGCGCTAGAGCCTTGGAAGGAGAAGGATTGTCTAAGGGACTGCATGGCAGAGAAGGGTGGAGGTCAATTCTCTTGGGTGGTGCAATCTAGGTAGAAGAGAGTTGGGTACTTGGATTGTTGTGAGTGTTGGGAAAGCCTGTGAGAGCTTCAGTGTTGACTGGTTCGGGAAGCCAAGTAACACTCTGGAACCGTCCTTGTAGATTCATAGCCCTGACTCTGGGGTGACATCGCTATTGAGATCTGGAGCATTAGTGTTTACGGTTGGGTGGAAATTCCTTGGTCTACAGCCAGTTGGTGTCTTCTTTTATAAAGATAAGTGCTCTGTGTTATGGTATTATTTATCTGTATATGAATGTATTCCGTTGTGTATTTATTTATCGTTTAATTGAATCTTTAGAATATACATGCTTACTGGTTATTGTTGTGCATATTGTTAGATCTTTCTTTTATGTATCCTTATTAATTTAAAAAGGTATCGATAAGAGAAAGAAGTCCAAGGGTGGGATTGAAGGTAGCGTACCCTGACTTGTGGGTGGCGGGGTGTGTTACAGGGGACAAGTTGGCCAAATTAGTTCTCAACATGACAAGTGTCAAGTTGGGAACATGCATAGATATAGTTTGGACTTAGTTCATTTTCCAATTATTCCATCAACATTCCCTCACTCATTCAGTTGTCCTTCGTACCTTCATGTCATTGTACCTGTACCCATACCCATACCTGTACTTGGTTAGCTTAGGAGTTGGACTGAAGAAGCAGATTTCCAGGCCCGTGGGATATTGAAGAGGTGGGTTGTCAAGCCCATGAGCAGTTCTCTCTAGGTGAGAGAATTGTTGAGAATTGATTTCTCGAAGGTGCCAAACTACAACTACAGGGCTCTGAGACTTCTTGTCCAACCTGTTGATGAATCCCCATAAAGGAAGTGGGGCAGCCAAAGGACTGTTGAGCAGAGAAGGGGCACACTTCCTGGGGTGGGACAGGCATGTGAGGAATGAGGGACTGTAGGCTGTTAGTTCGAGTTGGCAACTGTGACGGAGTTTTTCCTATTGTCTGAGATACATCAACCTGGTTAGGAATTTCCTTTACCCGGGTGGATTTTAGTCCCAGCTCGGGGGTGACCCACTGCTGAGAGTTTTGAGCAATGTGGTCTAAGGCTGGGAGGAACGTGGAAAGTTTGCATGCAGTTGGTGATATTTTTACCAAGATAAGTGTCAATTGTGTGTTAAATTACATGCTGCATTATTATGTATGCGTTTATTTTTATGTTTTTTTTCATGTGTGTGTTGCATGCGTATTTTTATTATTATTATGTATGAATCTGTGCATTTGCAGAGTTTCTATATGTTTTAATTTTGTATACAGTTAAAAAAAATTGTGTGCCATAGCTCAGTTGGATGTCGGGGATGCTACACTTCCAACCTCACAAATCTCTCTTATGCTATATCTCAAGGGTTATTGTGAATAGACTCATCCTCCATGGCTAGGGTTCTGCAACCTTTTCCTTAATCCAATTCCTAGATCCTACAACCTTCCACAGATATACCAAAGAACACTGCTCTGACACCAATATGATCTGTAAACTACCATGGATATTCGGGGAGCCTTCTTCAAACCATAAAATGACTTCTTGAGTTGGAAAACCAATTTCGAATCTATCACAAAATAGGGTGGTTGTTCCCTGAAAATTTCTTCAGATAGGTCTCCATGAAGAAAATAGATCTTCACATCCATCTGATGGATTTTCCATCCAAAGCGAGCAACAAGGGAAACAATCAGTCAAACAGATTTCATCTTTGCAATGGGTATATCAACCACTTTTACTTAAATGTCAACCATATGTTGACCATAATAAACTCTCCTCGACCATACTTAACCATACTCAACTGTGGTCAATCATATTCAACCATAGTCAACCATGGCCAACCAAACTCAACCATGGTTACAATGTCACGATAAAAACCCGATGTTGTAATGTAGTGAAAAAAAGTCAACATCGCAATGTCATAACCTTAATCTATCGAACATATCTCAACGCCTTTATTTGACGTACAAAACCCAATGGTGTAATGTGACGTACAAAACCCAATGTCGCAATGTGACTTACATAACATTGCTTCACACACAAAGCCCAATGTCACAATGAGATGAACATAACCCTATATCGCAATGTGACGATCATTATCCTATGTCATAGTGTGACGATCATTACCCTACGTCACAATGTGGCATACAAACATTCAATGTCGCAATGAGATGAACATAACCCTACATCGCGATATGACGATCTTAACCCTATGTCATAATGTGATGATCATACCTTAGCATCGCAATGTGACAATTAGAACCCTATGTCGTAATGTGACCCACAATCATCATATGTAGACCTTAGTAAACCTAATTCAACCATAAGGTGACCATATTTAACTATAGTCAACCAAAGTTGAACATAGTCAACCATGGTCAACCATAGACAATGCATATCAACCATTCTCAACATGGTCAACATAGTTAACCATACTCAACCATGTTGAAGCATTGTAAAAAATGGTTAGCCACAGACAACCATAGAAAACAATAAAATTTAATAGTTAGCTATGCTCAACAATGGTAAACAAAAGGCAACATGGTAAACCATAGTCAACCATAGTCTATCATGGTCAACTATAATTAAACATGGACAACCATATTCTTACATGGTCACCCATAGTCAACTATATTTGTCACCCATAGTAAACTATATTTGGACCATAATAAACTCTCCTCGACCATAATTTAACCATAGTCAACAATGGTCAACCAAACTCAACAATAGTCAACCATAGTCAACAATTCATGCTCAAGCATTCATGGTCAACCATGGGAAATCGTGGTCCACCATGGTCAACTGTGGTCAACCATGGTCAACGATAGTCAACCATACACAACTATGGTCATTGATAGTCAACTATGGTCAACCATTGTTAACCATAGGGAAACATAGTCGACCATACTCAACCAAAGTCAACTATGGTTAACCATACTCAACCATAGTCAATAATAGTTGACCATACTCAACCAAACTCACCATAGTTCACCATGGTCAACCATAGTCATTGATAGGCAACCAAAGTCAACCATCATTTACCATAGGCAACCATACTCAACTATACTCAACCATGAGAAACTATAGTCAACCATAGTTGACCATGGTCATTCATAGTCAACTATAGTCAACCATAGTCAACCACAATCAACCATATGCATTAATAGTCAACCAAGGTCAACCATAATCAACAATGATCAACCATTGTTAAACATATGAAATCATAGTCAATCATCGTCAACCATGGTCAAACATACTCAACCATGGGCAGCCATAGTTGACCATGGTCATCCATAATCAACTAAAATCACCATAGTCAACCATGGTCACTCATAGTCAACCGTATTCATCCATAGTCAACCATACCCACCCATGGTAAACTATATTCAACCATATTCACCCATAGTCATCCATAGTCAACCATGGTCAACCACAATCAACCATACACAACCACATTGAACCATAGTCAACCATAAGCAACCACAAACAATCATAGTCAACCATCCTCACCCATAGTCAACCATGGGAAACCATGGTCAACCATACTTGACCATGGCCATCCATAATTAGCCATAGTCAACCATAGTCCACCAAACTCACCACACTCAACCATAGTTAACTATACTCAACTATGATCACCTATAGCCAACTATACTCACCCATAATCAACCATGGTCATACACAATCAACTATGCTCAACCATAGTCAATCATAATCAACCATGGTCAAACATAGTCAACCATGGTCAACCACACTTAACCATATGCAACCACACTGAACCATAGTCAACCATAGGCAACCACAGACAACCATGGTCAACCATTATCAACCATGGTCACCCATAGTTAACCGTGGTCAACCACAACCAACTATGCTCAACCATAGTCAACCATGGTCAACCATATTCACCCATAGTCAACCATATTCAACCATATGCAACCACAATGAACCATAATCAAGCACAAACAACCATGGTCAACCATAATCAACAATGGTCATCCATAGTTAACCGTACTCACCCATAGTCAACAAGGGTCAATCAAGGTCAACTATGGTCAACCAAAATCAACCATGGTGAACCACAGTCAACAATACTCACCCATGGTCAACCACAGTCAACCATATGCAACCACATTGAACCATAGTCGATCATATTTAACCATGATCAACCACAAACAACCATGGTCCACCATAGTCTATCATACTCACTCATAATCAACCATGGTCAACCCTAACAACCATGGTCACCCAAATTCAACCATACTAAACCATAATGAAAGATAATCACTCATTATCAACATAACCATACTCAACCACAATGAAGGATAATCAACCATTGTCAACATGAAAATCACATTTGGTAAACCACGTGTAACTAACGAAGTCCCGTGGAAGATCCGGCAAGACTTTACAAGGACGAGACGTAACAGGTCAAAAATAGTGGAACATCGGGAAAAAGATTGAACACTGGACCACATGCAAGACAGAAGGACAGTGACACGTGCACTAACCTCGATCGTTGTTGCACGTATGTCCAATCAATGGAGTGCTTACAATTGAGCAAGGCAATTATACCAAATTGGAAAACAGGTAATATATTGTGGAAGTCTGGTGGAACGTCAGAGGCATAAGTAAACAGAAATATTAAAATATTATGAAGTCTGGTGGAACGTGACTGGTAAAAGGAACATGAAGAGATTTCCAGGCGCTTTCTTGGGAGTTTGCAAAAAATATATATATATATAATATTTTTACAAAACTATTGAGATAAAACAAAATTATAACAATTAAAAAAATTAATAAACCAGATAAAAAGACAAAACCAAAGTTATAAAAAAATGATATCAATAAATTTATTTTACAAAACTATTAAGATAGAATAAAATTGAAACTATTAAAAATTTAATAAACCAAGTGAAAAGACAAAACCAAAATTATAAAAAAATATCAATAATTGTTTTTCACAAAACTATTGAGATAAAACAAAATTAATAAACCGTATCAAGAGACAAACCAAAATTATAAAAAAATTGATATCTTAGAAATTTCGGGAATTATTTGTACATGGGTCATTAATAATTTATTTACAAAGAAAGTAGATGATGCTTTAGAAACCGTGCCCAATTCCAAAGTTGGTAACAAAATACATTTTAATATTTGAAATTTATTAATTAATTTATATATTTACACATTTTTAAATAAAAAAATATCACTTTTTTATCTTCAACATGATTTTCCAAAAATACATATCTCACTCCAACCTTGTTCAAAAGGCATTCAACCTACATTTTAAAAATGGAATTATTTTATATATTTACAAATTTTTAAATAAAAAAAATTCATTTCAATCTCTTCAAACATGATTTTCCAAAAATACATATCTCACTCCAACAGCCAACTTTGTTAAAAGGACATTCAACCTACCCAAGGGAGTTGAGTTGGGTTTGGCCATATATAATTCAATAAATTTACTTTTTTTTACAATGGCAGAGAAGAGACGCCTTTCCATAGACAACGTACTTATGCTCCAATTGACCAATTTCTCTATTTATACTTTAAAAATCCACAGCGTAAACACACATTGCACGTGTTTTCGTGGACTCTATTATTACATTTTATTTATTCAATAACAATTGCGACTTGTAAAAATCCAACCCACTTTAAGTTATAGTCCAGCGATTCTTTTTCTGCCTATGCGACTTGTTACGAGAAAGGCGTACACCTATTGACAATGGACAGATTTAATAGGGTTTAGTGTTTAATAAGTTTTCTATGGACATGATTAAATATCGTTGGAATATTCTTAGTAGTCACACAAAATAAATGGATGTGATTTCAATCATTAACTTCCTAACTATTATAAAAATATCAGTTTATGTGTTTACTTTTTTACATTTACCTAATCATATTTAAAAATTACTTTGATAGCTCACTGATTGCCACGTAAGTGATTAACAAAAATTAAAATATTAACACCAGATAAATGAAGCCCAACAGTGTATTTGTTAATAAATAATAAAATTTAATATATTCTTTTAAAGATTCATTTCATCTTCTCAGCGTTTCGGCGTTCACCAACAACTATTTTACTGCTGTGCTAGTAAACATCCAACCCACTTCTGGTTTTAGTCCAGCGATTTTTTTCTGTTTATGTGAGATGAAACTTCCCACCACCACCATCCACTGGGCTGATTTAACAAAAGACGCAGTCGGGTCATCCGGCCCCACAGCCGCTTCCTTGGAATTTCCAGCCACCTTCCCTAAATCGGCCCCAATCCTCTTGTAATCGAATTCACAATCATTTCCGTACCTATAAGGCAGCCTCTGAGTCGGCTCGAGCATTACAGCAATACCAGCATTCAGCCAGAGCGCTTTCAGTGTCGATTTGGTATCCGGCGATGGCTTCTGACAGTTTCAACGAGCATGATGCAGGTTACAATTTGACAGCAATGCCCATCGGCAGCAAAATCATGCTGGCAGCCCTCCTAGTTCTCTTCACGGCGGCTCTCCTCTTTCTAGGTCTGAATATCTACGCACACTACTTCTTGGGGCGCAGGGGCTCTTTCCGACGCCGTCATTTATCCTTTGTCAGCGAGCAGGACCCCCCGAGGCTCCATAGTGTCGGCCTTGGCAAGTCGGCGATAGAAGCGCTTCCCGTGTTCGTCTATCAAACGGAGAATCACAAAGACGGGCTCGAGTGCGCCGTATGTTTGTGCGAATTCAAGGAGAACGAGAAGGCGAGACTGCTCCCCAAATGCCATCACAGCTTCCACATCGACTGCATCGACATGTGGTTCCACTCACACTCGACTTGCCCTCTGTGTCGAGCCAGCGCCGAGCCCGACACGCCCCCCGATTCCGTCATGGTTCTAATAGCCGACGAGGAGGCCGCGTCGGGGACCGCCTCTGAAACGGACGAGCAGGTGCCCCTGCCCACCGTTTCAGAGGGCAACGCGTCGACCTCCATGGAACTCGACATTGACATCGACCTCTGCCCTTCGTGCAGGCACGACGAGGTTCTCCCGTCTCCGACTTATCCGACCAACATGCTTTTCTGGCCAACTCAAAAGAGGGTTTCGTCCATGTCAAACTCGGCCTTCTTCGACCGAGGGACGACATCGACTTCTGGTAAAACCCTCGACAAAATCATCATCGACATACCGCGTAGAGTCGACAGCTTTTCTTCTCCCAGGCTATTTTCCAGCGATGATCAGCAGGCATTTTCGCCAAGTGAGCAATTGCTCAAAACCCGCAGCATTCGTCTTCGTTCATTGAAGAAACTATTAAGCAAAGGCAAGAAGGTCGTTCCACAGAGTCCAGATGCTGGTAGAAATATTCACATTGAGCAAGAAGGTCCATCGTCAGAGTTGAAAGCTAGGGCTAATTGATTTCTACTACAATGCCCATCAGCATTGGAGGGATCGGATAAATGTCGAAGTCATAAAGTTAATTGATTTCCTCAGCCGGGGACGAATATTACAGTTGCTCTGGACGCTGGAATACATTGGTGGTATGATGGATAAAACGAGGGTTTGTCCAGATCTGTATATGTAGTTGTCGCAGTTGAGGATTCTGCGTAGAGTTAACATAACTTAAAGTCACCTATTGTTTCTGACGATCCACTGATTAGATTCTTCTCCTATGAATAAGGATCTAGCAACAGCTGGAAGGGCCTTGAGGCTTTCAGTCAAACCCTGCAGATAGTGCGTAGGTCACTTGGTTCCTCTTTATTCTTTTTCATTTCTTGCTTACAAATTGTTGTATTGAAATTAATAATCAGAACTGCTACTTTCTGTGCTCTGCATATATTTTTTCCAGAGAAGACCAGGCTCACGGACAATCCCAGGATATACACATTCAGACTTCTGAAAAAGAAATATAATCTCTGGCCTATAGCAAAGGCTTATGATTGAGTCCATCAGATTGTGGAGGTATTAATGGATAGTTTGGGTGTTTGACAACTTTTCCAATCTGTCCATCTATTGAATTTTATGCACTATGTACACTTGATTTTATTACAGGTTGGGTACACCATACTGGGGGACAAAAGCTTATTGGTGTTATCCTTTCTCTAAATCTGGAAACTTCTAGATTTTTAAAATTTAATGTTATATATATTTTGTTGTTCAAGTTATAATTTGAGTCATTTCAATTCATTTATAAACTTCATTTTACTCTAAAATAAATTGCACGTCGTCTATTTTCATAGACACATTATTCCCATACTCAGGAAAAAACAGAATAAGTGTCATTATCGAAAGCCATGTTAGCGACCTCCATGGCATTTAAAATAGTAATACGTTACTCTAATGCTGCGATCGATCTCTTGTGGCACATGGGAAACGTCAGTGGATACAAATCTCGAGTGTTTTGTGATTTTCCGGGAAACGGGAAACGTTCGTTAAATTCAACACATAATAAACAATTGTCGACAATGAACCCTCTCAAAATAACCACAAAGGGTGATTTTATCTTTCAACATAAATGCCAATTATTCGAATTAACACAAAATAAACATACATTGTACATAAATCTCTCTCACATTATTAGGATATTTAGATAAGTAGGAGTTAGTTAAGATTAACTTGGTCTAATGTGTTATTAGGTTAAAGTGTGTTTCCTAATGTATTTCTTTAGTATGCATTTGAAATATGACGGTCAAGATATGTTCCTGACATAGTGTGATCTGAAGGTTCATATTCTCCTCAATCTTAATGACTATATTGATTCGTGGTTTAACACCTAATTGATCCATGATTTCTGTTTAAAGAGCATGGAAGGTCATTTATTGATGATCGATTGTGAGAAACTCTTTATAATATTTCTCTTTTGCATTAATAAATTGTCTCAAGTGGCCACATTTGTTGGGGTCATGGATGTTTCTCCACAGGGGTTTTACCATGTAAAAACATCAATGTGTTGATCTTTGATTTGGTTGTGTGAGTAGCTACTGAAGGTGTTCATTCTCTGTTGGAATACTTGTGTCGTCAAACATGGTATCATAGACCATTTGAAAACACACTCTCATTGTAGATCGAGATCTTGAAGTCGTGTTGCCACATCTCTTGTTTCTTCTGTTTATGTACACTTTTGGGTCAAGAGGACTATTACATTATGTTCGGAGTGCTCATTTTAGTCAGGAACATTTTTCGTTTCACTCGAAAAGGTTTATGTTTTTCCAAGAAATGACCATTTCAGTCATATCTAGAGTTATAAAGCCTGAATATGCCATTTAAAAAAGAAATACAAAGATAATATTCGGTTTTCTATTTTTTTTTCCAGGTTGCTACCCTTCCTGGCCCGAGTATGTTCTTTGCCCTACACTATGTGAAATGTCAAAAAATCAGAAACAAGGTGGAAATTGTTTTCTTCTCTGCTGTATGTTCTTTTTTGTGTGCTTAGTGCGATCTTGTAAAAAAAAAAAGAGAGAAAGAGAAAACTTGCATTTTTCGGGTACGATAACTGAGATATAACTCTTGTTGTTGTCGAGAAGCAATTTTTTTTGTGTGAATGCATGAAAATAAGTTTTTTTTTAGTATACACCTCAAGACCATCCTCAACAAAAACAACAACACCCCCCATCCTCCTTCTTAAGATTATAATGTATTCAACAACAACCCTCATCCTCCTTAAGATTATAATTTGTTTTGTACTAGCTCACTTGGTTAAAAGTTACTTTACTTAGTAAGATTCAACAACAACCTCCATCCTCTTTAAGATTATAATGTGTTTTGCATTAGCTCACTTGGTTAAAAGTTACTTTACTTAATAAGATGTCTTGAGTTCAAGACGTTTTTTTTTTATTATTTTTTGAAAAAGTTCATGCATTCATTGTAAAGTGTATTTCACTTCAATTATAAAAATGAATCACTATAAAGTAGCTTTAATATTCATTTTTAGTTATTTTTTGCATGCAACTTTAATTTACAAAGTAACTATATAACAATATTGATTCATGTTCATTCTATAAAAGTGGGTCACTTGATAAGCAACTTATTTATAAAAGTGAGGTTATAAGAAGTTAGTGACAGAGGGGAATCACCATGTAGACCAACCTCTACTTGCCACGTGGCTCTTTGGTTAGCGTTTATGTCTTTTTTCAAAAAGACATAACTTTCACATCCGAAGTTCGTTTTCAATGTCGTTTTTTTAAACAACCTATTTTTTCAAGAGATTTCCATCCATAGCATCGATTTCATATTTTAAATCCATATTGTCTACATATTTAATATGGTTTCTCCCAATGATTTTTTTCTTACTAGTACCAACTACTTCTCATAGAAATCCCATAATATAGAAGATGTACTAAGAAGTATTTAGGTTTGTACCAGATTAGCTTGGCAAAAGAACAAGCTCCCACTGATGCTAAAAATAAATCCAAATGGAATATGACAAAACATGTGGATTAATCAGAATCCCCATCTCTCATGATTTAAGGTTTCAACTTCAATGAATTGATGACCCAAATAAAATTTGGGAAACGCTTGGAATTGTATTTGGCAAACATGATATTATTTGATTCCACCAAATAGAAAACTAGTTAATGACTTTATGTCCCAATGATTTTCTTTGCATTGAAGATTATTTATCTAAGTTCAAAACACTTAGAATTTTATGTATAGACTGCAAAATAAATCTTAAGGAAGACCGATACATGTATATTATTCTTTTTAAGCTTGGTACTACATATTCTATGTTTGTATTTACCTTTTATGCCATCAGAGAAGCTCTAGGGAGTGCTTACCAAAATCCCTCTCTTGAGTCTTTTTGTGATGCTTTGATTATAGATCAAGATAAGCTTGTGCATATTGGAGTGATCAACACTGTTGATACATGCAACAAAGCCTTAGTGGCCTGGCAGAAAGATAAATAAAAAAATCCCAAGAAGCAACATCTTTGCCACAACAACAAGAAAAACAAGGCTCGCAAACCCTCTCAACTAGCTTATGATCCTAATGGTGACAAAAGAGAAAAATCCAAAAGTAACAAGACTAACAAACATTGCAACTTTTGTGGGAAACATGGTCATGTCGAGTCTAAATGTTTTAAAAATATGGAAGCCTTAGAAGCAGCGATGAAGAAGCACAACATCGGTATTGATTTTTCATCTTCTTCTTCTTAACATGCACTTTCTGCTTCTGATTTCTCCTTCAATGCAACTTATGCTTCTTCTTCTGATGAGTGGCTTAATGATTCTGGATCATCTTATCATATGGATAAGGATAAAGATATATTTTCTGCTCTAAATAATGTAACACCAAAAATATATTTGTTGGTGATGATAGATCTCTTAGTGTTGTAGGGCCTGAAACAATTTTTTAGGTAGATCATGGTCATTTCAATCATTGTATCAAATCGATATTACCAAGTCTTTCCTGCAACCTTCTATCGTTCTATCAAATCGATCATTTAGGTGAAGATAAAACCATAGATTTTTCACCTAACCAAGTTGCAACCAAGGATTTAAAATATCTCGAGCATGTCCTTGCAACTAGAATGGTTGATGATATTACCAGGTTGTACAAGTTTGACAACTTTGGGTCATCTTTACCATCAGTTTTTGTTTCTCATAGCAATGACTTGAGAAAAATTTGGCATGAGGAGTTTGGTCATCAAAACTATTGCTCATTGCAACAACTATGTAATCAACACATGGCAATTGATCTTCCTCTTGTTTCTTGCAGAGATGGTATTTGTGTTGGTTGTGTTCTCGTCAAACATCATCGGGACAATTTTGAAAAACATGCCTCTTGGCATGCCTTGCCCCCATTGCAGCTTGTTCATACCGATTTGTGTGGTCCTCTTCCTTCTCCTTATTTCTCTAGGTGTAAGTATTTCTTAAATTTCATTGATAAATTTTCCATACACACTTGGGTTTACTTCTTAAAACTTAAGAACAAGGTTTTTGACAATTTTTTATCCTACAAGGCCCTTATAAAAAAACAATCTGGACATCAACTTCAAAGGTTAAGAACATATAATGGAGGTGAATATGTGAACAATAAATTTATAAGTTACTACACTGCATAGGAAATTCAAATGAAACAATGATCTAGGTGGATATCAGTGGTCACCCACCTGTTCCACTAGCTCAAAGAACAATTTTCATTTTGGCAATTTGTTTACAATTTTTCGGGTCCCAAACTTCCAGGGCCATTTTGAGGCCCTAAACGTCGTTTTTTGGGTTTGAAAGCACCTAGCATGTAGCTAGAGGCAAATTCTAGGAATAAAATAATATGTACTCCTCGGCCATAACTTTCCAATGGTGTATCGAGCACCCAAAAAAGATATAATGTGAAAAAGTTATTCCCTCGGGAAGTTGACGTATCAACTACCTCCATCAAGGCCCACAAACCTTTTAGTGTTTCATCTCCCAAGGTTATGGTTTTGGATGTTTAGGGTTTTATCATTTAGGTTTTATGTCAAAAAGGCCTTTGGAGCCTCATTGTAATTATATTGTTGCAAATTAGAGTAGTCGTCACATCTCTTCTCAAAGATAAGTTGCCACCATTCGAGAAAGTTTGTTTCATTCTTCATTTTTACAGTTTCGGTAGGTTCTCTTTATTAAAAGAAGTCAAGTTTTACTGTATCTTAATGTATTTATTTTCTATACATCTATATTTCATTTCATTCCATTTATAAATATAGATCAGTGGTATCAAAGTGTTCTACTCTTTATTTGTTTCTATATGGATGTCCCTAATGAGGTCAGGGTACAAGGAGTTGGGACTCGAAGTAGTTGAGCCCTTCCAAGTCCATCCCCATCGATCAGGATGGACTCCCATGATGGAAGAAAATAGATATGATGGAGTAGGATTTCATTTTAAATTGTTTCTCGAGGAAGCCCTCACACGACAAAGGAACAAGATGATGGACAACTTTGCACAGATCCTTCGACGACTACCAACAAGCGATGCATATTCATCAAACGACCACTTTGGAGGTGCCGCCCCCCTCAAGGTACAAGACAATTTTGATAGCCCCTTATTTAAAGGCCATATAGATGTAGATGTTGTAGATAAATGGTTGAATATGCTAGAAGGGTATTTTTCAATCCATAATTTTTCCAATAGAAAAAATATTACCTTTTCGCTCCTTAAGGTTTTCCCCCATGTCAAGGATTGGTGGGAGACTTACTGTGAGCAAAAGGACATCGAGGAATCTACAATATTTTTGGTCACACCCACTTGGGATTCTTTTAGGGATGCTATTAAGGAACAATACTACCCTGTTGGAAGTTACCATGATCAATATACGAAATGGACCACACTGCAATAGGAAAGGGACCAGACAGTAGTAGAGTTCAAAAATATCTTCCATATCTTGTGCACCAAGATGGGTATCAAATACTCTGAATGACATCTAGTGATCAAGTACCGTAGTTGTATGCATAGATAAATCCAAACATAGATCGAGTTTCTAGACATCTCATCACTAGGCACGACTTATCGATATGTTGTCACAATCGAGAAAAAAATTAAACAAAAGAAGCAGGAGTGTGGATCTACAAATTCCTCACAGTAGAAGCAGGGTAAAGGTGACCCCAACCCATATAAAAAAGGACAAATCAAGGATGGACCCCCTCAGGACAACCAGGCCAAGATGAAAAAAAATAAGGGTAATGAGAAGATGAAGAAAGACATTAGGAAGTGGTGTGAATTCCATAAAATCCCTGGCATAACACCAATGAATATCGCTCGAAGAAGTTGTTGATGGCTGAGCTAAGAGCCTTAGATTTAGAGGTAGGTTTTGACTCTGAATCATATCCAGACAAGGGGAAGATGATCATTGATGCAGAACCCAATGCCATTGTCGCTACCACCAAGTGCCAGGCAAGTGAAACAGAAGAACCAGAGGAAGGTGAATGCATTTTTCATTCACAGATGTGGGTGAAGGGTGATTCGCTGCATTTCGTTGTCGATAGAGGAATTCAAAAGAACCTAATCTCAGCAGAGGTCATCAAGTGGTTGAACCTTCCGAGGACACCACACCCGCATCCCTAAACTATCAGTTGGATCTACCAATGAAGTGATATTTTCATCAGCCAATAGTGTCATCTTCCCTATGACATCAAGCACTT
Organism: Picea engelmannii; assembly: GCA_009831015.1. Taxonomy (NCBI): domain Eukaryota; kingdom Viridiplantae; phylum Streptophyta; class Pinopsida; order Pinales; family Pinaceae; genus Picea; species Picea engelmannii. The sequence goes on along the minus strand of ML778374.1, from coordinate 1,017,179 downwards.
CAAGGATGAGGTATTGTGTGATATTCCCCCCCTTGAAGATTGTGATGTTCTTTTAGGTCATAGTTTTATTATTAATCTGGGTAGAGAATTGTACATGATACCAAAGGTAGCTTTTCCTACCGCCATTTATTTGATCTCTGCTAAGCAATGCATGAATGTCATTTCCCAGACCAAAAAATTTGTCTTCTTCATGATTGACTCTCAAAGTGAATAGAATGTTGCAAAAACATACATGGCCTCTTCATAGGGACTCTCCATGCAATATAAGTAGGTGGAAAAGATCATGGAAGAATACAAAGACATCTTCTCCTCACCCATCGGGGTACCACTACACTGTCAGGTCAAGCATTCAATTGATCTAAGCCCCGGTGCACCTCTACCCAATGGTCTAGTATATCACCGCTCTCTGATGGAAAATGAGGAAATCTTGCACTAGATCCAAGAAATACTTCAAAAGGGGCACATCCGATCCAGATCCTCACCCTGTGGGAGCCCAATTATACTCGTGAAGAAGAAATATGGGAATTGGAGACTTTGCATTGATTACAAGGTCCTAAATAAAATCACAGTCAGGAATCAATACCCAATTCGCCAAATTGATGAGCTTCTTTACTAGCTCAAGGGAACCAAGTTTTCAGTAAGATTGACCCAAATTCTAGCTACCACCATGTCCCAATAGAATAGACTGATGTATGGAAGATTGTTTTCAAGTCCAAAGAAGGTATTTTCAAATAGATAGTCATTCCATTTGGTTTGACAAATTATCCAACAAATTTCATGATATTTATTGACAATGTATTTCGGCCTTTCACCATTTATTTTGTGGTGGTATATCTGGATGATATCCTCATCTTCAACAAGAATTGTGCAGAACACTTGCAACATATTCATCAGGTCCTTCAAACTTCGTGGCAACACAAGCTACATGCTAAATTGGAAAAATGCTCCTTCAGGATGAGGCTCGTTATATCCTTGAGATCCTTCATGACTTTAGTGAAGCCTCTGATACATCCATAAAAATAGAAAATTCCGAAATATTCTTCTTCAACACCCCTCATGTTGTCCAATCTTTCATTTCCAGTATCTTGTGCTTTAATCGGAGCTCCCTTCCATCCAAATATATAGGTGTTCCTCTTATTGACATGCGCCATGAAATAGCTCCTAGGAGAGCTTACTTGCAACCATTGAAAAAAGGTTGAACTCATGGATCGTTCGTACTTTAAATATTGTTGGTTTCTTAGTTATTTTAAAATCAATCCTTCGAGTTATCCTTATTTATATCTTTTCAACCCTGGCTTCCCCAAAATTGGTTCTCAATGCCATAAGAAACATTCAACACAAATTTCTTTGGCAAGGTACAAAGGAAGGGTGCAAGTGGGTTCTCGTCGATTGGGGAGAACTTTATAAACCAAAGAATGCAGGAAGATTGGGTTTAAGAGATCCTCAAATTCTTAACCAGATCTTGTGGGAAAAAAATTGGTGGAAGTAGATCAAACATATTAGGGATCTTTGGGATCGGATGTGGAGGCGTAAATATAGTCCAAGAGTGGAGGAGGATCATCTTATCAATTGGAATGGTGACATGAAAGGTTCTTTAATCTAGAATACAACAAAGAAAAACCTCTCCCTTATTTAGAATCGTGCATTTTTGGAAATCCATGGAGGACACAATGCTCTTTTTTGGAAAGATACTTGGTAGCAAAAGCCTCCCCTAATTCAATAGCACCAACTACATGACCTCCACTCAAACACTAACGAGGAAATACTGAAACATGTGGATAAATATTGGAAAATTAGTAACAACCCCACTTTATGGATAGAATGGAAAACCACCCATGAAGAGCTCAATATACCAGTCAGAACATATGTTAAGCCTCGACAAGATGAAGCGATTGTTCGAAGAATTAGAATCAAACAAGGCCTCGACATTTTGAGATGGGGATACTCACTGAAAGGAAAGTTCTCTGTTCGGGAAGCTTATAGCCTAAATGATTCTTTCAATCAATTTCCCAGGGAACCTCTATGGCATGATATTTGGTGAACCAACCTCTGGCCCAAAGTCAACTCCTTCCTTTGGTTAGTAGCTCACAAAATTGTTCTTACATGGGACAATCTAAGGAAGCGGGGCTTCGTAGGACTATCAGGTTTCCCCATATGTCTCCAACTAGAGCAAACACTTAAACATATGTTGAACAAATGCCACTACAGTGCACAAATATGGGAGCAAGCTGCCCAAATTATGTGCACCTAATATCGCAAGAGGAATAATGTCATTGACACTATCGAGGGATGGAGATTAGTGGCCTTTAAAAATCCAATTCTCAATCAAATCTGACAGCTCTTACCAGGCTTCATCCTATGGAAAATATGGAAAGAACCAAATCAAAGGATATTCCATTCTGCTCAGCTTCCTTGGGGGGGGAATCTGGGCTTCTACTAAGAGGATCATTGAGGAGACGATCAAAATTTCCAAATGGATAGCGGAGGATGGATCTTGTGACCCAAATGAATGACCCATATTTCTTGATTGAGACCTTTATTTTCTCCAACTCCATAAATGTCCCATCATCGTCCTTGGGTCAATCTCAGTCCTAGTAGGTGGTATTTCCCCCCCTTCTGGCTTCGTTAAGATCAACTTTGACGGAGCCTCTAAGGGAAACCCTAGACCACCGAGTTTTAGTGCTATCTTCAGGAACGATCAAGGCTACATTATCCATATTATTGTAGGTGGTATAGGCCATGACACAAATAACACACCAAATCTTTGGGATCTCATCAGAGGACTTCATGTGGCACTTGTATAGGGATTCTCTTAACTCATTGTGGAAGGGGACTCCCAAGTGATCTTAGCTTTGCTTTCTAAACTCATCAATGGATCGACGCTAGACAAGATATCCCCCAGCTAGAGACTCCTCAACAATCTAGAATTATTGCATTATCTTCTCCTTCCCCACTTGGTTCTGGTCCCCTCGCATGTCCTTTGTGAGGAAAACAAGGTGGAATATAGGCTATCCAACATTGGGGTCTTTAGAACAGAATTATATTTTGAATGAAATTGCAATAACAACCATGGGCATCCTATATTTCTGTAATGTCAAGCCTTAGCAAGGAAGGAAATCTCTGCCCCAGATGGGGTGTTAACCAATTAGAATGGGAAGTTAATGTGTAAAAGGAGGTTGATCCACATGGTGGTCTATGTCTCTAGATTTTATGGTGGATATGACCTTGCTTTCATTCTATAGTCCAGACACATTTCAAATCTGAGCTCTGACGCAAGGGATTATCTACAGGGAGAAATATGACCTGTTATCACCTAATGTTGTAAGGGGGGATGTTTTCCTAGCGAAGGCCCCCTTTGGCGGAAAAGATGAAAAAAGCGGGTTGGAAACCCACTTGTCCTAAGTTTCGTGACCAAGCACACATGATTTAAAATGGGTGTATATTTGTTTGACCGTGATCCACATGCCCAGATCTATGGACGAGGTCCAATTCTGGACCCCATGTCGATTTGCATTTAATGGGGNGGGGGGGGGGGGGTTGGTCCGATATGGTGTCGTGCAAGTTTGAACGGCTGGGATTAAAGCGCCCAAATCTATGGCTGAGGTCCAAATCTGGACCCCTCTTGCTCTTCTTCCATTAATGTAGGGGGGGTCCAGAATTAACCAGTTCCCAAGCGGGCCCCCCACTATCCTGACACATGCCTCTAAGCCCTCTTGCCTGTCCTATCCTTCCAGGTGTCCTCCACTCTTCCTCTCTCCTCTCCTTGTCACATCTCCCACTCCCTCCGGCCTCTCGTCACCTCACATCTGTCCTCCACTCTCCTGGGTGCCATGTCCCCTTTTCCTTCGCTCCTTTTATCTGCTGCCACCTGTATCTCCTCACCACCTTCTCACGTCACACCCTCTCAGCTTCCGCCATAGGTTCCTCTTCTCCCAAGTCACCTCACCAAAGTGACGTTTTCCCCTTCGCCCCCTTATTGTCTGACGCCTGTCTATCCTCCTCCAGGTCACCCTGTCATAGCTACATGTTCCTCTCCATAGACAATCTCTTTCCACTGCTATCCTTGGCCTCCATATCACTTCCACATAAGCGCCCATCGCCCCACCTTAGATTTGTTGAAACCATCACCTTCCCCATCAGATCCTTGTCCACTTTCTCCAGAGTGGGTCCCCTCGCAGCAATCCCACGAAGCAGCAGCAACCAGAGGGAGACCGCTACGTCTTGCAGGAGCAGAGTTGACCAGAGCCTTTCTAGATCCCGAGAATCAGTTAATGCAAATGCAGAAGGTGGGTGAGACATTGTCTCCTCCATTAAATGGAAATCCAGGAAAAGACAAGTGCAGAGGTGACTACCAGTTCTTTCTGACAAAGATCGCATCCATCATAAGAATGCATGGGCATTATGCCCAAAGTCTGCATGCACAACCTGACAAAGAAGCTCCTCAATGTCAAGAATTAATCTCCTGACATGACCGTGTTTCAAGGAATCCGAGCCAGTTCTAAGTTTATTTCATTTTTGTATCTATCGTTAGTAGAGCCAAGCTCCCTGCTATAAAGTTTTGATGAAGCACTGGTTTTCCCTAGTTATGTATCTGTAATTGAAACTTCTTATTTAATGACAATCAACTTCTTATTCCATCTGGTTTCCATCTAATGTTGAAAGAGTTCGTGATTGACTGAGTCACATGAAGCAATGTGACAGTGTTATATAAATTTTTTATGGTAACACTGCTATGATTTCTTTTAATGTTCTTGTGATTTGAATACAAGAAGTTCTTATGTTTAAATTCTTCCTCTTTGGGTTGTTGGAAGCTTGATGCTCACAACAGACCTTTGCACTTTCTCACATAAGTCTTCCTCCTACTCACCCTTATTACAAATTACTGTCTGAAGTTAAATTAAGACCTCACCTGTTCATGCATAGCCTTAGTCCAATATTCTGAGTTAAAATGATATTCTACTGAGTTTACTTCCAGTTGATCACCCTTTTTATAAACAAATCATGACATAAACTGATGGGTATTAGGCTTACTCCTGCTACAATCTAGGAGTGACCTCTGACGCTAACATTTCTGGCGCCATTTCCAGGGACGAAGTTGAATATTTTCCCCAGGATTGAACAACATTGAGCATCTGATTCTGATGGTGCATCAGGTATCATAGCCCTATGACATTGAGCATCTAATTCTGATAGTGCATCAGATATCATATCCCTATGAGATTGCTACTATGCACCTAGAGACCTCATTGTGACGACTCCACTATGGCGAACCTGCTATTTCAGTTGTGGCTTCTAGAGGAAGACACACACGGTCCCATCCACAACAACCTCTAGTTACGCTTGAAGTTGATTCAGGGAAAATTATCAGAAAAGAAAATGCCCTCGAAGAAGGAGCTTCGGCTGTTGAACCAGGTATTTTTGATAATTCTTGCTCTCCTCTATTAGAAAATCCGTTGTCTGCTTCTCAGTTTCCTAGTAGACCTTTTACTGAAGTTTCCCATTTTTTGAACTTTGGGAGTGTTCCTGCTAAGTTCCCTTCCCCTGGTCTTACATCGAAGGGAGAAACTCTTGTCACTCCTATCTCCCCTGATATCACAGCTTGGTCTAGACCAAGGAACTTGGGAGATTTTCCTACCCCAGGATTTAAGACCCCTCCTCTTATTACTGTTCCTGCTACTGCAGAGAGAGAATCATTTGCTGACTCAGGCCCCGTAGCCTTCTCTCTGAATCCTCCATTGTTTCCCTTTCCAACTGGAAGCTCAGTTTCAGTATCCCCTGTTCAAACTCCTTCTCCTCCTAGTTCTCCTCCGCCTAATATTCCTATGGCAGGAGAAAATCCCCCCATGACCAGGATGGAATTTATAATAGCTCCCAGGTATACTCCCCTTGTATTGCCTCAACCACTCAATTCCCTTCCAGCATATGGCTACCTCAAGTAGTTGCCCAAGTTTATAGGCGAAGGAGATATAATTGTAGAAGAACACCTTGAATCCTTTTACAGTTTTACAGATCATCATGTCATCATGCATGCAGATGTATAAATGAGGATTTTTGTTCATATCCTTGAAGGTGAGGCTAGGAACTGGTTTAGGGCCCTACCTCATGGATCTATCGATGGGATAGAGGCTTTGGATAATTCCTTCTTGAGATAGTGGGGAGATAAGAAAGACTTCATGTATTACATGACAGAGTTTGGGTCTTTAAAGAGAAAGGAAGGAGAATCTATCTATGACTTCTTCAAGAGGTTCAATAAGATGTACCATAAGATCCTTGCTGAGATAAATCCCTCAGAATCTTAAGCCAAAATTACTTATGCCAGTGCTTTTGACCCATATTTATGCCTTTTGTTGAGGGAAAGATGAGCCACCTCCCTTGCTCACATGCAGGACTCGACTGTGGAAGTTGAGTCGAATATATTGGTTGTTGACTGACTCAGGAATAAGAATGATAGAGACATACCCATGAGAATATTTGAAGCCTCCATATCCAATTCCTCTACCCTCCCCTCTCAGATGGATGAAGTAACTAAGGTGTTGAAATCACTTTCGGCTAAGATGGAAAGGTGGGAGTTAGAAGGGAAGCCCATATATAGAAATTCCCAAAATACTGATAGCAGAGGCTTTAGGAGGCCGAATAACAATATTCCTCAGATGATTCCAAGAGAACAGAGGAATATAGATAGAGATGATCAGAGAATTGAAAGTCCTCTCCAAAATAACCTTGTTGTTGATGAGGAAGGTGAGGAGATAGATGAGCTTAGTCCTGAAATTCACTATATTGAAGACACCTTCCCTTTTCCACATTTGACTCAATATGCATATGAAGAATACCTCATGAACAATCAAATAAATGAACTAAATAAGGGGGGGAAGGTCAAGGACAACAATCCTAATAGATACAACCTCATGTCAAAGAAGAACGAAGGGAAGTCTGATATCCTTGATCAACCTCTCATAGAAGAAAGGCCTGCTAAGCCTGTAGCACTCACTACCAAGGAAAGGAAAACTCAGAATATTTCGCCAATAGCCAAAGACCCTGTCCCTGAGGTAAGGGAAATTCCTAAGCCTCCTTCATCCTTTAATTTTGAGCACGAAATTCAAAAAATTAGAATTCCTGTACCCCTCTCAGAACTAGTCAAAAATGAATATTTCAAAAGGTCCCTCTCTAAATTGTTGCAGTTCAAGCCACCTCATCTTACCACAGACTTAGTAAATCTCCAAGATCAAAAGCCATCATTCATCCTAGGTCCCATGGTAGAAGACAAAAATGATTCATCCCCCCCCCTTCTACACATCCCTAAACATACACGATAAGGTGTTGCATAATTGCTTGATGGATTCAGGGGCTTCCCATAACCTCATGCCCAAAACAGTCATGGAAGAATTGGGACTGGAAGTAACAAAGACTTATCATGATTTGTACTCTTTTGATTCTAGGAGGTTTCAATGCCTTGGAGTCATCAAGGACCTGGTGGTGTCCTTATTTCAGCTGCCAATGAAGAGTGTGGTCATGGACATTGTAGTAGCTAATGTTGTCCCCAAGTTTGGCATGTTGTTGTCAAGATCTTGGATAAAAAATCTTGAAGGAACATTATAGATGGACCTCACATATGCCACTATTCCATTCTTTGGAGGAGAACATAGAATATTGTATAGAGAAGCTCAACTGGCCTACATTGTTAGTGATGAAGCAGATCCCACTAATCATCCTATCTTTGCTCTTGACACAGAGTTGGGGTCTAGTTTGTTGCATCTCACAGATTCTCCTGAAGCCCCTCTTGAAATTAGAAAGTATCCCTTGTCCGATCATGAAATACCTCCTCCAACTACCTCTGTGTGGAAGATGTTCTTCAATGGAGCCTCTTCTAGTGAAGGTGTTGGTGCAGGAGTGGTTTTTGTATCACCTTATCAGGAAACCATATCCCTGTCATACAAGCTAGAGTTTAAAACCACTAATAATGTGGCAGAATATGAAGCTCTTGTTTTAGGTTTACGGGCTGCAAAGAAATGGGAATTGAAGAGATAATAGTGTTCAAAGATGTTGAGTTGATAATCCAACAGGTTAGAAACGCTTATTGGGCTAAACATCCTCAACTCAGAAATTACAAAAATGAGGTGTGGGACCTAATTGATAATTTCTTCTCAGCTTTCAACATTTATTTTATTCCAAGAGAAGAAAATACTTTGGTTGGTTCCTTAGCTATCTCAACTATCCAGTTTAGGATCCCTCTATGACCTAAGATCAAATATGATGTTGATATAATATATAGGCCATCTGTACCGGATAATATCAGGCATTGGAAGGTGTTCGAGGATGATCTTGAAATCATAAAGTTCCTCGAGTCTGTTGATGAGTTCTCTGCATTGCACATTGATCAGGATCCTAATCCCGAAGGTGATCTTCACCCTAAGGTATTTTTAAATAAAATTGCTCATCACCATATTGTTCATTTTCCTAGCAATCACATTCCAAAGGGACTAGTTCCTTTAGAAAGATTGTTCGATGGAAATGATGTGGCAGTGAAGGGTAAGGTTTCAAATGAGGATGATGATGTAACTAAATGCAATATTGGCACAGAGGAGGATCCTAAGTTCATCAAGTTGTCAAGCAACTTGTCAAGGGAGCAGAGAGCTGAGTATGCTGAGTTATTTAAAGAGTTTTCTAATGTGTTCGTCTAGACCTATGAAGACCTCAAGACATATGACACAACTTTCATTGAGCATAAGATCCCACTGAAAGAAGAGGTTAATCCATTCAGGAAGAAGCTAAGACAGATTAATCCAACGTTGCTTCCTGTCATGGAGAAAGAAGTAAAGAAGTTGTTGGATGCTCAAATCATAGTCCCTTTGAGATATTCTGAGTGGGTGGCTAGTCTGGTGCCAGTAAGAAAGAAGAGTGGAGAAATCAGACTTTGTGTTGATTTCAGGAACCTGAACATGAGCTCAAGAAAGGAAAATTACCCCCTGCCTAAGATGGAACACATACTGCAGAGGGTAACCGGTGCATCCAAAATATCCATGATTGATGGCTTTTCTGGCTACAATCAGATATCAGTCCTGCCCGAGGATAGAGAAAAAACATCCTTCACCACTCCTTGGGGCAGATTCATGTATGCCAAAATGCCTTTTGGATTCATGAATGCAGGAGCAACATTTCAGCGAGCCATGGACATAGCCTTCATTGGGGAGAAAGATCAGTTTGTGGTGATTTATCTGGATGACATCACTGTCTTCTATAGATCCAATAAAGAAAACTGTTATCACTTGAGGAAGGTTTGGCCTTTCCTTAAACCCCAAGAAATATTTGTTTGCTATGAAGGAGGGGAAGTTGGTAGGCCATAGAGTATTAACCAAGGGAGTGAGAATTGATCCTAGTAGGGTAGAAGAAATTCAGACCCTGTCACTCCCCAGGCCCATAAAAGAAGTCCAGAGTTTCCTGGGAAAGATCAACTTTCTGAGGAGGTTTGTTTCAAATTTTACTGAGTTGGTGAAGCACATCAAAACCATGCTCAGAAAGGGAAATGAAATAAAATGGACTGTTGAGCCCAGAGGATATTTTAACCAAATAAAACAAGCATTGACTGAGGCACCAATGTTGATCAATCCTGACTACTCCAAGGAATTTCTGATTTTCTCCTTTGTTTCATTTGATACAGTAGAAGTTGTTTTATTACGGAAGAATGCTGAAGGGCTGGAGAAACCCATTTCATTTTTCAGTAGGGCATTAAGAGATACATAGGTCAAATATGACATCATGGAGAAGCAAGCCTATGACTTGGTCAAGGCCCTTAAAGCATTCAGAGTCTATGTTCTACATTAAAAAATCATTGCATATGTTCCTTCAGCTTTTGTGAAGGACATTCTCATTCATCTTGACATAGACGAGAAAAGAAGCAAGTGGATTTCCAAGATCCTTGAGTTTGACCTGGATATTAAGCCCACCAAGTTGGTTAAAGGGAAGAGCTTAGCTAAGTTGCTGGCTGAATCAAATTGCAAAGCCTTGGAGGTTAACTTCATCGATGGTTGCTTAGGGAATCAACAAGCTAAATTTTCTGATGACAATCCTCAAGACAGTCCTCCACTAGTAGAGTGCACCTGGTATAGAGATATCATATATTTTCTGCTAGAATTAAAGCCCCCTGATGAAATGGGGAAGAGAAAGAAAACATATATAAACTCAAAGAAGTCAAATATTGCCTTATTGACCAAGTCTTGTACTGGAGAGACCCTCTAGGGGTGTTTCTGAGGTGTCTGAACTCACAGGAGGCCCAGAAAGTGATGTTTGATTTCCATAGCAGCCTATGTGGGGGAGACCACTTCTGGAAGACCACATCCCACAAAATTCTCAGGGATGGGTACTACTGGCCCACCTTATTCACTGATGTCTATAGATAAGTCAGAGCCTGCATCAAATGACAAAGGTTCTCAGGAAAACAACAACTCAAATCTTTGCCACTAAAGCATGTAGTAGCTTCAACACCCTTTTAACAATGGGGGTTGCAATTCATTGGAGAAATTCATCCTCCCTAAAGCGGCCAACATAGATCGATCCTGACTGCAACAAACTATTTTACCAAGTGGATAGAAGCTATCCCCACCATGATTGCTTCACACAAAGTTATCATCAGCTTCCTGGAGGATATCATAGCAAGGTTTGGATGCCCCATCAGAATTGTCACTGATAATGCCACATATTTTAGGTTTGAGCATCTGGTTAAGTTCTGTGTGTAGTTTGAGATTTCATTGATCCATTCCACTCCCTATTATCCTCAAGGAAATGGACTGGCAGAGTCTTCCAATAAAAACCTGATCAGGCTCATTAAAAGACTGATGGAAGATAATAAGAAGGCCTGGGATTCAAAACTCAAATTCACTCTGTGGGATGATCGAGAGACAACCAAGAGGTCCTTAGGCACCTCCCCTTTCCATCTTGTTTATGGGACAGAATTTGTTTTTCCCACTCAGTTGGCTCTACCTGTAGACAAATTCTTTCAAGATTATGAAGGGGAGGCAGACAATATGATTAGAAGAATTCATCAACTGGTGGAAGTACAACAAGCCAAGGAGTAGGTAATGGACAGAACTCACAGTCATCAGCAGAAGATCAACAGGCCTTTGATAGGAAGGTCAGAAAAGAGCAATTTTAGTTGGGAGATCTGGTACTTAGATGGGATGCACCTAGACAGGATAGAGGCAAACACAACAAGTTTGAAGTCCTCTGGATTGGGCCCTTCAAGGTCTCTGAAGTTTTTTTAAGAAATACCTACAGGTTGCAGGATTTGGAGGGCGAAGAAATTTTTAATGGCCCTGTGAATGGGAATTTCCTGAAGAAATGTTTTGTTTGAGCCTTAGACAACTCCTTTGATTTTCTACATATTCTTGTCCTGCTCATCTTCAGCTTAATAAATTACTCCATAGCCCAACAACAAGGCACTAAAGATGAAAAAGGAGTTCTTGGCAGCCCGCAGGGGGGCATGCCATCCCCCATGGAGCCTGATGTTATCACCTAATGTTGTAAGGGGGGATGTTTTCCTAGCGAAGGCCCCCTTTGGCGGAAAAGATGAAAAAATGGGTTGGAAACCCACTTGTCCTAAGTTTCGTGATCATGCGTGCATGATTTAAAATGGGCGTAGATCTGTGTGGCCGTAATCCACGCGCTCAGATCTACAGATGAGGTCCAATTCCAGACCCCCCCTGCCGCTCTGCCTTTAATGGGGGGGGGTTCGATATGGTGTCACGCAAGTTTGAATGACTGGGATTAAAGAGCCCAGATCTATGGTTGAGGTCCAATTCCGGACCCCCCTTTCTCTTCTGCCTTTAACGTACGAGGGGGGGTCTGGAATTAACCGGTTCCCAAGCGGCCCCCCCACTATCCCGACACCTTCCCCCAAGCCTGCTCGCTAGTCCTATCCTTCCAGGTGTCCTCCACTCTGCCTCTCTCCTCTCCTTGTCACATCTCCCGCTCCCTCTGGACTCTCGTCACCTCACATCTGTCCTCCACTCTCCCTAGTGCCATGTCCCCTTTCCCTTCACTCCTCTTATCTGCCACCACCTGTATCTCCTCGCCACCTTCTCACACCACACCCTCTCAGCTTCCACCACAGGTTCCTCTTCTCCCAAGTCACCTCACCAAAGTGATGTGTTCCCCTTTGCCCCCTTATTGTTTGATACTTGTCTATCCTCCTCCAGGTCACCCCATCATAGCTACGTGTTCCTCTCCCTAGCCAATATCTTTCCACTGCTGTCCTCAGCCTCCATATCACTTCCACATAATCTCCTCTCGCCCCACCTTCACTTTGTCGACACCATCACCTTACCCGTCAGATCCTTGTCCACTTCCGCCATAGTGGGTCCCCTCGCAGCAACAACCAGAGGGAGACCGTTATGTCTTGCAGGAGCAGAGTTGACTAGAGCCTTTCCAGATCCCGAGAATCATTTAATGGAAATGCGGAAGGTGGGTGAGACATCGTCTCCTCCCTTAAATGGAAAGTTTGGAAAAGACAAGCACAGAGGTGACTGTCAGTCCTTTCTGACAAAGATCACGTCCATCAAAATACTGCATGTGCATTCTGCCCAACGTCTGCATGCACAGCCTGACAGAGAAGCTCCTCAATTTCAAGCATTGATCTCTTGACATGACCGTGTTTCAGAGAATCCGAGCCAGTTCCAAGTTTATGTAGGCATTTTTTCCATTTTTGTATCTATCATTGGTAGAGCCAAGCTCCCTACTGTAAAGTTTTGATTAAGCACTGGTTTTCCCTGGTTATGTATCTGTAAGTGAAAATTCTTGTTTAATGACAGTCAACTTCTTATTCCATCTGGTTTCCATCTAATGTTGAAAGAGTTCGTGATTGACTGAGACACATGAAGCATTGTGACAGTGTTATATAAATGTTTTATGGTAACGCTGTTATGATTTCTTTTAATGTTCTTGTGATTTGAATACAAGAAGTTCTTGTGTTTAAATTCTTCCTCTTCAGGATGTTGGAAGCTTGATGCTCACAGTAGACCTTTGGAATTTCTCACTGAAGTCTTCCTCCTACTCACCCTTATTACAACTTACTGTTTGAAGTTAAATTAAGACCTCACCTGTTCATGCATAGCCTTAGTCTAGGATTTTGAGTTAAAACGATATTTTAACTGAGTTTACTTCCAATCGATCACCCTTTTTATAAAAAAATCGTGACATAAACTGATGGGTATCAAGCTTACTCCTGCTGCAATACAAGAGTGACTTCTGGTGCTAACATGACCAATCTGTCGACGCCATGGCAATTTATCCCCAATACCTGAGTGTTAAAGAGGCAATAAATAATTATCTAAAGTCATGCAGCTCAGGGAAGACCTCTGTGTGTCCTGTTGCAATCCTATTTCATGCAATATCTTCCCAGGTTCATCATTGTGATTGTTATCTTTGGCTCCAACTTTAGGAATTAGAGGCAGGATACATTGTGCATTCAATTCCCACTGGAAACAATATGTCTCTACGTTGGGAGTGTGCTCGTTCATGTTGAGCCAGTGGTTATCGAAGACAGAGAAGATCAAACTCCAAAGGTTATGAATTTGCTTTTGGGGATAGGAAAAGGAAAGGGGAAATTTGTCCAGTTCAACACATAATCAAGGATAACAAGCACCATAGCAAGGAGATAACCACCGTATGGGGTTGTAAAATCGAGTGGTTCGATGATGATCGTAATTATTTTGGATTTGGTCCTCATATGATTCCTACTCTATGTTATCCCACTAGATCTTTGCATGGCAGTCTAGGGACCTCCAAAGGTCATTCGACGATGGTTCAATCGTATGTCTCTCTCCACCTCTCCTTGGATAAAATCAGTTGAGGAAATCACCCATGCCATCAGGAGTCTTTGGGAGTTCTCCAACAATTCATTTTGAATTACAGGGTGAAGTGGTTAACCTTAAATTTTTCATTGAAATCTTGGATCATTGTATTTCCATGTTTGTGGCTATGCAAGCTGACTCGAACTAGCAATGGTCAATGTCTGACTTTCTAGCCCGAGATGAAATTCTCCTATAACAATACATTCCTCTTCCGTCAATAAACAAGGGAGGAAGATACCCAAATGAATAGGTGTCATCTCCAATTTTGATGTTCTTTTGCTTAGTTTCTCATATTGTTTCATGGCCACAAGCCAGTGTTGTTTTGAAGTCAAGTCTATGTTTATAATTTTTGTCCCTGCGAGGGAATTTACTCTCAAACTAGGTTGGAGATGAGTTGGTTTCCTCTTATGGAAATTCATTCTCCAACAGACTAAATGTATGTTTTCTCTTTCATAGCATGTAATATAGAGATTCTAACTTAAAAAAAATTGTACGATCAATTTAGAGAAGATGAAAAAATGTGATGATATAAAAATACAAAAGATATGTATGACCCCAATATCAATTAGGAAATTTTATTGAAGAAGGGTAAATGGATCGACGGCTCTCTGCCCTCCTGCAGATTCCCTTCCCATAGGGCCTGACATACTACTTCCTACTTAAATATTTTTGTCAGGTTTTATGTCTATTTCCTACTTTTGTCCTTCTCCCTTAGTGGTTTGGACTTTTCCCCCTCAACAATCGCAGCTGGAAGATGGATATGGATGATAAGATCTTGGATTTCTCTCCAGAATCCTTTAGCATCGAATACATTTGGGGACTACCAGCTGGCAGTGGCATGTGATTCCATGAGGTTTTGGAACTCACCTCTAGGGAGTTCACAAAAACAATTGTGCCTTGGTTGGTCCTCCCCTTCCCCTGCTCCCTGTTTTCTTTCAGGGGTTTGGGTTTCAGTTGGACATGGTTTATTTTCTTCTCCCGTAAATGGTGTGTCGATGCATATATCACCTGATTTTTCTTCTAGGGTTCCAGTTTCCGGCCCTCCTTTCCCATTTTTTCATCCAGACTCCCCTTCTCTGTCTGAGCTTCTTCAAGGTTTTGTCCCTCCCCCAGATCTAGGCTACTGTGATCTATTTTAAAATTCAGGGGTGGTTAGTGGGTACTTTATGGAGACCTCTTGTTCAACAGTTCAATGGCCTTCTATTTGTGCATCGACGCTTTTCTCCTAGCCTCTCGGATCCTCTTCAACTTCATCATTTGGCTCTTTCTCAGCCTCTAGTTTCTTTGTGAACTAGGAATATACCATTCTCCAACTTCTTGTAGAGATAGTAGTGGTGTTGTTGTTCACCTTCTGCCTCCTAGGGTTTCTGTGGGTCCTTCTAGTTTTGAAACATCAATATCCAAAGGGACATTCATCACAAGCTCTAATCGAAAGAAACCCTCTTTTTTAAAATCCAAGGGGAAGATTGATTGTATGGTGGTGGTAGTTGATATCCTGATGACTCTAGTGGAGGAGATGGTTGATTTGGCAGTGGTGGGTTGCACCACTGGGAGGCGTTTAAGTTATTAGATACTCTTGTCTTAGATTTCTGATTCGTGGAAATATTTGTTTGACCCTCTTCCCATATTTCATCTCCTATCCCAGGGTTGGTTCCTTATTAAGTTTTTTTATGCAACCCATGTTCCGAAATTTCTCGCAAGGGTTTGGCATATTGACTCCAGTCCAATCCTCTTCAAGAAATGGACCCCCTTATTTGATGCCTCGAGGGAAAGGGTGGATGTGCTCCCAATCTGGGTTTGGCTACTAGGCCTTCCTCTGGAGCTTTAGACATAGGATGTTTTCAAGATATTTGGTAATAGGATAGAGACGTTTTTGGAGGCATACATGAGTTTAGTTCATTCTCATAATTGGGGTATTGCTCGCATCTTGGTTTCCCTAAATCTCAAGGAGGGATTGGAAAAATAAATTGATATTGTTCAGGGGGATTCAGTTATCACTCAGAAAATTGATTATGAAGGGATTCCTTTTCATTTTCGTTGTTTTCATAAGTATGGGAACTTGGTAAAAATTCTCTCTCCCCTTTAAGGAAAATTTGAGGGCGGGACACTCTCCTAGCATTATGTGGCAACCATTGGTGCAAGAGATGGAGGAACCTGATTGATCTGTTTAGATTTATGGAAATACATTGTTTGAATCTCATCTAGTGAAATTTACTCCCACTACATTCCATACTTGGCTTCCCTCTACTATGGGCTCAGAGAATGATCAGGTTGCTCTGCGTATTTCCTCTTTTGGAAGGTCGCCTCCCCTCCCGGGTACTCTTCAGTTCTCTCCCTCTCTTTTAATCTATTTTTTAACACTTTTTCGATTTTGGGTCAAAATTGGTATTCTCTCTCATTATTACTGCCATACCTACCTGGAATCCATGTATCCCCTCCCCCCACTATGTTTGTTTCCCAATTGGCCCACTACTCTTTTCTCCCCGACCCCTCTAGTGCACCCCTTCTTTCTAGCCTTTTAGATTTGGTCACTGAGGACTCAAAGGACCATGATATCCACTACTCTCTTAGATCTAGGTCCTCTCCACATGTGTCAACCCCTCTGCATGGTGGTCTTGGTCTGGGACAAACCCTTGGTGACCCACCAGATTGTCGCAGATGGGGTAGACAATCTCTTTTCTCAAAATTCGAGAAGAAATCAATCATCGATCTTGCTGCTAGCAGACAAATGTCCATTATTGGGGCCCTTAGATCATTTTCCCTAGAGGGAGTGAGTCGATGAAAAATTTATCCTTCAATTGTAGGGGTGTGGTGAGCCCCTCCAAAAAACTGGACCTCCGTAGGTTGGTGGAGCTAAGCCAATTGAATGTTCTCTTTCTTCAAGAAACTTTGGGGAATGACGATGTCATTTCTCTACTCCTTGGTTCTCTATTGAAGTCTTGGAATTTCATTGGCATGGATTCCATAGGTAGATTAGGTGGTCTTATCATAGGCTAGAATTCTCGGATGGTGAAATTGAATAATTCTTGGGGCTTTGAATCCGACTTGGGTGTTGATATCTTCTCATCTAATTTAGGCCGGAATTTCAGAATATTAATTGCTTATGGCCCTAATTTGGAGTGGATTCCTTTTTGAGAGGCGCTGGCTCAGAAATCCTTCACACAACATGAGGATTAGATAATTGGAGGGGATCAATTTCTCCATTGGATTGGTTGAAGCTTGGGGGCCAAGAGCTAGGGATGATTCCCTATTATATTTATTTAGACACTTCTTGGACAATAAGGGTTTGTGTGATGTTGTCCATGTTAAGCTTAGCCCAACCTAGAGGAACAAGTGATTTGGTGAGGATCGCATTGCAAAAATATTAAACTACTTCCTACTAGCCCAAAAATTGTTAAATGCATCCTTACTGGCTAGGCAATGGGTGGGATGTGGTAGGGAATCCAATCGCTCTCCCATATTCTTGAAATTGGCTGGGGGCTTACATAAACCTGCCACTCCCTTCAAATTCAACCTAGGGTGGCTCAAAGAAGAGAGTTTTATTCAGTTATTCAAGGATCATTGGGTTCATGTTGGCCTAGAAAAACCAATGGCAGTACAATTTGTTGAAAATATCAAGCATTTTAAGAAGTTCACTAAGGAGTGGGCTCAAGAAAAACAAATAAGGGATGATCAGACTCTTCTGAACATTGAATCTGAAATTCACAATATGTATGAGGTAGATGGTGGGGTTTTTCTCAGTAATGATCTAAAGGAGCATCTCGTCTCTCTGGAAAAGGATCAGAGGAAAATCCTCGAGGAGCATGAATAAAAATGGAGACTAAAGAGCAGGGATCTTTGGCTGGAATGTGGTGACGAGAACACCAAGTTTTTTTAGGCTTATGAAAAAGGTTGAAAGATTTCCAATACTATTTGGAGCTTACCAAGATGAGATGGTAGGGATGTCTCTTCTTTTGATGGCCTAGCCAACCTGGGGGAAAATCACTTCAAATCCCTCTTCAAGGCGGATCCCAGAACCTTGATTGGTGATGTTGTTCAACTTTCCCTTTTTCTCCCTCGTTTTATTGAAGAGGAATGTGTTGAGGGGTCCTAAATCCCTTTAACTCAACAACATGAACCAAACCCGCCATAGAGGCCCAATTAGACTCTTCAATGCTTAATGGTGGAATGGCTCTCCAGATCTTTCGATCTGGCCAATTTATCGATGGGCTTTATGTGGTGATTGACAGGATATTTTCCTATGAAAGTTTCTTCTTCAATTTAAATGTTTTTTTTTTTTTTTTCTTCTATAAGATGAATCTGATAAAATGATTTGTGTTGGTATAAACCAATTGGTGGAAGGGATTACTAACTACTGAAGAGGTTCAAGCTTGGGATAACCCCCGTGCTCGAACATGCAGACAAATATATTCACACATGTTACAAGCTTAGTACTAATACATCAACTTGTTGGTATTTTAATTATTGACTGAGATGTAATTATCATAAGAAATTACTCATGTAATAGGATGGTGGCAAGAAAAATAGTTTCCTTAGCTCTAACATTAATCACACATTAACGCAATGATTTTCTTTCCATCATAATAACAAGAACTACAAAATATGTTGAAACAACTAACTTATCAATAAATTCATAAAATCTTACTTGTTAAAACATCCATTAATGAAATAAAGTTGGAAGTAATTCCTCCTCAATCCAATCACACCACGCCTTAGATGAAAAACAAAAAATTGTCTCTGGTCCTAAACAAGACTTCTCAATTAAGGTAGTTCAGAAATAGTTCTTTACAATTCCAAAAATGAGGGTCTTTCCCAAAACCATAGACCCTTGCTAAAAGGTCAATCCTCTTATTTATAATGAATCATTAACCAAAAATAGTTATTACAAGTGCAATATAAGTAAAACAAAATATCGCCACATGGCGCTTTCATCTCTCTGTTCTCTAAGAATCATCAAATAGTTTTACTAAAGTGGATGACTCTTCTCATATTCCGACCATTTGATGAAGAGTTCCTCACATGTGTTGGTATACGGGAACCTGTGCTGATCCATCAGGGCTGAAAGAATTTATTTCACTTCTACTGCCCATTCTCTGTACTTGATTACTTTAACACTCAACTGCTGCAAAACTGCTCGAGCCTTAATCAAATGCTCCATGAACTATTGTACTTGACTTGGCGCCATGATCGCCACCTTTGCTATCTCTGTTGTTCATGCCTAGTCTTGTTTTGTATGTTGCTTGACTATGTTATGCAGGTCAACAAAGTCTTTGGGTGAGTCGAATTCTGGGAGGTCGATGGCTTTCATCTCCCGATTAATATTTTCCCAACTCTTTTCACACTCTACCTACTTCTCCTTAATCTCCCACTGAGGTTCCTAGGCCATTTTTACCCAATATTCAACCACTTTCCTGATCTGATCTATGTTTCTATCCCTCAGTACCCGAATATTGTGCTCTTCGGCATCCCCACCCTTTTGTATTGCATGGATGTAATCTATCCTTTATACCTCTTAATGAGAATTTTCATACCAACTTTCCACATCATTGCAGGTCTCTAGTGCCAAAAGGGTATCCACTTGGAAATCAGCTATGTCTATGGTGAAAAGGTGTCGTTCACTTGTGAATTTTGTATAAGCTTCCTAGAACTCACTTCTCAGGAACATCATGGCCTGCATTGAGTCTTGATAGTATTTCTCCAAATGGTGTAGATGTTCCAACTCCTTTAGTGCGACAACCAACTCCTTCTCATCTCTGCTTGCTGTATCCAACCTAGCATCCGTAATAGCCATCCCTGCACCGATAAGCTCAGATGTCTTGATGTGTCCAGTGTTGAGCAACTTCTCCTCCATAGTGATGAGAATCGAGCTATCTAGTGTGCGCCTTCTCTTCTTTGTGGTCCTCTACATGATGGATTTTCTTTTTCTTTCATAGGAGATCGCTTGTATGTCGGTGACCTCATCAACAGGTTCGGGGATTTGTTGTTCTTCCCAGGTTAGAGTATTTCCCAGGCTCCTGGACATGTGTATCTGTTCTAGGATGGGTTCCTGAACTTCTTCCATATGTCCCGATGGCTCAACCTTCATGTTTTTCTCATCGAATGGTGAGGTATCGACCAAAACTGAAGAACCAGCAATAGGTTTTGTACTTACTTTGTAATCAATTGTCGAAGCGTCGATTTATCGCTATGAAATTTCCTCTTTTTGTCCACCCAATCTTATCTCATCCCTCAAGCTATCTATTGGGGTTCCCGACAAGACGAGTAGCTAAGTTTCTAAGAAAATTTTGACCTCATGGTCACTTTGTGGAAGGTTTTGAATTGAAGCATCGAGACCTAGAGTAGATGCTTTCTCATGTTCCTTTTCCTCTGTAATCTGCACTAGATTCACCAGGGACACCTCCAAACTCTCCTCATCATCATAGATGGTTATTAATTCAAACAAGGGGTTCGGTACACTTGTCCTACCTTGTGTCCTTTCTATCTCAGGCTAGGTTGAAATCCCCCCTGGTGATATGATATGTGGTGGTGGAACTTCAGGGTTTTCTGGCCCAGTGATTTCTTCAAGTTGTATTGTCTCTAAGCCACTTGGCTCTCCTCTACTTTCGATAGGGTCATCAACAAGAATCCTCGACATGTCTACAAGATCAGGGTCATTATGAAAATCATAAATTATTGTTTGCGCCCCTTCTAGCAAGAGAAATCCTCTTCTTTGTGCCTCTGTAGTCTCAGCTGCTTTGATTTCTTCCCTAACTCTGAGGGCCTCTTGAGCCGATTTCTCTATTGTCTCCACCTTTTCATTGCTCATAGCCTTGAACCTGGTCACGTTTGGGTTATCCATCCTCTGTACTACCTCCCCCCAGTCCCGAGTGCACTCTGTGAAAATTTCATCCTCAAATTTGTCATGCACGTATGGCCAACATGATGATTCTTGTGAAGCATGTTGGGGGACCAAGCCTTTAGGGTCATACTTCTAGAATCGGTCTATCAGAAACCTAAATTCAAGTTGGCTCAACCCTTCTTGTTTGGCTTGAGTAGTGTCCTTCACCAAATAAAACCCCACATGGAAATCGTAGGGTATGAAAGCCCGCTTCTTGTCCTTGACTAGCGTGGTGTTATAGCCCTGCAGGATATTCTGATAGCATATTTCTCCCATAATGAGCTGGTCTGGGACATGAGCATGGAGTATATGTGGTGCTCTGGTGGCCCCAAACACCCTGATATAGGTTGTGCGTTCATCTAAATAACAATGGCCTACATTTGCTACCATTTTCTTGGATGTTGTAGGTAGTCTCGAGCATTCCTTTTTAAAATAAAATAAAATAAATACGAGAGATGAATTCATCGCAAATGAGTGCTTAGGATTTTTTGTACCTGTTCTCCCATAGTATGCTAAAGTAAACGTGAACAGGGAGCTCCGCAACATGCCATCTTACATTCATGTCAGCGAAGACATTTCTCGCACAGATCACATCGAGTAGGTACGAGGCCATGTGGAAAGTGGGTGCTTCCCCTTTTTTCGACGTCTGAGCCTGCTGTACACAAATGCTCAATTGCTTGGAAATTATTGCTCCACAGTTGAAGCTGATTCCAGAGATCACCACTGTATATGCCAAGGTCATCCATGCTTCTGAAAACTTGGAGCAGTCCTTCTCTCCATACAGTCGGTAGATGAGAGCCATCAAGTAGATGTATGGCTCCCTCAGGTTAATTGTCCCATACTAGCCATTGCTCCGGTTTGTGAACTTTTTTTCCTCCTTCCACCATGAGGCCATCAACCGGATGGTGTCGTGAAATTCATATAACTTCACCATGAATTTTGTGTTTAGCCGCTCCTATGGGTCTATGAGTTTGTAGTACTTCTGAACTTTTGTCGGGAGGAAAAATCCGACACACCGACCATTCTCATCATTTATTAATCACATATTCACGTCTATATGGTCGATTACCCACTTCAAAACCTCCATGCATGGGAAAACCGAGGTTCTACAGGCTACCATGTGCAAGTATGATCGTCAGATATTTGGGAACACCTAGTCGTTGAGCGCCCTTACATATGAGTCGTTGTGTGGGATATACTCCGAGTACTCATCCCAACTGATTATGTTGAAAATGTCCCCCCACTGTGGAAGCATTAACTTGGACCCAAAGCTTTCTTCTGTATCGCTGAAGATCGGAGGTTGAAAAAATGATTTCTTATTTGAGGTTTTAATGACAGGCTCTGCCCTGGGAGCATACTCCAACTACCTCGCAGTACCAGGAGAAGAACCTTCACCTATTTCTTCTTCCTTCAGCTTAGGTGCTCTCGGCAAGCGTCTAGTCATAGGATTTCTTGGAGGAATTTTTCCTTAGCTTCTTATTTAACTTGGTTTTGATAATCTGAGAATTGACGCAGTCTCATGACGATTTCTTTACTTCTTCGGATGCTCTGGAATTCGAACTTGTGCGCAGAATGAAAATGTTCAAAGTCGTTCTAGTGATTTAAATAGGGATGAACTTACCTTGTCGCATAAGCCATTCAATTTGAGTTATGAGTGTAGTTCAATAAAATATATTGCTATATCTTCAAATACGTTTAAAATTAAATTCAATTTTAGGTTGACGACGCGGGTGCGAGTTGTAATCTGTCCTATTGATGATTTCAAATTGTTGTTGTTCAATCAACGCATGAGGTAGAAACAAATGTGGGATGAATCATTAACTGGTCTATTAAATGTCAGAATTTGGTCGTATCTCATGCCGAAAACAACCCATTGTTCCACTAGTCTAACTAGTGAGTCGGAGGTCGGGGTTTCTCTTTAAACACTTTTCATTTATGTCTCCTTCAAAAATATTCGACGTTGATCGATCTTTTCATATAGAGCTGACGTGGCAAGGCTGACTAGGAGGTGTGACTAGGACACAAGGAACCTTAATATGACTCAAGATGAAACTAGGTTGTGCGAAACCCCTACGCAATAAAGACATGTGGCACTCGAGACCAACGTCTTCATTTACCCATGTTATTTGGAATCAGGACTTTCCTTAAGCTAAACGTTCTAAAACCCGATCCCATCCTGTCAACGTTGAAAAGTATCAAGGATCGACAATAAACCTACCCAAGTGTGCCGGGATTGACCCTCTCCAAAATTCCCTGATGATGAAAGTGTATCGGGGGTCGGCAAATGGCGATATGTTTAACGCAGAAAAAATCAATTGTTTTAACCTCTTTTATATTTCCCCGACCCCGAGAAAGCACATCGGTCATCGACTATCGATGGTGTTTTATGGATTTTGTCAATTTATATCCCTCCCATACTTTGCCGATGTCGATGGGGATCGACTATCTATTAAATATTCATGGCGAATAATCCACGCAAACCACCTCCGCCTTCTACTAATGTCGATGGTGCATCGACGATCGACAATTAGTGTAACTGTGTGGCCACTTTTCTTGCTTGAATTTTGTCAATGCCAAACACAAGCGCGTTAGTTCGAAATATTAGTTGAAGATTATTAGTTTGAATGCCAAGTTATTTTAGACAAAAGGTTTACATTTAACAAGTTCAAACAAATATGACTTGATCGATAAGAGTCATGCAAACAAAATAAACCATCCCCCCATGGTGAACTCAATTATGACAGTGAAAGAACAAGTGGTACCCAAAAAGTGATAGAATTTCATAAATCTTTTAGGGTGTGGTGAGCACTGAAAAGAATGATCCAAAAAGGATCCAGAGAAGGATAAGAACAACTCAGAACTCACAGAGGCAACTCAGGATGCTTAGAATGGCCTCAACAAACAAAGAAAGGGAAAAAATTTAGAGTTCCCAAAACTCAGTGAAAATGACATGATCGCGAAGAGCACTTCACAATCTTTCTAACGATGCAAACGTCTCATCAAACAAAGTTACAGATTGAAAGATATTCATGGTAAAATTTTGGTCAACCTAACCCAGTCAACAGGGGATGAGTCAACATTCGTACTGTTGACATCAACATCTGTATAACACATGTGGCAGGAGTAGCAAGGTGACATGTGTCATTCTAACGTTAGTATGGTGACGTGGAAGCACCAGAGGCTGCCATGTGTCACCCAGTTTTGGTACTTTTAGGCTGATCCGTGGACCAATAGGATCATGCCACGTGGCAGTCTATATGGTCTATATGCTGACATGGCATGATGATGTTGTGTGTTGACGTGGAATGATGACATGATAGAGCACAACGTGGATCAGTGGGAGGCTGCCACGCGGCCCAATCAGAGGCTGACACATGGCAGGCGAGAAAATCACAACGAACACCAATGAGTGAATTTTGAAAAAACAATTTAAAGTTTGGCAGGTCCGCCAAATCTGGTGAACCACGCCAAACTTAGCCATGATATAACCATTGGGATATGGATAGCGCCATCGCTAAACATATAGGAACAACTTTGTAATATATATATATATATATATATATATATATACATTGCAACGAATTAAAACCCAAAAGAAGGAGGCTCGCTGGTTTGACCCTGGGACCTCCTTCCCCCTATACGCCTTTGTATTAACGCCCAAACCAATAGGCCAACAGCCTTAATTTCCTATCAACGTCGCGGATTTTATTTAAATGCAGATTATGCCTAGCCCTGGAGGAGGGCACACATACGATACAACCTTTGGGCATGCATTTCTATGCAGTCCAGTCATTAAGTGCAGGTTGCAGAGGGGCATAGAAATCGAGACAAATTTATTCTTGGGCCTCGGAGTGCCAGAGTCAGATCGAGGCATGGAGACAGTCATTTTTGGGTAATTCGATGCCACGAATTCAATGGTGTTGTCTGTTTTATGATCTAAGCATTATTGTTTCAGCTTGATTTCAGAATGAGTTATACTTATGTATTTTTCCAAATTCTTTTGTTGAGTTAATGAAAGATCCTACCCATTTGAGAGCAGGACCCGGAGACGTATTCCACCAAGGACGAACTCTGTTATCAAGTTTTTTTTGTTCATATTTGATTCTTATGTCTCTTCATTTTTTAGCTTTTCCTTCTTTAATGGTGCACTTTAATTTATATTCATTTAATGCAATTCTTTATAACTCACTCGATGAAAAGATCCTGGATCATGTTGGTATCAGATCAGTCATCTTTGACTTGAATTATTGAGTGTGAATTCTTACTAGGGCCAAGTATAAGCAGGGTGAAGGAAATCTTAAGAATTTCAATCCCGAAGTTGGTCGTGCATCCTGAAGGAAGAAAATGATAGAAGAGGACAAGGGTGATGAACATGAGAAAAAATTTCACATGGTATTTTAGCGCATGTCAGAAATGGTCGAACGAATGTATGGATATTAGGAGAAGAGGATGAAGAAGAAAGGGAATAAAAATAAAGCACATGCATATGATGATGCTTCGGTAAACCAAGGGGTTGGAGGAGATCCTCCTGAGCCTCCATATTCACCTTCAAGTTCTAGTTCTTATTCCTCTGATCATTCTCATCATTCTCATCATTCTATGCATAAAGCCTCTTTTAATAAACCATTATTAAATATTGATGTAAAATTTTCTTTACCTATGTTTAATGGAGATATAATCCTGAAAAGCTAGATAATTGGATCCGACATGTTGAAGTATATTTTTGTGTTCATCGTATTGATGAAGAGGAAGTTAAAGTGAAACTGGCTTCTCTTCAGTTGGAAGGCACCACTCTCGTATGGTGGGAGAGAAAGCTTCAGGACAAAAGTAAGTGTGGTAATCTTCTTTCCTCATGGTTGGAATCAGGGATGATTTTAGGGGCTAAATTTCGCTCATGGGCTAATTTTCCATGGTTTTTCCCAAAAAAAATTCGTTATTATAAAAATGATTCACCCAAATTCTAAGGGATAAAATTGTTTTAAATTAAAAATCATCAAAATTTTATACAAACTATATAAAATCATTAGAAATTTGAATATTGTTACAAAAATATCGCCAAACATTTTATAGTTAGCATATGAAAGATTAGTAAGATTCACCAAGGTTTTTACATTTTAAAATAAATTTCCATTCTTAAAATCATCCCTGGTCAGAATTTAAATCATCGATAAGGAATTTTTTTTATCAATTAGGGTATTTACATAAAGCAATGATGGAATGGCAAAATTTAAGGCAAAGTAAAGGTCAAACTGTACAAAGTTTCACAGAAGAATTTAGGAAGAAATCTCTTGCATTGAACATTCATTTGGATTCTTATGAAACTTTAATGAAGTATATTGGTTCACTTCATAGTTATATTCGTCATACTTTGCTCTTGTTTAACCCCACTAGTCTTGACGAAGTTTGTGTGCAAGCCACTCACCTTGAGAACAGGGGGAAGCATGTTCAAGAAGATCCCAAGAAGAAACCTTACAATCTCCCACATAAACCTTTAAAGAAGTTTAAAAGGAAGGACAAGAAGACTTACACAATGACGAGAGAAGGAGGAAAGCCATCTTGCACTCATTGCAAGAAAAGAGGTCACAATGAAGAACATTGTTGGAAACTTCATCTAGAAAAGAAACCGAAACAATTTGGTGGAAAGGGGAAGACAAAAACCATTGCTATAGTGAAATAAGATCTTGGTTCCGATTCAAGAGATGAAAGAGGAGGACAATTAAAAATTGAGCCTTCCAAAATTGATGTAATTGTAAGTTGGCATGAGCCAAAAAAGTGTAAGCAAAGTTCTAAGATTCTTAGGTGCAGTCCAGTATTGGAGGAGGTTCATTTCTAGCTTATCCTTTATAACAACTCCTTTTCATGCCTTAACCAGTATGAAGAACAATTTTCAGTGGGAAGGAAAGCAACAAAAAGATTTCGACGCTTTAAAGGAGAAGATCGGTACCGCACCATTATTAGCACTGTTGAATCTTCAATAGCCTTTTGAGATCGAGACAAATGCTAGTGAATACACCATGGATGTAGTATTCATGCAATATCGTAAACCTATTTATTACCACTCTGAAAATTTTAACCAAACTGTTGTTAACTATCCTACATAGGATAAACATTTGTATGCATTAGTCCAAAGCGTAAAGAAATGGAAGCACTATTTGTTAGGGAAGGAAACAATCATACATACATATCACCAAACCTTACAGTATCTCCAAGCACAGACCAAATTGCAAAAATATCGACACAACAGATGGATGGGTTTTCTACAACAATTTCATTTGGTAATCAAGTACAAAAAGGGTACAAGTAACAAGGTAGTCGATATGCTTTCTAGACCTCCTATTGATGCTTCTATTATTTTGAAGAATACTTCTTTATCTCATGATAGCTATGTAGAAAAATATGTTGAAATTACTAAGACAACTTAGAGGGGGGGTGAATCAGTTGTTACTGTGCTTAAACAATTCTTAGTCTATTAAACCATTTTTAATATTTCATCAAGTGACCATCAATATTATACATAATATGAACAACATAAATAATGAGCATCAATCACACATAAGATATACATAGAGACAGATTTTCACGAGAAAACCCAAAAAGGGAGAAAACCTCTTCTTCTTCGAAATGATAGGCAGTCTTTTAAGTTATGTACATCATCTATGTTTGAGCACCAGCTCAAAGTGAGGCTACTACCTCTATTTTACAAGTTCCAACTTGTTGAGAGCACCAACTCTATGGTTTCTCTAGCACTGACTAGAAGGAAGCACCAACTCCCTAAGTGTTCCAGCACTGACTGAATGGAAGCACCTACTTCCACTTATACAAGCACCAACTTGCATACAAAAAACTCCGTGTTTTCCCAAGCACCACCTTGCCACCCTGTTTTCTAGACACAACTAGATGGAAGCTACAACTCTCAATATTCAAGCACCAACTTGAATATTAGAGGACCACAATCCTCCCTAGCACCACCCTACCTCCCTGATTATAAGTAAAATGATTGAATAACCAACAACACAGGTGTTTCAATTCTTACCACTTCTCTTCTATCCTGCAATTCTTCTATCCTTCTATCTATTCTGCAATTCTTCTCTGCTTCAAGCTGTTCTGCAATTATGCTCTTGCTTCTGCCTATTCCGCATCTGTTACTCATCTCTGAGTTTTATCTCACACTGCGCATACTTTCGGTCTCACATTGCGTATACTATAATTTTCCCTTTCTTACAGTTCAACTCATTTTTCATTGAGAACAACACCCCTTCACAGTCACTCCATCTTTCTTTTATGCACTTCACACAATTTTAGTTACACCTCGAATACCTAGGCCAACAACACTTCAACGATTCAATCACCAACCGTCCAAGAACCATGATTCGGTTCTTCTAACTGAATCGTAACTGAATAGTTAATCGTAAAGATCAACAGTATCCCTTCGATCAGATGCTCAAATAACCAGCACCGTTGGATTAAATCCACAGGGTCTTGCGTTTATCCCATATGCCCATTGGTTGTGACCATGGGCATAATCAAGATGCGTTTCACATTTCTCATTTCAACAATCCTGTGTCAAAGGGTCTCGATGCTCCAAGTTGTGATCCCCAAAATGGAGCTTAGCTCTGCTAGCTCCTCCCTCTCACATGACCATCGGGGCTGACCACAATCTACACTAAAAATGTGTTTCCCATTTCGTGAACTTATGAACTTCATCGAGCTTGATCAACGATGGAGATCTCCAATGATCCTGTGTTCCAGATCTCATTGCGATCTTGTGTTTCGGGATTCATGTGATGAAGGGTCTCGACACTCCAAGTTGCGATTCCTAAAATGGAGCTTAGAAATTATCTCTTTCCCTTAAGCCTTCGATGATGTGACCTTGTCTATGACCATGGGCCAGACCTTATCGTGATTTCTCATATCGTGAGTTGCAAGGTTAGAGAATTTCCTTCCTTTGACTTTCCAGTCAGCGAAAAGTTAATCCCTCGCCACATGACCCTCTTGGATCAACGGTCAATATATTATCCCAATTTCACAACTTCACGGGCCTTCGTCATGCCTGATCAATGGTCCACGATCTCCCTCTGATCAATGACTCAGATTAAGTCGTGGTTTTGCATTTTGCGATTTCATAGGATAGAGCACCTCCTTTCTTTGACTTTCCAGTCAGCGAAATGCCAATCGCTCACCATGTGCCCTCTACATCTAACATTCTACAACATACCTCGATCCAAAGGTCCAGATCAATTCTCGGGATTTCGCATATTGCAAGTTCCCACACCATGTTTCGTTGACTTCTCCAATGTGCAGGTCAATGAAATTCTAGTCGCTTTCCATGTGTCCTTCTTGAAGATGGACGGTCCTCCTTCTTTCGGGATTTTGTAGGCCTGCTTCATCTTGCACGTAAAGACCATGCTCCTTCTTATGGATCCAATGATAGTCGGTCTTTTGGCTCAGATCTGACGCCTGAGATCTATTTTCTTCTACTGTGCGCTCCTCCTATCTGAATTTAGATCTGAGGGTCATCAAGAAGTTTGAATGGAATCCAACGATCATTGTTGATCTTGCCATTTTCATGCCATTATCATTGCACTACTAATCGTGTTGATCTTTGCCATCAATGAAAAACACACATACTCTGCCTCTATCTAAAAACATGCCAACAATCTCCCCCTTTGGCATTGATGGCAACCCCTTGAAAAACATGAAACTATACCACTGTAGCATCCTTGAAATTACTACCACTATATCATCCTTGAAATTACCACACTTTCTCCCCCTTTGACATCAATGTCAAAGAAGAAACACGCTCCCCCTGAGATGTTGCGATACATACTCCCCCTTTCAACTATGAGCAACATGGAAATACAACAGATATTCAATAACTACTCCCCCTAACCAGGTGAACATATTAGACGAAAGAAGTTATAACCCCCAACTTTTGACGAAGATATCCAAAAGGGTTGCTGCTAACGGTTTAGTAAAGAAATCAGCTATCTGTTCTATGGAAGGAATATAATTCAGCTGAACGACTCTGTTTGTAACTTGTTCTCTGAGAAAATGGTATTTTATTGGGATATGCTTAGTATTGGAGTGAAGAACAGGATTCTTGGAGACACTAATGGCACTGGTGTTATCACGGTGAATTGTAATCGGAACAATATAGTTTACCTTCAAATCTGCAAGAGTTTGAATCATCCACAAAATTTGAGTGCAGCAAGTAGCAGCAGCAATGTACTCTGCTTCTGTAGTTGATAAGGAAATAGATCCATGCTTCTTACTAATCCATGCTACCAACAAGTCACCCAGGAAGAAGACACCTCCACTGGTGCTCTTTCTTGCATCCACACAATTTTCCCAATTTGCATCTGAATAAGTAGTTAACAGAAAATTCTGATTTCTTGGATACCACAGATCATAAGTCATTGTTCCCTTCAAGTATTTGAATATCCTTGTGATAGATACCAAGTGACTTTGTTTAGGATCTAACTGATAACGACCTACCATTCCAACAGCTTGCATTATATCAGGATGGGATGTTGTGATGTACATAACACTGCCTATCATTGATCGATATGTCCTTTGATCAACATCGGGTGAAATGTCATCTTTACTGATCTTGTAACCAACCACCATAGATGTACTAATAGGAGAAGAATCTTCCATTTGAAATTTCTTCAACATCTCTTTCAAATATTTTTTTTGAGAGGTACAAATTCCTACAGAACTCTGTTTTACTTGTAATCCAAGAAAATATGACAATTCTCCTATCATGGACATATCAAACTCTGTTTGAATAGAGTTAGCAAACCACTGAACAAAGGAATCATTATTACAGCAAAAAATAATGGCATTTACATAAATCAAAACAACTAGTAAATCATCACCTTCAATTTTTATGTAGAGATTGCTATCAACAATACCTTTCTTGAATCCTTTGTCTTTAAAAAATTTGTCCTACCTATAATACCAAGCTCGTGGTGCTTGTTTCAGTCCATATAAATCCTTCTTCAACTTGCAGACATAATCATGGTTATCTGTCAATGAGAATCCTTCAGGTTGCTCCATATATACTTCGTCCTCTAGATATCCATTAAGAAATGTTGATTTAACATCCATTTGATACACTTTAAAGTTCTTATGACATGAATATGCAAGAAACATTCTGATGGATTCCAATCTTGCAACTGGTGAAAAATTTTCATCAAAGTCCTGACCTTCAACTTGTGCATACCCTTTACAGACCAATCTGGCTTTATTTCTAACAACTTGTCCTTTTTCATTCATTTTATTTTTGAACACCCACTTGGAACCTATTATATTCTTGTCTTTAGGTCTAGGAATAAGCTCCCAAGTATTTTTCTTCTCAATCTGATCAAGTTCTTCATTCATAGCTCTAATCCAATCATCATGTTGGTTGGCTTCATCAAAATTTTTAGGTTTAGTCATAGATGAAAAGGCAACATGAGATTGTTATGAGTCTTTAATCAATTTCCTTCTTGTCTGAACTCCTTTATTTATATCTCCAATTATCTGATTTTCAGAATGATTCTTTCTAACCAAACTGTTGTTAACTTTTAACAAGGTATTGGTCAAAATTGATGTAATTGTAAATTGCCCTGAGCCAAAAAAGTGTAACCAAAGTTAGAAGATTATTAGGTGAAGTCCAGTATTGGAGGAGGTTAATTTCCAACTTCTCCTTTATAGCAACTCCTTTGCATGCCTTAACCAGTGTGAAGAACAATTTTGAGTGGGAAGGAAAGCAACAAAAATATTTCGACACTTTGAAGGAGAAGATTAGTACTGCACCAGTATTAGCACTATTGAATCTTCAATATCCTTTTGAGATCGAGACAAATGCCAGTGAATACACCATGGATGTAGTATTTATGCAATATCGTAAACCTATCTGTTAGCACTCTGAAACTTTTAACCAAACTGTTGTTAACTATCCTACATATGATAAAAAATTGTATGCATTAGTCCAAAGCGTAAAGAAATGGAAGCACTACTTGTTAGGGAAGGAAAAAATCATACATACATATCACCAACCCTTACATTATCTCCAAGCACAGACCAAATTGAAAAAATATCGACACTACAGATGGACGGGTTTTCTACAACAATTTCATTTGGTAATCAAGTACAAAAAGGGTGCAAGTAACAAGGTAGCCGATATGATTTCTAGACCTCCTATTGATGCTTCTATTATTTTAAAGAATACTTCTTTATCTCATGATAGATATGTAGAACAATATGTTGAAATTACTAAGACAACTGAGAGGGGGGGTGAATCATTTGTTACTGTGCTTAAACAAATTTCAGTCTAATAAACCATTTTTAATCTTTCATCAAGTGACCATCAATATTATACATCATATGAACAAGATAAATAATGAGCATCAATCACACATAAGATATACACAAAGACAAAGTTTCACGAGGAAACCCATAAAGGGAGAAAACCTCTTCTTCTTCGAAATGATAGGCAGTCTTTTAAGTTTTTTACATCATCTATTTTTGAGCACCAAATCAAAGTGAGGCTACTACCTCTGTTTTACACGCTCCAACTTGTTGAGATCACCAACTCTCTGGTTTCTCTAGCACTGACTAGAAAGAATCACCAACTCCCTGAGTGTTTTAGCACCAACTGAATGGAAGCACCTACTTCCACTTATACAAGCACCAACTTGCATACATAAAACTCTGTGTTTTCCCAAGCACCACCCTGCCACCCTGTTTTCTAGCCATAACTAGATGGAAGCTACAACTCCCAATATTCAAGCACCGACTCAAATATCAGAGGACCACAATCCTCCCTAGAACCACCCTACCTCCCTGATTATAAGTAAAATGATTGAATAACCAACAATGCAGGTGTTTCAATTCTTACCACTTCTCTTATGTCCTGCAATTCTTCCATCCTTCTATCTTTTCTGCAATTATTCTCTACTTCAAGATGTTCTGCAATTATTCTCTTGCTTCTATCTATTCCACATTTGTTACTAATATCTGAGTTTTATCTCACACTGCGCATACTGTCAGTCTCACACTGCGCATACTGTAATTTTCCCTTTCTTACAGTTCAACTCATTTTTCATTCATAACAACACCCCTTCACAGTCACTCCATCTTTATTTTATGCACTTCACACAACTTCAGTTACACCTTGAATACCTAGGCCAACAACGCTTCAGCCACTCAATCGCCAACCATCCAAGAACCATGATTTTGTTCTGCTAACTGAATCATAACTGAATAGTTAATCGTAAAGATCAACAATAGCCCTTCGATCAGATGCTCAAAAAACCAGCACCGTTGGATTAAATCCACATGGTCTTGTGTTTATCCCATATGCCCACTGGATGTGACCATGGGCCTAATCAAGATGCATTTTTCATTTTAGCAATCCTGTGTCAAAGGGTCTCGACACTCCAAGTTGCGATCCCCAAAATGGAGCTTACCTCCGCTAGCTACTCCCTCTCACATGGCCATCGGGGGTTACCACAGCCTACACTAAAAGGTGTTTTACATTTTGCGAACTTATGAACTTCATCAATCCTGATCAACGGTGGAGATCTCCAATGATCCGATGGTCCAGATCCCATTGCGATCTCACATTTTAGGATTCCTATGATGAAGGGTCTTGACACTCCAAGCTGTGATTCCTGAAATGGAGCTTATCAACTATCTCCTTCCCTTAAGCCTTCGATGATGTGACCTTGTCTATGACCACGGGATAGACCTTATTTCGATTTTTCATATTGCGAGTTTCAAGTTTAGAGCATTTCCTTCATTTGACTTTCCAAACAGTGAAAAGTTAATCCCTCGCCACATGTCCCTCTTGGATCAACGGTTAATATCTTATCCTAATTTCGCAACTTCACGGGCCTTCATCATGCCTGATCAATGGTCCATGATCTCCCTTTGATCAACGACTCAGATTAAGTCTTGGTTTCACATTTTGCGATTTCATAGGATAGAGCACCTCCTTTCTTTGACTTTCCAGTTAGTGAAATGCCAATCGCTCACCATGTTCCCTCTACATCCAGCATTCCACAACATACCTCGATCCAAAGGTCCAGATCAATTCTCGGGATTTCACATATCGCAAGTTCCCACACCATGTTTCGTTGACTTCTCCAATGTGCAGGTCAGTGAAATTCTAATCGCTTGCCACGTGTCCTTCTTGAAGATGGACGGTCCTCCTTCTTTCGGGATTTTGTAGGCCCACTTCATCTTGCACGTAAAGACCGTGCTCCTTCTTATGGATCCAATGATGGTCGGTCTTCGGGCTCAGATCTGACACCTGAGATCTATTTTCTTCTACTATGTTCTCCTCCTATCTGAATTCAGATTTGACGGTCATCGGGAAGTCTGAATGAGATCCAACGATCACTGTTGATCTTTCCATTGTCATGCCATTATCGTTGCGCTACTAATCGTGTTGATATTGGCCATCAATGAAAAACACACATACTCTGCCTCTATCTAAAAACATGCCAACAATCTCCCCCTTTGGCATTGATGGCAACCCCTTGAAAAACATGCAACTATACCACTGTAGCATCCTTGAAATTACTACCACTGTAGCATCCTTGAAATAACCACACTTTCTCCCCTTTGACATCAATGTCAAAGAAGAAACAAGCTCCCCCTGATCTGTTGCGATACATACTCCCCCTGTCAACTATGAGCAGCTTAGAAATACAACAAATATTCAATAAGTACTCCCCCTGACCAGGTGAACATATTAGACGAAATAAGTTGTAACCCCCAACTTTTGACGAAGTTATCCAAAATGGGTTGCTGCTAATGGTTTAGTAAAGATATTAGCTATATGTTCTGTGGAAGGAATATAATTCAGCTGAACGACTCTGTTTGTAACTTGTTCTCTGAGAAAATGGTATTTTATTGGGATATGCTTAGTCTTGGAGTGAAGAACAATATTCTTGGAGACACTAATGGTACTAGTGTTATCATGGAGAATTGTAATCGGAATAGTATAGTTTACCTTTAAATCTACAAGAGTTTGAATCATCCACAAAATCTGAGTGCAGCAAGTAGCAACAACAATGTAGTCTGCTTCTGTAGTTGATAAGGAAATAGATCCCTTCTTCTTACTAATCCATGCTATCAACAAGTCACCCAGGAAGAAGGCACCTCCACTGGTGCTCTTTCTCTCATCCACACATTTGCCCAATCTGCATCTGAATAAGTAGTTAACTGAATATTCTGATTTCTGGGATACCACAGATCATAAGTCATTGTTCCCTTCAAGTATTTGAATATCCTTGTGATAGCTACCAAGTGACTTTATTTAGGAGCTAATTGATAATGACCTACCATTCTGACAGCTTGCATTATATCAGGACGGGATGCTGTGATGTACAAAAGACTGCCTATCATTGATCGGTATGTCCTTTGATCAACATCGGGTGAAATGTCATCTTTACTGAGCTTGCAACCAACCACCATAGATGTACTAACATGAGAAGAATCTTCCATCTGAAATTTCTTCAACATCTCTTTCAAATATTTTTCTTGAGAGATACAAATTCCTGTAGAACTCTGTTTTACTTGTAAGCCAAGAAAATATGACAATTCTCCTATCATGGACTTCTCAAACTTTGTTTTCATAGAGTTAGCAAATCACTAAACAAATGAATCATTATTATAGCAAAAAATAATGTCACCTACATAAATCAAAACAACTAGTAAATCATCACCTTCAGTTTTTATGTAGAGATTGCTATCAACAATACCTTTCTTGAATCCTGTGTCTTGTAAAAATTTGTCTAGTCTATAATACCAAGCTCGTGGTGCTTGTTTTATTCCATATAAATCCTTCTTCAGCTTGCAGACATAATCATGGTTATCTGTCAATGAGAATCCTTCAGGTTTCTCCATATATACTTCTTCCTCTAGATCTCCATTAAGACATGTTGATTTAACATCCATCTGATACACTTTAAAGTTCTTATGACATGACTATGAAAGAAACATTATGATGGCTTCCAATCTTTCCACTGGTGCAAAAGTTTCATCAAAGTCTTGACCTTCAACTTGTGCATACCCTTTACAGACCAATCTGGCTTTATTTTTAACAACTTGTCCTTCTTCATTCATTTTATTTTTGAACACCCACTTGGAACCTATTACATTCTTGTCTTCAGGTCTAGGAACAAGCTCCCAAGTATTGTTCTTCTCAATTTGATCAAGATCCTCATTCATAGATCTAATCCAATCATCATGTTGGCTTGCTTCATAAAAAAAATTAGGTTCAGTCATAGATAAAAAGGCAACATGAGATTGTTCTTAGTCTTTAATCAATTTCCTTCTTGTCTGACCTCCTTTATTTATATCTCCAATTATCTGATTTTCATGATGATTCTTTCTAACAGTTCTGAGAGGTGAGTTTGTTTCTTTCTGCTGATTTATGTCAGCCTGAGTATTTGTATCTTCATCTGATTCATATTCTTCTCTTTCTGATCCTTGGACCTGTTCATCTTCATCTTCAACTATATCTTTTGTGCTTGGTTCAACACTGCTTACATTTCTGAACGAGATTTTTTCATCAACTTTATGTCTATACAATCAAATAGTTTATGTAGCCTCTTATTGTAACATCTATACCCTTTACTATTTGTAGCATAACCCAAGAAGATACCTTCATCAGTCGTGTCATCATATTTTCCAATATTTTCATCATTATTCTTAATATAACATTTACTCCCAAAGACTTTAAAATGCTTGATTGAAGCAGGTCTTCTAAACCATAGCTCATAAGGAGTCTTGTCACTATGTGGTCTGAGATGTTCTTTGTTAAGGATATGAACAGTTGTATGAATTGCTTCCACCCAATATGTCTGACATATGTTCCTTTTATTCATCATTGATCTTTCCATTTGTTGTACTGATCTATTCTACCTCTCAACAACTCCATTTTGTTGTGGAGTCCTTGTAATTGTGTACTCTCTTTTGATTCCATGTTTATCACAGAACTCTTTGAAGTTCCATGAGCTAAACTCTCCTCCTCTATCAGACCTTACTACTTTCAATAATTTTCCTGTTTGATTCTCAGTTAGAGCCTTAAACACTTTGAATTTTTCAAATGCTTTAGATTTTTCCTTCTTTCCTTGATGGTCCACATAAATCCATATGTACTAATGGGAGAGGTTTTTCTGTTGAAGGAATTTTTTTAGATGTGAACTCTGTCCGAGTAAGCTTTCTTATCTAGCATGGTTTACAAACATAATCATATGGATTTGATATCTTTGGAAGATCCTTTACTGCCCCACTATTTTTAAGCTTGATTATATGATCAAAATTTAAGTGTCCAAGTCTCCTATTCCATAGCCAACTTTCATCATACTTGCTTAAGTGGAATTCTTCTTTTTCTTCTTTTAACACATAGACATTGTTTTCTATTCTTATCCCTTTTGCAACTAGTTGTCCTGAATTCACATATTTTATTCTACAATCTTTAGAGGTAAAAAAAAATTCACATCCTCAGGCACAGAGTTAACTAACACTAAGCATTAACTAGTCTATTAAATGTTAGAATCTGATCGTATCTCGTGCCGAAAACAACCCATTGTTTCACTAGTCCAACTAGTGAGTTAGAGGTCAGGGTTTCTCTTTAAACACTTTTCGTTGATGTCTCCTTCCAAAATATTCGACGTTGATTGATATTTTCATATAGAGATGATGTGGCAAGGATGACTAGGAGGTGTGACTAGGACACAAGGAACCTTAATATGACTCGAGACGAAACTAGATTGTGTGATACCCCTACGCGACAAAGACATGTGGCACTCGAGACCGACGTCTTCATTTACCCATGTTATTTGGAATCGAGACTTTCCTTAAGATAAACTTTCTAAAACCCGATCCCATCATGTCAACACCGAAAAGTATCAAGGATCGACGATAAACCTACCCAAGTGTCCCGGGATTGACCCTCTCCAAAATTCCCCTATGCTGAAAGTGTATCGGGGGTCAACGATTGGCGATATGTTTAACGCAAAAAAAATCAATTGTTTTAACCTCTTTTATATTTTCCCAATCTCAAGCAAGCGCATCGGTCATCAACTATCAGTGTTTTGTTTATGGATTTTGTCAATTTATATCCCTCCCATACTTTGCCGACGCCGACAAGGATCGACTATATCTTGAATATTCGTGGCGAATAATCCATGCAAACCACCTCTACCTTCTATCGATGTCGATGGTGCATCGACGATCGACAATTAGTGTAACTATGTGGCCACTTTTCTTGCTTGAATTTTGTTGACACCAAACACAAGCACGTTAGTTCGAAATATTAGTTGCAGATTCTTAGTTTGAATGCCAAGTTATTTTAGACAAAATGTTTACATTTAACAAGTTCAAAAAAATCTGACTTAATCAATAAGAGTCATGCAAACAAAATAAACCATCCCCCCATAGTGAACTCAATTCAGACAGTGACATAACAAGTGGTGCCCAAAAAGTGATAGAATTTCATAAATCTTTTAGGGTGTGTTGAACGCTGAATAAAATGATCCAAAAAGGATCCAGAGAAGGCTAAGAACAACTCAGAATTCGCAGAGGCAACTAAGGATTCTCAGAATGGCCTCAACAAATAGAGAAAGGGAAAAAATTCAGAGTTCCCAAAACTCAGTGAAAATGACATGATCACGAAGAGTGATTCACAATATTTCTAACGGTGCAAACGTCTTGTCAAAAAAAGTTACAGATTGAAAGATATTCATGGTCAAAGTTTGGTCAACCTAACCCAGTCAATAGGGGATGAGTCAACATCTGTACTGTTGACGTCAACATCCGTACAACACACGTGGCAAGAGTAGGAAGGTGACATGTGTCATTCTAATGTTAGTATGGTGATGTGGAAGCACCAGAGGCTACCACGTGTCACCCAGTTTTGGTACTTTTAGCCCGATCTGTGGACCAATAGGATCATGCCACATGGTAGTCTATACGGTCCATACGTTGACATGGCATGATGATGTGGCATGTTGATGTGGAATGATGACATGACAGAGGACAATGTGGCTTAGTGGGAGGCTGCCATGTGGCCCAATCAGAGGCTGGCACGTGGTAGGCGAGAAAATCACAATGAAAACCAGTGAGCGAATTTTGAAAATAAATAAATAAATTTTGGTGGGTCTGCCAAATCTGGCAGACCACGCCAAACTTGGCCACGATATAACCGTTTGGATATGGATAGCGCCACTGCTAAACATAGAGGAACAACTTTGTAATATATATATATATATATATATATATATATATATATATATATATACACACATTACAACAAATTAAAACCCAAAAGAAGGAGGCCCGAGGGTTTGACCACGGGACCTCCTTCCCCCTATACGCCTTTGTATTAACGCCCAAACCAACAGGCCAACAACCTTAATTTGTTATCAACGTCACATAATTTATTTAAATTCTGATTATGCCTAGCCCTGGAGGAGGGCACACATATGATACGACCTTTGGGCATGCATTTCTATGCAGTCCAATCATTAAGTGCAGGTTGCAGAGGAGCATAGAAATCGAGACAAATTTCTTCTTGGGCCTCAGAGTGCCAGAGTCAGATCGAGGCGTGGAGACAGTCATTTTTGGGTAATTCGATGCCACAAATTCAGTGGTGTTGTCTGTTTTCTGATCTGAGAATTATTTTTTCAGCGTGATTTCAGAATGAGGTATACTTATGTATATTGCCAAATTATTTTGTTGAGTTAATGAAAGAGCCTACCCATTTGAGAGCAAGACCTGGAGACATATTCCACTAAGGATGAACTTAGTTATCAAGTTTTTGGTGTTCATATTTGATTCTTATGTCTCTTCATTTTTAAGCTTTTCCTTCTTTAATGGTGCACTTTAATTTATGTTCATTTAATGCAATTCTTTATAAGTCACTCAATGAAAAGATCCTGGATCATGTTGGTATCAGAGCAGTCGTATTTGACTTGAATTTTTGAGTGTGAATGCTTACTAGGGCCAAGCATAAGCAGGGTGGAGGAAATCTTAAGAATTTCAATCCCAAAGTTGGTCGTGCATCCTGAAGGAAGAAAATGATAGAAGAGGACAAGCATGATGAACATGAGAAAAAATTTCACATGGTATTTTATCGCATGTCAGAAATGGTCGAACGAATGTATGGAGATTACGAGAAGAGGATGAAGAATAAAGGGAATAAAAATGAAGCACATGCAGATGATGATGCTTTGGTAAACCAAGGGGTTGGAGGAGATCCTCCTAAGCCTCCATGTTCACCTTCAAGTTCTAGTTCTTCTTCCTTTGAGCATTCTCATCATTCTCATCATTCTATGCATAAAGCCTCTTTTAAGAAACCATTATTAAAGCTTGATGTAAAATTTTCTTTACCTATGTTTAATGGAGATATAATCCTGAAAAGCTAGATAATTGGATCTGACATGTTGAAGTATATTTTTTTGCTCATCGTATTGATGAAGAGGAAGTTAAAGTGAAACTGGCTTCTCTTCAGTTGGAAGGCACTGCTCTCGTATGGTGGGAGAGAAAGCTTCAGGACAAAAGTAAGTCTGGTAATCTTCTTTCCTCATGGTTGGAATTAGGGATGATTTTAGGGGCTAAATTTCGCTCATGGACTAATTTTCCATGGTTTTTCCCAAAAAAAGATTTGTTATTCTAAAAATGATTCACCCAAATTCTAAGGGATAAAATTGTTTTACCTTAAAAATCGCCAAAATTTTATATAAACTATATAAAATCATTAGAAATTTGAATATTGTTACAAAAATATCGCCAAACATTTTATAGTTAGCATATGAAAGATTAGTAAGATTTCACCAAGGTTTCTACATTTTAAAATAAATTTCCATTCTTAAAATCATCCCTGGTCGGAATTTAAATCATCGATAAGGAAACAATTTTATCAATTAGGGTATTTACATAAAGCAATGATGGAATGACAAACTTTAAGGAAAAGTAAAGGTCAAACTGTACAAAGTTTCAGAGAAGAATTTAGGAAGAAATCTCTTGCATTGAACATTCATTTGGATTCTTATGAAACTTTAATGAAGTATATTGGTTCACTTCACAGTTATATTCCTCATACTTTGCTCTTTTTTAACCCCACTAATCTTGACGAAGTTTGTGTGCAAGCCACTCACCTTGAGAACAGGGGGAAGCATGTTCAAGAAGATCCCAAGAAGAAACCTTACAATCTCGCACATAAACCTTTCAAGAAGTTTAAAAGGAAGGACAAGAAGACTACCACAATGAAGAGAGAAGGAGGAAATCCATATTGAACTCATTGCAAGAAAAGAGGTCATGATGAAGAACATTGTTGGAAACTGCATCCAGAAAAGAAACCGAAACAATTTAGTGGAAAGGGGAAGACAAAAACCATTTCTATAGTGAAATAAGATCTTGGTTTCGATTCAGGAGATGAAGGAAATATCATAGTGGTTGGAGTACAAGGTAAAGATTCCCCTCATGCTATTTCAAGTTCCAATAACAAATCTCATGATGATGAATGAAAGAGGAATGAATTATTTCACATAAGAGTTGTATCTAAACACACTAAGATGGATACATTATTTGATCTAGGTTCCCAAGTAAACTTAATATCTAAAGAACTTGTCAAGAAGATGGGTCTTGAAACAAAACAACATCCGAAGTCTTATCCTCTTGGTTGGGTATGTGATAAAGCAAAAGTTAATGTCACCAAACAATTTAGGCTCAGATTTGCTATTGCTTCAAATTTGATTGATGAAGTGGATTTGGATGTTGTACCACTTGATATATGTGGCATAGTGTTGGGAAGTCCTTATCTTTTTTATAGAAAAGTAGTCTTCTTTCTTCATGAGAACAAATACCACCTTACTAAAGGGGGAGTCAAATATATTGTTAGAGCTCACAACATGATGGTAAATAAAACACTTTTTAGTGTCGGGCAAATGAAAATACTCATAAACACTAATAAGAGATATGTACTCATGGTCGCAAGAGAGAAATAAGTTGGGACATCCGATGCTTTCCAAGGATGTGATCCATTTCATAAAAAAAATTTAATTGATATTGTTTCTAAGTATGATGATATTTTTCAGGAACCATATGGATTACCTCCTAAGAGGGAAATCCAACATGAGATATATATTCAAGAGGATTCTCCTCTTCCTAATGTGGGAATGTACAGGATGTCAGTTGTGGAGATGAAAAAGATCAAGAATAAGGTACATGGCTTATTGGATCAAGGGGTCATCAGGCCCAATTCATGTCCTTGTGGTTCTCCGATCGTGATGGTGCCAAAAAAAGATGGCACATGGTGAACGTGTGTCGATTATTGGGCCTTAAATAAAATCATGGTAAAAAATTGATACCCTCTTCCTCGTATAGATGATTTACTTGATCAATTGAAGAATGTTGTTTATTTCACTAAGTTGGATTTGCGCAGTGGATATCATCAAATCAGGGTCACAGAACAAGATGCATGAAAAACTTCCTTTAAAACCAAACAGGGATTGTTTGAGTGGTTAGTTATGTCATTTGGGCTTTGTAATGCTCCGACAACTTTCATGTGTGTGATGAATGATGTATTCAGGCCTTTCCTAGATGACTTTGTGATTGTGTATTTAGATGACATTCTTATTTTTAGTGAGACTTGGGATGAACATGTGAGACATGTAAAGAAAGTATTGGATTCTTTGCAAAGGGAAACATTGTATATAAAATTGTGTAAATGTGAATTTGGTAAGACTGCACTTGTGTACTTAGTTCATATTGTAGGAGGAGGACAATTAAAAATTGATGTAATTGTAAATTGGACTGAGCCAAAAAAGTGTAACCAAAGTTCGAAGATTCTTAGGTGTAGTTCAGTATTGGAGGAGGTTCATTTCCAACTTATCCTTTATAGTAACTCCTTTGCATGCCTTAACCAGTGTGAAGAACACTTTTCAGTGGGAAGGAAAGCAACAAAAATATTTCGACACTTTGAAGGAGAAGATCAGTACCGCACCAGTATTAGAACTATTGAATCTTCAATAGCCTTTTGAGATCGAGACAAATGCCATTGAATACACCATGGATGTAGTATTGATGCAATATCATAAACCTATATGTTACCACTCTGAAAATTTTAACCAAGCTGTTGTTAACTATCCTACATATGATAAAAATTTGTATGCATTAGTCCAAAGCGTAAATAAATGGAAGCACTACTTGTTAGGGAAGGAGACAATCATACATACATATCACCAACCCTTACAGTATCTCCAAGCACAGACCAAATTGCAAAAATATTGACACTACAAATGGATGGGTTTTCTACAACAATTTCATTTGGTAATCAAGTACAAAAAGGGTACAAGTAACAAGGTAGCCGATATGCTTTCTAGACCTCCTATTGATGCTTCTATTATTTTGAAGAATACTTCCCTATCTCATGATAGCTATGTAGAACAATATGTTGAAATTACTAAGACAACTGAGAGGGGGGGTGAATCAGTTGTTACTGTGCTTAAACAATTTTCAGTCTATTAAACAATTTTTAATCTTTCATCAAGTGACCATCAATATTATACATCATATGAACAACATAAATAATGAGCATCAATCACACATAAGATATACACAGAGACAGATTTTTATGAGGAAACCCATAAAGGGAGAAAACCTCTTCTTCTTCGAAATGATAGGAAGTCTTTTAAGTTTTGTACATCATCTATGTTTGAGCACCAACTCAAAGTGAGGCTACTACCTCTGTTTTACAAGCTCCAACTTGTTGAGAGCACCAACTCTTTGGTTTCTCTAGCACCGACTAGAAGGAAGCACTGACTAGAAGGAAGC
This sequence comes from Picea engelmannii, assembly GCA_009831015.1. NCBI lineage: Eukaryota > Viridiplantae > Streptophyta > Pinopsida > Pinales > Pinaceae > Picea > Picea engelmannii. Next base: position 973,625 of record ML778374.1, on the reverse strand, counting down.
ACCAACTCCCTAAGTGTTCCAACATTGACTAAATGGAAGCACCTACTTCCACTTATACAAGCACCAACTTGCATATAGAAAACTATGTGTTTTCCCAAGCACCACCCTGCCACCCTATTTTCTAGCTACAACTAGATGGAAACTACAACTCCCAATATTCAAGCACCAACTCGAATATCAGAGGACCACAGTCCTCCCTAGCACCACCCTACCTCCCTGATTATAAGTAAAATGATTGAATAACAAACAACGCAGGTGTTTCAATTCTTACCACTTCTCTTCTGTCCTGTGGTTCTTCTATACTTATATTTGTTCTGCAATTCTTCTTTGCTTCAAGTTGTTCTGCAATTATGCTCTTGCTTCTGTCTATTCTGCATTTGTTACTCATCTCTAATTTTTATCTCACACTGTGCATACTGTCGGTCTCACACTGCACATATTGTAATTTTCCCTTTCTTACAGTTCAACTCATTTTTCATTGAGAACAACACCCCTTCACAATCACTTCGTCTTTCTTTTATGCACTTCACACAAATTCAGTTACACCTCGAATACCTAGGCCAACAATGCTTCATCCACTCAATTGCCAACCATCCGAGAACCATGATTCGGTTCTGCTAATTGAATCATAACTGAACAGTTAGTCGTAAAGATCAACAATATCCCTTCGATCAGATGCTCAAATAACCAGCACCGTTGGATTAAATTTGCAGGGTCTTGCGTTTATCCCATATGCCCACTAGTTGTGACCATGGGCCTAATCAAGATGTGTTTCGCATTTCACATTTTGGAAATATTGTGTCTAAGGGTCTCAACACTCCAAGTTGCGATCCCTAAAATATAGCTTAGCTCCGCTAGCTCCTCCCTCTCATATGACCACTAGAGGTGACCACAACCTACACTAAAAGGTGTTTCGCATTTTGAGAACTTATGAACTTCATCGAGCCTAATCAATGGTCAAGATCTCCAATGACCCGATGGTCCAGATCTCATCGCGATCTCGTGTTTCGGGATTCCTGTGATGAAGGGTGTCGACACTCCAAGTTGTGATTCCCGAGATGGAGCTTAGTAATTAGCTCCTTCCCTTAAGCCTTCGACAATGTGACCTTGTCTATAACCACGGGCCAGACCTTATCGCGATTTCTCATATCGCGAGTTGCAATGTTAGAGCATTTCCTTCCTTTGAATTTCCAGTTAGTGAAAAGTTAATCCCTCACCACATGTCCCTCTTGGACCAACGGTCAATATCTTATTGCAATTTTGCAACTTCACGGGCCTTCGTCATGCCTGATCAATGGTCCATGATCTCCCTTTGATCAATGACTCAGATTAAGTCATGGTTTCGTATTTCGCGATTTCATAGGATAGAGCACCTCCTTTCTTTGACTTTCCAGTCAGTGAAATGCCAATCGCTCGCTATGTGCCCTCTGCATCCAATGTTCCACAACATACCTTGATCCAAAGGTCCAGATCAATTCTCAGGATTTCGCATATCACAAGTTCCCACACAATGTTCTGTTGACTCCTCCAATGTGCAGGTCAACGAAATTCTAGTTGCTTTCCACGTGTCCTTCTTGAAGATGGACGGTCCTCCTTCTTTCGGGATTTTGTAGGCCCGCTTCATCTTGCACGTAAAGACTGTGCTCCTTCTTATGGATCCAACGATGGTCAGTCTTCAGGCTCATATTTAATGCCTGAGATATATTTTCTTCTACTGTGATCCTCCTATCTCAATTCAGATCTGACAGTCATCGAGAAGTCTGAATGGGATCCAACAATCACTGTTGATCTTTCCATTGTCATGCCATTATCGTTTCGCTACTAATCGTGTTGATCTTCGCCATCAATGACAAACACGCATACTTTGCCTCTGTCTGAAAACATGCCAACAATCTCGTCCATTAGCATTGATGGAAACCCCTTGAAAAACATGCAACTATACCACTATAGCATCCTTGAAATTACCACACTTTCTTCCCCTTTGACATCAATGTCAAAGAAGAAACACGCTCCCCCCGAGCTATTGCGATACATACTCCCCCTCTCAACTATGAGCAGCTTAGAAATACAACAGATATTCAATAAGTACTCCCCCTGACCAGGTGAACATATTAGACGAAAGAAGTTATAACCCCCAACGTTTGACGAAGATATCCAAAAGGGGTCACTGCTAATGGTTTAGTAAAGATATCATCTATCTATTCTGTGGAAGGAATATAATTCAATTGAACGACTCTGTTTGTAATTTGTTCTCTGAGAAAATGGTATTTTATTGGAATATGCTTAGTCTTGGAGTGAAGAACAAGATTCTTGGAGACACTAATGACACTGGTGTTATCACGGTGAATTGTAATCGGAACAGTATAGTTTACCTTCAAATCTGCAAGAGTTTGAATCATGCACAAAATATGAGTGCAACAAGTAGCAATAACAATGTACTCTGCTTCTATAGTTGATAAGGAAATAGATCCATGCTTCTTACTAATCCATGCTACCAACGAGTCACCCAGGAAGAAGGCACCTCCACTGGTGCTCTTTCTCTCATTCACACAATTTGCCCAATTTGCATCTGAATAAGCAGTTAACTGAAAATTTTGATTTCTGGGATACCACAGACCATAGGTCATTGTTCCCTTCAAGGTTTTGAATATTCTTGTGAAAGCTACCAAGTGACTTTATTTAGGATTTGATTGATAACGACCTACCATTCCAACAACTTGCATTATATCAGGACGAGATGTTGTGATGTACAGAAGACTACCTATCATTGATCGGTATGTACTTTGATCAATATCGGGTGAAATGTCATCTTTACTGAGCTTGGAACCAACCACCATAGATGTACTAACAGGAGAAGAATCTTCCATCTAAAATTTCTTCAACATCTCTTTCAAATATTTTTCTTGAGAGATAAAAATTCCTGTAGAAGTTTGTTTTACTTGTAAGCCAAGAAAATATGATGATTCTCCTATCATGGACATCTTAAAATCTATTTTCATAGAGTTAGCAAACCACTGAACATAGGAATCATTATTACAACAAAAAATAATGTCATCTACATAAATCAAAACAACTAGTAAATCATCACCTTCAATTTTTATGTAGAGATTTATATCAACAATACCTTTATTGAATCCTTTGTCTTGTAAAAATTTGTCCAGTCTATAATACCAAGCTCGTGGTTCTTGTTTCAGTCCATATAAAGCCTTCTTTAGCTTGTAGACATAATCAAGGTTATCTGTCAATGAGAATCCTTCAGGTTGCTCCATATATACTTCTTCCTCTAGATCTCCATTAAGAAATGTTGATTTAACATCCATCTATTGGTTGTGGAGCCTGATTATCTTCCTGATTCAGAGGTCCTTGCTTTCAGCCATGTTTATACCCCATGAAGTATTTACACCTCAGAAGTATGTACACTCTTCCATGCAGGGGAGTGCAGAGGGGGGGTACCCCCTCTGGAGGGTCCGGGGGGTCTGGGGGCAAGCGGCCCCCCAGCGGGGGTTCGAGGGCGAAGCCCCCGAATCAAAAATTGCCTTGTAAAAGTATATTTTAATTTCATTGTAAATCTGGACCGTTCATTATAAGGTCACATATCTAACGGTAGAGATTATGTTAGGGTTTTTTCCCTAGAAGGCAACCCTCTTTTATGAGGGAAATGGATTGCGGCTATGGATGATGGTGAATATTGTATTGTGAGAGAGGAGACTGCGAGAGAAAGAAGAGGAAGTTACAACGGGTTTTGTTGTAGGTTGTATCCCTTCATTTGCTGGATAATAATAAAGGAAGGACCTGGCAATTTCTCTAGTGGACGTAGCCCACACTGGGTGAACCACGTAAATCTGTGTCTCTCTTGTATTGTGTGTCTTCTGTGTCTTGTTTCTACATTTGTTTTATTTTATTGCTCTGCGGTCCTATTTTTCTAACAACTGGTATCAGAGCATAAGGTAACTCGCAGGAAAAGAGGGTTCCTGGTTCGAGTGGGAGCAATGTCGGAATATGGAAAGTTTAGGGTCAAGAAATTTAACAGCCAAAACTACCAGTTATGGAAGATGCAGATGGAAGACTATTTATATC
>ML778374.1:953286-964788 GCA_009831015.1 Picea engelmannii | reverse complement strand
ACAACGAGTTTTGTTGTAGGTTGTATCCCTTCATTTGCTGGATAATAATAAAGGAAGGACCTGGCAATTTCTCTGGTGGACGTAGCCCACACTGGGTGAACCACGTAAATCTGTGTCTCTCTTGTATTGTGTGTCTTTTGTGTCTTGTTTCTTCATTTGTTTTATTTTATTGCTTCGCGGTCCTGTTTTTCTAACACCATCTGATACACTTTAAAGTTCTTATGACATGAATATGCAAGAAACATTTTGATGGCTTCCAATCTTGCCATTGGTGAAAAATTTTCATCAAAGTCCCGACCTTCAACTTGTGCATACCCTTGACAAACCAATCTAGCTTTATTTCTAACAACTTGTCCTTTTTCATTCATTTTATTTTTGAACACCCACTTGGAACCTATTACATTCTTGTCTTCAGGTCTAGGAACAAGCTCCCAAGTATTTTTCTTCTCAATCTGATCAAGCTTTTCATTCATAGCTCTAATCCAATCATCATGTTGGCTGACTTCATCAAAATTTTTAGGTTAAGTCATAGATAAAAAGGCAACATGAGATTGTTCTGAGTCTTTAATCAATTTCCTTCTTGTCTGAACTCCTTTATTTATATCTCCAATTATCTGATTTTCATGATGATTCTTTCTAACAGTTCTGAGAGGTGAGTTTGTTTCTTTCTACTGATTTATGTCAGCCTGAGTATTTGTATCTTCATCTAATTCAGATTCTTCTCTTTCTGATCCTTGGACCTGTTCATCTTCATCTTCAACTATATCTTTTGTTCTTGGTTCAACACTGCTTACATTTCTGACCGGGATTTCTTCATCAACTTTTATGTCTATACAATCAACTAGTTTATGCAGCCTCTTATTGTAACATCTGTACCCTTTACTGTTTGTAGCATAACCCAATAAGATACCTTCATCAGCCCTGTCATCATATTTGCCAATATTTTCATCATTATTCTTAATATAACATTTACTCCCAAAGACTTTAAAATGCTTAATTAAAGCAGGTATTCCAAACCATAGTTCATAAGGAGTCTTGTCACTGCGTGGTCTGAGATGTGATTTGTTAAGGATATGAACAGTTGTATGAATTGCTTCCACCCAATATGTCTGAGGTATGTTCCTTTCATTTATCATTGATATTTCCATTTGTTGTACTGATCTATTCTGCCTCTCAACAACTCCATTTTTCCACGGAGTCCTTGGAATTGTGTATTCTCTTTTGATTCCATGTTTATCACAGAACTCTTTGAAGTTCCATGAGCTAAACTCTCCTCCTCTATCAGACCTTACTGCTTTCAGTCTTTTTCCTGTTTGATTCTCAGTTAGAGCCTTAAACACTTTGAATTTTTCAAATGCTTCATATTTTTCCTTCTTTCCTTGATGGTCCACATAAATCCATATGTACTAACGGGAGAGGTTTTTCTATTGAAGGAAAGTTTTTAGATTTGAACTGTTTCCGAGTAAGCTTTCCTATCTGGCATGGTTTACAAACATAATCATATGGCTTTGATATATTTGGAAGATCCTTTACTTCCCCACTATTTTTGAGCTTGATTATATGATCAAAATTTAAGTGTCCAAGTCTCTTATGCCATAGCCAACTTTCATCATACTTGCTTAAGTGACATTCTTCTTTTTCTTCTTTTAACACATAGACATTGTTTTCTGTTCTTATCCCTTTTGCAACTAGCTGTCCTCAATTCATAGATTTTATTCTACAATCTTTAGAGGCAAAAACGACTTCACATCCTTGGTCGCCAACTTGACTGACACTAAGCAGATTATGTTTCAGACATTCTACAAACAACACATATTGAGCTTTCCCTTTTCCATTACTCAAACTTACCATTCCTTTAGCTTTTATTTTTCCTGGTGCATCATTTCCAATAGTTACATTCCATGATTTGATTTCACTTAGAGTTAGAAACTTACTTTTGTCTCCAGTCATATGTTTGGAACACCCACTGTCAATATACCAGGGATTCTTTTGTCTTTGGGATGATAACACTAGTCTACACTTGTCATCTTCTTTCTTCTTCCAAATCTTGAAATTTTCAGTAGTAGGATTCAAATCTGGCTTAAAATTCCTTAAGCGACAATCTGCAGCTTTATGTTGATAGTTATGATGGATGTAACATCCTGGTTCACTGGAATAACATATCATAACGATTGTTATGCTCATAACTATTGTTATGTTTCACCTACGTCCTTCCTCCATCCATCACATGATTTATAGTATGTGGTCGTATGTTTTTTGGTTGTCTCAATCTTTGTTGTGGCAGATAATTATTCCTTGAGTATCTTGATTTCAAATATATAGATCTTAAAGAACAGTTTACAACTTTATGACCAAAGTTAGAACAGAAAAAACAATAACCATAGAAAAAACCTTTGTACTTGAAAAAAGGTTGTAGTCGATTTCTTCCATGTTGATGATTTCTTTGATCAGAAAATGTGTTTGTGTTGTTTCTTTGATCTACATATTCGGTTCTGGTACTTTTTCTTTCATTCCTTCTTGGTGGTTGATTTTCTTTCTTTGTTTCTACATAGTGGTTGTTGTCAATGATTGTAGATTTTATCGACTTGATGGGTTCTGTATTACTTGGATGATCACTACTTGATCCTTCTTCATGGCCCAATCCAGCTTTCAACTTTGGATTCCTTTGCTGATTTGGAATGAAAGTTAATTCTTTTGAGGCTTTAATACTTGGCAGATTTTGGTGATACAATCCCTTAAACTTCTCCATTTCTTTTCTGGTTTTTACTATTTCTTCTTCTAAGGCTTAACACCTCACTTTCTTCTCCGACAACGGTTGTTTCAGTATGTATTCTATTTTATTTGCCTCTTCTAACTCCACTTTTAGTAGAGAAAAGTTTTCATCATGATTTTAACCATTCATTTTAAACTGCTTCAACAACTGTTTTTGTTTTCTCTTACATCTGAGTCTGTCAATTTCTTTCAAACCACTGATTAATTCACCTTCCATATCCACCACAGCTTCTTCCTCGTCCATTTCACCTCCTATGTGTTCATCATCAAAATCTCCCATAGCCATAAGCATAAAATCATTCACTTTGTTTTCACATGATGAATCACAATCTATGTCTTCTGAGGAATTGTCATTGTTTGCACACAAACTTTTATTTTTACTATATTTCTTGAATTTGAACTTCTTTTCATCATCAAAGTTCTGGTCATTTGTTTGGTGGGGACACTTAGATGCAAAATGACCTATCTTACCACAGTTAAAACATTTGAAGGGAATCTTGCCTTGATATTTTTCTGATCCTTTCTTTAACCTTCTCACAAATTTTTCCTCAATATCATCTAAATCTTAATCAGTATTCTTGTCTTCTTTAAAAGATGCTTCTCTAGTAATGGATTTATCTTTGCTGATTCTCATTTCATATGTAGTTAGAGTTCCTAGGAGTTGATCAATGGACAGAGATTTAAGATCATTTAGTTCTTCGATTACAGAGACTTTTGGATTAAATTTATCAAGTAGAGATCTTAAAATCTTTTGAACTAAAAATGATTCTTCAATCTTCTCACCAAGACCCGTCATGGCATTCACAAGTTCTTCAACTCTTAAAAAATACTTGTTAACTGTTTCATCTTCATTCATCTTTAGTTGTTCAAACTTCAACCTATATGTTTGGAGTTTGGCATCTTTTACTTTCTCATTTCCTTCATAACTGTTAATAAGTTTATCCCACATAGATTTAGTAGTTTCAAGATGCATCACCTTTATAAACTCATCTTTAGAAAGTCCATTCAAAATAGAATTCATTCCCTTAGCATTAAAGATAAATTCTAACTTATCATCCTTGGAAGCCACCACAACAGGCTTTGTATATCCAGTCTCTACTACATCCCAAACATCAACACCTAAGCCCATTAGGTATGTTCTCCTTCTAACCTTCCAGAAGGAAAAAATTGTTCCATCAAACAGAGGATTCTTACTGGCTGAAGTCCCTTCATGACTTGTCATGTTTAAGTTTACAGATCTACCTTTAAATAAAAGGAACCCACTCTGATACAAATTGTTGAAATTACTAAGACAACTGAGAGGGGGGGTGAATCAGTTGTTACTGTGCTTAAACAATTTTCAGTCTATTAAACCATTTTTAATCTTTCATCAAGTGACCATCAATATTATACATCATATGAAAAACATAAATAATGAGCATCAATCACACATAAGATATACATAGAGACAGATTTTCACGAGGAAACCCATAAAGGGAGAAAACCTCTTCTTCTTCGAAATGATAGGCAATCTTTTAAGTTCTGTACATCATCTATGTTTGAGCACAAACTCAAAGTGAGGCTACTACCTCTATTTTACAAGCTCCAACATGTTGAGAGCACCAACTCTCTGGTTTCTCTAACACCGACTAGAAGGAAGCACCAAGTCCCTGAGTGTTCCAGCACCGACTGGATGGAAGCACCTACTTCCACTTATAAAAGCACCAACTTGCATACAAAAAACTCTGTGTTTTCCCAAGCACCACCCTGCCACCCTGTTTTCTAGCCACAACTAGATGGAAGCTACAACTCCCAATATTCAAGCACCAACTCAAATATCAGAGGACCACAATCCTCCCTAGCACCACCCTACCTCCCTGATTATAAGTAAAATGATTGAATAACCAACAACGCAGGTGTTTAAATTCTTACCACTTCTCTTCTGTCTTGCAATTCTTCTATCCTTCTATTTGTTTTGCAATTCTGCTCTGCTTTAAGCTGTTCTGCAATTCTGCTCTTTCTTCTGTCTATTCTGCATCTATTACTCATCTCTGAGTTTTATCTCACACTGCGCATACTGTCGGTCTCACATTGCGCATACTATAATTTTCCCTTTCTTACAGTTCAACTCATTTTTCATTAAGAACAACACCCCTTCATAGTCACTCCCTCTTTCTTTTATGCACTTCACACAACTTCAATTACACCTCAAATACCTAGGCCAACAATGCTTCATCCACTCAATCGCCAACCGTCCAAGAACCATGATTCGGTTCTACTAAATGAATCGTAACTGAACAGTTAATCGTAAAGATCAACATTAGCCCTTTGATCAGATGCTCAAATAACCAGCATCGTTGGATTAAATCCGCAAGGTCTTGCATTTATCCCATATGCCCACTAGCTGTGACCATTGGCCTAATCAAGATGCGTTTCGCATTTCGACAATCCTGTGTCGAAGGGTCTTGACGCTCCAAGTTGCGATCCCCGAAATGGAGCTTAGCTTCGCTAGCTCCTCCCTCTCACATGACCATCGGGGGTGACCACAGCCTACACTAAAAGGTGTTTCACATTTTGCGAACTTATGAACTTCATCGAGCCTGATCAATGGTCGATATCTCCAATGATCCGATGGTCCAGATCTCATCGTGATCTCGCGTTTCGGGATTCCTATGATGAAGGGTCTCGACACTCCAAGTTGTGATTCTTGAAATGGAGCTTAGCAATTATCTCCTTCCCTTAAGACTTCAATGATGTGACCTTGTCTATGACCACGTGCTAGACCTTATCACGATTTCGCATATCGTGAGTTGCAAGGTTAGAGCATTTCCTTCCTTTGACTTTCCAGTCAGTGAAAAGTTAATCCCTCACCACATGTCCCTCTTAGATCAATGGTCAAGATCTTATCACGATTCCGCAACTTCACGAGCCTTCGCCATGCCTGATCAACGGTCCATGATCACCCTTTGATCAATGACTCAGATTAAGTCATGGTTTCGCATTTCACAATTTGATAGGATAGAGCACCTCCTTTGTTTGACTTTCCAGTCAGCGAAATGCCAATCAATCTCCATGTGCCCTCTGCATCCAGCGTTCCACAACATACCTCGATCCAAAGGTCCAGATCAATTCTGTTGACTCCTCCAATGTGCAAGTCAGTGAAATTCTAGTTGCTTTCCACTTGTCCTTCTTGAAGATGGATGGTCCTTCTACTTTCGGGATTTTGTAGGCCCGCTTCATATTGCACGTAAAGACCGTGATCCTTCTTATGGATCCAATGATGGTCGATCTTCGGGTTCAGATCTAACGCCCGAGATCTATTTTCTTCTACTGTGCACTCCTCCTATCTGAATTTAGATCTGACAGTCATCGGGAAGTCTGAATGGGATCCAATGATTATTGTTTCTCTTCACTGTTGATCTTGCCATTGTCATGCCATTATCGTTGCGCTACTGATCGTGTTGATCTTTGCCATCAATGACATTGCCATCAATGACAAACATGCATACTCTGCCTCTGTCTGAAAACATGCCAACACAATATGCCATCGATGAAGATTTTAAAGAAGTATATGAGAAGCTAACCCATGGTGCACAGGTAGAGAAATATTCTTTGCAGGGAAAACTACTCTACCATCTTGGAAAGCTATGTATTCCTACAAGTGAATGAGCCCATGTAATACAAGAAGCTCACACTTCTCTTGTGTCTGGGCATTTTGGGGTAGGAAAAACTATGGCTCATTTGCAAAGGTTTTGTTACTGGCCTTAAATGAAAGAAATGGTAACTAAATATGTAAAGGGATGTGTGATGTGTTCTACTTGTGATCCCACTAATAAAAAACTAGGGCTATACTCACCACTTCTTGTTCCATCCCATCCATGGGAAATTATCTCCATGGATTTTGTAGGGGGTTTACCAATGACCAAAGGGGGTCATGACCATTTGTATGTTGTATTGGATAGGTTCAACAAGATGTGTATCTTGATGCCATGTAAAAAGCAGATCACTGCTGAGCAGACTGCTAATCTCTTCTTTCAGTATGTTTGGGTTCACTTTGGTTTACCCACATCCATTGTCTCGAATCGAGATACTTGATTCCTTGGGGACTTTTGGAATAGCTTATGGAGGATGATGGACACCAAATTGAAGAGGGGCATTTTGTTCCATCCACAGACCGACAGAAAAATAGAGTCGGTAAACCAAACAATGGTACTTTTTCTTTGAGGCTACTGCAACAAGCATCCAAAGTTATGGGATGAACAGATACCCTATGCACAACATGCTTACAACCGAGCTTTACATTCATCCACTAAGAGTTCACCTTTTGAGACATGTTTTTGGTACCTACCCAAGGTTCCTTTGGACTTGATGTATGGGGGAGATGTCGATGTGAATGGAGAATGAAGAGAGGAAAGAGCCCGCAATTTCATCTAGAGGATCCAACAAATACACCAAGCAGTCAGGGAACAGTTGGAGAAAAGTCAAGGATAGTATAAATCTTGGCATGACAAGCACAGGGTGTATCATCAGTTCCAGGTTGGAGACCGAGTATGGCTTCACATTATCAAGGAGAGGTTGAAGGGTGAAGAAAATAAACTCAAGCCCATTCGTCATGGACCCTTCACTATCTTGGAGAAAAGTGGTACCAATTATTTTCGTCTGGATCTTCCACCTTATATGCAAATTTACTCAGTTGTGAACGTTGAGAACTTGAAACTTTTTTAGCCTCCCATGATCATGGATCAAGATGGGGAAGTTTCAATACCTTCAGTTGATGAGTTTTCACCTGAGTAATTGGATGAGTTCCAGGAAGATATCATCTTGGACAGAAGGAAGAGGAATTCACACAGGGGTGATGTTGATTATCTTCAAGTAGGCTTAAAGGGAACACATCCAAGCAAGGCAAAGTGGATTGAGAAGGACAAAGTGAGGGGAATCTTCCCTCACTTACCCGTCGATTGATGAAATGTTTTGGTGGTCCAAAAATCTCTCAGTGAGAAGGCATGATCCAAAAACGATCCAGAGAAGGATAAGAACAACTCAGAACTTGCAGAGGCAACTCAGGACACTCAAAATGGTCTCAGTAGGCAGAGAAAGGAAAAAAATTTAAAGTTCCCAAAACTCGGTGAAAATGACATGATTATGAAGAGCACGTCGCAAGATTTCTAACGACGCAAATGGCTTGTCAAATTGAGTTACAAATTGAAAGATATTCACGGTCAAAGTTTGGTCAACCTAGACCAGTCAACAGGGGATGAGTCAATATCCGTACTACTGATGTCAACATCTGTACGAATGAAATTAGCATTCGTACAACACAAGTGGAAGGAATAGGAAGGTGACATGTGTCATGCTGATGTCAACATGACATCATCATGGTGATGTGGCAGCACCAAAGGTTGCCATGTGTCACCTAGTTTTGGTACTTTCAGATTGATCCGTGGACCGATAGGATCATGCCACATGGTAGTTCATACGTTGATGTGGCATGATGATGTGGTTGTTGATATTATGGTAGCTGTGGGAGGTATTTACCTCCACGTGTAAACCTGATGAGAATAGAATACTCCGGAAAGAAAGAAGAAACCCTAATGAGTTGGCTAATAACCCTAGAAGACTTGTCGGCTCAAGAGGATAATTTATATTAGGTTATTAGCCTCCAAGAGAAGAAGTTGGACAGAAATAATAATAATATACTGAACAGACAGGTACCCATAAGGAGAAGTTGGCTGCAGTAAGTCTGCCAGAACCACTATAAATACAGGGCGCCAGTCTCTCATTTGACACATCTCAGCAGTTGTAGAGAGCCGGTTCTGTGCAGTGGAGTTGCAGTCTTGTCCGCAGGTTTGGAAGAGAGCTGTTGGTGCAGCTACTGCGGCTAGCAGTTACATTTTGGCTAGGGCTTGGAACATCTGATCAGCCTTTGTTGATGCGCTATCCTTGGGGAAAGGTGTGCTACCCTTTGTATGGCTATCTAGCCTAGGGTTTGCTTCTGGAATGATTCTGTTTCAAGGTTAAGGTTCTTGGAGGGTGGCTTCAGCCTATGGTTGGGTGAAAAGGGTATTATCAATGGTAAAACGAGCACACAATATTTCATATTCTAATAGTTTATGGGCCCACACCTCCTTCATTTAGTCTAAACGCTGGAAGGAAACATAACCGCTAGGATATTGAGCTCGCTGAGGAACTGTCGCTAGGGTTACTAGTAGAAACAACTTCCAAGACACTGCTGCTAGGGTTATGATCCAGGTGGATATCGGTGGCCACCCACCTTCTCCAACTGGCCCAAAACATGTTTCTGGCAATTTTGGTAATTTACCATTTTTAGTAGTTTTTAACTTCTGGGGCCATTTCGAGGCCCTAAATGATGTATTTTGAGAAAACGAGAAGAAACATGGATTGTAGATTATGTTTCTCACCCAAAAGTTGTATTTCTCGGATAGATCTTTCCAATGAGCTATCATACGCCTAAAACGGAGATCGTATGCAAAAGTTACGACCCTGGGAAGTTGATGCACCAACTTACCCAAACGGGGCCCACGTGACTTTTGGTGCTTCATCTCCCAGGGTTAGGTTTTTGGATGTCTAGGGTTTTTGGCATTCCTGCTTATTGTAAAAAGGCCTTCAGAGCCTCATTGTAATCATCTTCTCACGGATGCGAGTAGCCGTCACATCTCTTCTCAGAGATAAGCTACCACCATTCTAGCGAGTCTTTCACTCTGTACTTTTACAGTCTCTGTACATTTATTTCATTAATAGAAATTGTGTATTACTGTATATCTGTGAATCTTGTTATATTTCCACTATATCTCTGTTATATTGTTGTCTCTCTTGCAATATCTTTGAATATTTCTGTGTTATATCTCCGCTCTCATTTCGTGCCGAAAATAATCTGGATCAATGGTATCAGAGTAGGCTGCTCTTGATCATTTTTCAGTGCATGTCCCCGACGAGGTCCGAGTATAGCAAGTTGGGTCTTGAGTTTGTATCTCTTGAAGACAATCGCTCTCGCACACCCAAGAAACCCTCAATGGCGGAAGAAAAGAAAAACGACGGAGCAGACGATCCTATCAGTCAGTTGCTTGAGCAAGCTCTCACGCGACAGAGGGAAGAAATGATGGAGAATTTTTCCCACATCCTTCAACGCCTGCCGATAACATCAGGCGCATATTCATCAAGCGACCACTTTGGAGGCACCTCGCCTTTCAAGTTACAGGTTAATTTTGATATTCCCATATTTGAAGGTCAAATAGATGCAGATGCCCTAGATAAATGGTTAAATTTTCTAGAAGGTTATTTCTCTGTTCATAATTTTTCAGACAAGGAAAATATCACATTCGCACTCCTTAAGGCTCTCCCCCATGTCAAACATTGGTGGGAAACTCACTGGGAGCAGAGTTCCACAGAGGAGTCTGGAATATATGGGGCCGAGCCCACTTGGGATTTTTTTGTGGATGCGGTAAAGGAACAGTATTACCATGTTGGAAACTATGAGGACCAGTACATGAGATGGACCACACTATGGCAAGAGAGGGGCCAATCAGTTTCGAAGTTCACCAATAGCTTCCATACCTTGCGCACCAAGCTGGGTATCAAAGACTCTGAACGACATTTGGTTCTGAAATACCGTGGGGCTCTACACAGATACATCCAAACTAAAATGGATTTCCTGGACATCTCATCACTTGGTTCTGCCTATCGATATGCTGTTAAAATCGAGCAGAAATTTAAGCACCAGAACAAACGGGAGTTCAGGTCTGCAAATCCACAACAACCAAAGTATGACAAAGACATCCCTAACAAACAGTGTCCCGAAAACCAGTCCAAGCCACAAGAAAAGAAGGGTCACGGGAAGACAAAGAAGGACACCAGAAAATGGTGTGATTTCCACAAAATCCCCTGGCACAACACCGATGAATGTCACTCAAAACAGTCATTGGTGGCCGAGATCAAAGACAAGGAGCCGAACCCTGATTCAAAATCTGATTCTGAAAATGCTGGTAAAGACAGATCATCGACGCAGACCCCACTGTTATTGTTGCGACCGTAGCAATTCAACCAGAAGAACCAATAGATCCTGAAGAGGGGGAGCGCCTTTTTCATTCACAGATGTGGGTGAAGGGGACCCTGCTGCATTTTATTGTTGATAGCGGAAGCCAGAAGAACCTCATCTCAGCAGAGGTCGTCAAATAGTTGGGATTGTCGACAACACCACACCCGCAACCATACAACATCGGGTGGCTTCGCCAAGTACGAGATCTTCGTGTCAGCCAGCAGTGTCGATTGTCATATGGAATCCAACCCTTCAAGGATGAGGTATTATGTGATGTTGCCCCACTGTATGTCTGTGATGTTCTCTTGGGCCAACCATATATGTGGAAACGTCATGCTATCTATGAGTCTCGACCCCGTAGTGTCATTATTACTCTGGGGGGTCATCTCTATAGGATACCAGAGGTAGTTCCAACTACTATCCCACCTAAACAGTGCTGCAAGGTAGTATCTCATACTACAAAATTCATCTTCTCCACAATCTGTTCAAAAGGGGAAGAAAAGGATACTGCAACCACTACAGCCTCGGCCCAAGCACCTTCTATCTACCAGAAGTAGGTCGACAAGGTTGCAGCAAAGCACAAAGATTCCTTCTGCACACAGTCATCTCATGTAGCCAGACTGGTTAAAAAGGTCCAATCTTTCCAGCCACAAGTTCGTGACAGCCTTCAACAAGCTAAGCAACGCCACTTCTCCAGC
>ML778374.1:916275-944639 GCA_009831015.1 Picea engelmannii | reverse complement strand
ACGGACCAACTGACTGGATATCTCAGTTCTCTCCACTGGATTTCTTTTTGGGACAGATTATTACAGCACAGTAAATGTATATTTTTTTTTAAGTATTTTTGGGACGACTTGTTTCGGCTGCTGGCTCTCACATTTTAAGAGATTGCACATAATTGTGATAGGGTTCACAAGTATTCTACATAAAGTAAATTTTATTATATCTTTAATAAAATTTAAGTTTTTTTTCTTCATAAAAAAACTTACACAAGATTTTCATCCAATTTTCAGGTATGAAAAATACTACATTGTCATCAAATTTTCATTTTACATGCATAGCAGAGAAGATGTGAAATTCCAGGTCTGTTGAAGATGTCGTTTCGAGAATGATTTTGACATTAATTGCAAAACTACAACTTCATGTACGGTATAACTATTTTTTCATGATTTCTAAATGGACCAAATAGTCAGAAATCAGTACAACATATTGATCAAATTCGAAAAAAAATTCGTTTGACCGGTCACGGATTCCTACTAAGACAGTGAGAAATGGCTCGGACAGTGGGAAAAATGGATAAAGAATGCCGGACAAAAAGATCCGTCCTGCGTGGATGGCTGATGAACGTCTTAACATTAATTACTAGCACCAAAGTCTGCTGGTGAACGCCGATAGGTATCCGAAAAGCAGGTGCAATTAGTTAAAATTAGTTCAAACCCAACACAGGTATCCATGCTATAGTAAATAATGGATCATTATTATCAAGTTTATGTAAAAGTGGTAATAATTTTTTTTTATTTTTCATAGATGTTAATTTTGGTTAATCATCTAAATGTGGAAATCATATGGTCTTACGGTAATTTCTTAATATGATTAGGTAAATGTCAAAAATTAAACACGATGTATTCATAAATGCAAAGAAGTTATGAACAATAAATCCTATCTATTGATTTGAGAGGACGACTAAAAATATGCTAATATCTTTTATTGCTAACCATCAAATTAGATTTTTAGATTAAAAAATCATTAACTAGCACAGCCACTCAAAACCGTGGCTAATAAACGCCAAAAAGTGATGTCAAATATTACTCCCGCCAAAGATTCCTTCTGGCCGGAACCCTAAACGCCCTTTATAGGTTATAGTAAGCCTTTGATTATCTACCCCGAGCCAGCAGCGATGGCCTTCCCCACCACACTGTTATAGTCTTCCATCCTTGGCCATAAACTCACGGACACAACAGACAGCCAGAAAATGCAGCAATAACCTTCCCCACCACACTGTTATAGTCTTCCAACCTTAGCCATAAAAACACGAACAGAACGGATAGCCAGAAAATGAAACATACGGACAGCAAGAAACGGACAAAAAATGAAACGCACAACTAAAAAATAAGTCAATAAATATAATCCTTTCAACATAATTATGTATTCACATTATCAATAGGTGTAGGCCTATCTACCTAAATATGTGATGAGTCGTAACTACTAAGAATATCTCATCACTGATGAGGCCTGAAATGGAGACAATGAAGCCGGGCCACGGCTGCTGAACTTTCGCGGCGGAGTTTTCGCCTCCATTGTCAACACTGAAATCACATTTTGTCGGCGACCTGGAACGAAGTCCCGTGGAAGAAGATCCCGCATGCCTTCACATGGATAAGATGTAACAGGTTGAAAATGGTGGAACATCGGGACAAAGCTTGAACACTGGACCACATGCAACACAGATGGACAGTGACACATGCACTAACCTCGATCATGATTGCACGGATGTCCAATCAATGGAGTGCCTATAAATGAGCAAGGCATTTTATACCAAATTGGAAAACAGGTAATATATTGTGGAAGTCTCGTGGAATGTCAGAGGTATAAGGAGACAGAAATGTTAAAATATTATGAAGTCCGGTGGAACGTGACTGGTAAAAGGAACATGAAGAGATTTCCAGGCGCTTGTTTGGGGCTTTGCAGGTTATTTGAGGTGGTTGAGATTATGTGAGATGAAGCTGTAGCATTACATTCAACGATGTAACAAAATTCAAACTTTTATGAGTGGATGTTTAATTAAGTGTATATTTATTGATAATGGGTATATTTAATGATTTTTTAACCATAAATTTTAATAAGATGATTATCAATTAAAGATATTAATATATTCTTAGTTATCCTTTCAAATCAATTAACAATATATCATGTTCATAACTTTCTAGCATTTTTAAAAGCTTAGATTAACCTGTTTACTTTTTAAAAGCATAATTACAATTGTTTCATATTTCAAATCATAGCTAGTGCACTAGTGTTTCTAGTGTAGCATAATTACAATCGTTTCATCTTATTCAATCGATTATTCTGTCGTTTATCTTGTGAAATCCGAATGATTTGTGAGGACGAGCACGGATTTCTAACTGATGACCAAAACCACTACCGACAAGATTAAGCGGATTTCATTGAATACGCCCGGAATTTTACCGACAGTAAGCCTTTCTACATTCACCAACACCTAATTAGCGGCTGTGCTATTGTATCACTCAAATATAACGTTGTAACAAAAAAACACAGTTTTGTTTTTTTAATCAAAAGCTCTATACACACGAAATTACAGACTTAAAAACCTCACGGCTGTTATGATCTGTAAGGAGGGACGTTTCAGTGTGTTCAGTCAAAAAGCCACAGGAAACATGAAAAAAACGTTTCAGTGTGTCTAGTCAAAAAGTCGTGAATTTTTTCAAATTTAAAACATAAAAGCTTGGATTTTCCGTTGTCTTTCTAAAACCACTATGATATTATATTTAAAAAGGACAACGTAAATCCATAAACTAATCGATATTGGGAATTAAATACAATAAGAAAAATGATTCTTCATTGAAACCCGGAAACCCGGAGTAGGCTATGGAGTAAATTTTTAAGTCTGAATCTGGTCAGATTTTTAAGAGTAATCTAAATTTAGTAGGAATTAAAGTTCATGCATTTCCAAACTTTACTTTAAAAGTTTTGCTTCATTTTAAATCAACCAATATATTCAAAAAATCAATCAAAATTCTAAATTGGCCAAAAATTTAAAAACAAACCGTCAAAAAACTTATTGAAAAAATAACTCGAGCAAAAATTGCTTCCGGATTAGTAAATTCCAATCAATATATTCAAAAAATCAATTAAAATTCTAAATTGGCCAAAAATTTAAAAACAAACCGTCAAAAAACTTATCGAAAAAATAACTCGAGAAAAATTGCTTCCGGATTAGTAAATTCCAACCAATATATTCAAAAAATCAATCAAAATTCTAAATTGGCCATAAATTTAAAAACAAGCAGTCAAAAAACCTATGAAAAAATAACTCGAGCAAAAATTGCACCCGGATTAGTAAATTCCATTGGAACCCGCAGCGAAACGTACCAAAAAGGCTAATCCACAGCGAAATATGCGAGTAAATATGAAAGCGGAGTCAAATCTTCCATGAACTCCGACTCCGAACATCCAGCGCTATGGGAAGGCCTCTCTAAACCCTGAGCTCGTTTTGTGGTGAGACGATGAATTAGCTGTGGAAGACGCCATGGCGATTAAAAATAAGTTTTATTTATTTATTATAAATAACAGAGAAAACACGGTGGAACAAAATACTAGTTTTCTCATGTAAAACAGACGCAAATAAGTTTTATTTATTTATTATAAATAACACAGAGAAAACACGTTGTAACAAAATACTAGTTATCTCATGTAAAACATGTAAAACAGACGCATTTCAGAGAAATACAAATTTTTAATGTAAAGTAGAAACACCCACTTGTTTTAAGGGGCTTGCTTGATTCTCTTTCTCCTAAATAGTGTATGTGTCAATATATTTTCCCTAGCTTTTTGAATTTTATTATTATAGTGTTTCAATACCAAGACCATGTTGATTGACATTAAGATATTAAATTGGTTATTACTATAGACATGAATTTTATTATTTTAGTTGATGGACACTAAGTTATTAAATTGGTTATTAATATAGATATGAATTTTATTATTTTAGTGTTTCAATACCAAGACCATGTAAAGACCATGTTGATTAACATTACTATATTAAATTGGTTATTACTATAGACATAAATTTTATTATTTCAGTGTTTCAATACCAAGACCATGTTATTGATATTTAGATATTAAATTGGTTACTATTATAAATATTATTAAATAAAAATGAGAAAATTTTGGAAAAAAAATTAATTAATTAATAATTTATTAAAAAAATGTAATTATAATTAGTATTTAGATAGTAGATTATTTGATTTTGAAATAAGATTTAAAACTACTTTTAATTAGTTAAAAGTTTGTCTATTTAAAAACCAACAAATTATTATTTTAAATAACTTTTCTAATGAATGATAGTGAATTAAATATATTTATTAATAGTAATTAATAATAATTATGCCGAAAGACTTATATCTATTGGAGATGGACACAATTAATGATCTTTTAATTTTAAATTCCAATCTGATGGGTCAGATTTATTGTTGATAACTTCTTTGCATTTATAAATGCATGCATTTATAAATGCATCAGTTAACCTGTTTCATATTATTGCCATGTTTAATTTTTTTTAACGCGAGAGTTTTTTTTATTCACCGTTCGCCATAAGTCTTTCGGCGTTCACCAGCAGCAAGTTAGCGACTGTGCTAGTTATCTCCAATACAAATTAACAACTAAATTTTACCACTTAAAAAAAAATAAAAAGATTTAAATTAAATTTACCATTTAAAAAAAAAATAAAAATATTTAAATTATAAAAGACATAATTTAAATACAAAATAATAATAATAATCTCAACAATATTAAAAAAAAAGAAATTTACCAAATTAAAATTTTGAGATTTAACAAAGTTGTAACAATTAAGAAAATAATTTAATAAACTAAATCAAGAAACAACAAAAAAATATATAAGAAATATAGATTTTTGAAATTTAGTGAATGATTTGTACATGGTATTTGTAAAAAAATCCTAAGAAAATCATTAACAATTTATTGGTAAAAAAAAATGGATGATGCTTAAAAAAATCTTATATAATTGTAAAGTGTTGAAAAAAATAAAAAATGATTTTAGGGGTTAAATTTTGTAAATACCTTAAATTTTCATGGTTTTTTCCAAAAAATACATTAGCCAATTTTCATTTTTTCTAAAATCAATTGGTCCAAATTCCATAGAATAATATTATTTTACCTTAAATTTTTTATAGAAACTATATAAAATCCATGTAAATTTGAATATTTTTAAACCAAATTATTGCCAAACATTTTACATTTTGCATATTAACAACTAGTAAGATTCACCAAGTTTCTACATTTTAATATAAATTTTCTTCCTTAAAAAACAAAAATACTTAATATTGAACTTTGTTAATTATTTTATATATTTATAAATTTTAAATAAAAAGATTCTGATTGTTCTAAATGTTTTTTTTGGTAGTCTATATAAATTTGCACAAATTCACTAATTTTTGTTATTCAAAATTCATTTTGAATAAAGAAATAGATGCGTGCCAAAAAACCTCTAAAACATTCTAATTATACAAAAATTATTACTCAAATCTATGAATCTAACAATTTCTAACCAAATTTAAAACAAATATCACTTAGATATCTTCAACATTTCCAAAAACATATATCTCACTCCAATCCAATCCAATCCACTCCAATCCCAAAAACATATATCTCAATCCAATCCAATCCTTCAACCTAACGTTCTTGAAAGCACATTCAACCTACCCTAGGGAGTTGAATTGGGTTTTGGGATTCAATAAATTTATTTTTTTATACAATGGCAGAGAAGAGACGGTCTTCCATTGACAACGTACTCATGCTCCAATTGACCAATTTATTTGTTTATACTTTAAAAATCCACAGCCTAATCACACATTTCACGTGTTTCCGTGGACTCTATTATTACATTTTATTTATTCAATAACAATTGCGACCTGCAAAAATCCAACCCACCTTCAACTTTTATTCCAGCGATTATTTTTCTGCTTATTGCGACTTGTAAACATCCAACCCACTTCTGGTTTTATTCGAGCGATATTTTTTCTGTTGATGTGGGATTAACCTTCCAACCACGACCATTCACTGGGCTATGCTAACAAATCACGCGATCGGGTCATCTGGCCCCACAGCCGCCTCCTTAGGATTTCCAGACACATTCCCTAAATCGGCCCCCGCCCTCTTATAATCGAATTCACAATCATTTCCGTAACTATAAGGCAGCCTCTGAGTCGGCTCGAGCATTACAGCAATCATCCAGAGCGCTTTTAGTGTCGAGTTGTTATCCGGCCATGGGTTCTCACCATTTCAACGAGGATGATGCAGGTTTCAATTCGACGGTAATGGCCATCGGCAGCAAAATCTTCCTGGCAGCCATCGTATTTATCTTCACGGCAGTTCTCGTCGTTCTGGGTTTGCATATCTACGCGCGCTACTTCTGGCGGCGCAGGGGCTCTTTCCGACGCAGTCGTCTAGCCTTTGTCAGCGAGCAGGACTCCCCGAGGCTCCAGGGTGTCGGCCTTGGAAAATCGGCGATAGAAGCGCTTCCCGTGTTCGTCTATCAGACGGAGAATCACAAAGACGGGCTCGAGTGCGCCGTATGTTTGTGCGAATTCGAGGAGAACGAGAAGGCGAGACTGCTCCCCAAATGCCATCACAGCTTCCACATCGACTGCATCGACATGTGGTTCCATTCGCACTCGACTTGCCCGCTGTGTCGAGCCAGCGCCCACCCGGACACGCCCGCCGATTCCGTCGTGGTTCTAATAGCCGACGAGGGGGCCGCGTCGGGGACCGCCTCTGAAACGGACGAGCAGGTGCCCCCGCCCACTGTTTCAGAGAGCAACGCATCGACCTCCATGGAACCCGACATCGACATCGACCTCTGCCCTTCGTGTAGGCACGACGAGGTTCTCCCGTCTCCGACTTATCCGACCAACATGCTTTTCTGGCCAACTCAAAACAGGGTTTCTTCCATGTCAAACTCCGCCTTCTTCGACCGAGGGACGACATCGACGTCTGGTAAAACCCTCGACAAAATCACCATCGACATACCGCGAAGAGTCGACAGCTCTTCTTCTCCCAGGCTATTCTCCAGCGATGATCAGCAGGCATTTTCACCAAGTGGGCAATCGCTCAAATCCCCCGGCATGCGTCTTCGTTCATTGAAGAAACTATTAAGCAAAGGCAAGAAGGTCGTTCCACAGAGTCCAGATGCTGCTAGAAATATTCACATTGAGCAAGAAGGTCCATCGTCATAGTTGAAAGCTAGGGTTAATTGATTTCTACTACAATGACCATGAGCATCGGATAAATCTCGAACTCATAAAGTTACATAACTTTCCTCAGCCGGGGACGAATATTACAGTTGCTCTGGACGCTGGAATACAATGGTGGTATGATGAATAAAACGAGGGTTTGTCCTTATCTGTATATGTGTTGTCTCAGATGAGGATTCTGCGTAGAGTTAACATAACTTGAGTCACCTACTGTTTCCGAGGATTCACTGATCAGATTCTTCTCTTACGAATAAGGATCAAACAACAGCTGGAAGGACCTTGAGAGTCAAACCCTGCAGATAGTGGGTAGTTCACTTAGTTCCTCTTTATTCTTTTTCATTTCTTGCTTATAAATTGTTGTATTGAAATTAATAATCAGAACTGCTACTTGCTGTGCTCTGTATATATATATTTTTTCCAGAGAAGCCAAGGCTCATAGACAATCCCAGGATATACACATTCTGACTCCTGAAAATAAATATGATCTTGGGTCTATTGCAAAAGCTTATGATTAATAAATATGATCTTGGGTCTATAGCAAAAGCTTATGATTGGAGTCCCTCATATTGTGGAGGTATCAATGGATAGTTTGGGTGACAACTTTTTCAATATATCTATCAATTAGTACAGCCACAAGTCACTTGTGGTTGGTGAACGTAAGAGTTTCAGGCAGGAAAATCTCTTCCAGTAAATAATAGTTGGAGTAAAAATTGTGGCTGGTAAATTTGGGCTCTTTAGAAAATGAAAAATCAATCAGAAGTGGCAATCAGCTAGTCATCATAGTAAATTTTAAATATGATTAAGTAAAAGTAAAAAAATAAACATATAAATGGATGTCTTTATAATAGTGAGGAAGTTAGTGGTTGAAATCACAACCATTGATTTATTGGGACGACTAAGAATATTCCAACAATATTTAATCTTGTCCATACAAAACTGATTAAGTACTAAAAACATATTAAATGTATCCATTATCAATAGGTGTAAGCGTTATGCACCATATACACTTTATGTTATTACAAGTTTTGTATATCACACTAACGGACAAAACCTTATTGTTGTTGTCCGTCTTGTATAACTGGTATTGAGATCCCCTCCTTTGGCGATTTTTCTCTAAATCTGTAAACTTCTAGATTGTTAAAATTTAACGTTATATATTATATTTTTGCTGTTAAAGTTATAATGTGAAACTTCTAGATTTTTAAAATTCAACGTTAGTTATATATTTTTACTGATAAAGTTATAATTTCGGTTATTTCAATTCAGTTATAAAGTTATAATTTCAGTTATTCACTTATAAACTTTAGCTTACTCTAAAATTGTAATTTTATTCAAGTTATAATATAATTTTAGTCATTTTAATTCATTATAAACTTTATTTTACTATAAAATTGCACATCTATTTCCTCCATACTCAGAAAAACAGAAAAAGCGCCCTCATCGAACCTCAAACAGATGCATTCATGACAATTTATGTGCTGCGATTGATCTGTTGTAGCACACTGGAAACGTTCGTTGCTGCAAGTCTAATCCATGGACTATTGATCAAATTGACATTGGCTCCCCAACCGTACCATATTTTTTATACAATTCATCTTCAAAAGCCTTGGCATTCTTTTTACTCTTAGTATTATTGGGATCATCTTTTCCCACAAAATATTTAGCTACATCTACTTGTATTAATCATAATATATCAATCAAGTCACAAAATTCATATATCAATTGTTTTTATAAAAAAATAAACATATTTTAAAACTATCAATCTCTTCTCAATATTTGTAGCCTATAGAAGATTCAACCAAGACAATTGGGATAAATCTTTCAAATTCGTCTTAACTTGATATTTAGCTTCACTAGAATCCACCATCCACCTGAAGCACATTGTAATGGACATCTTGATCCAATTCTAAGAAAATACTTCAATCATTCACATTTCAATAGTTACCCTTCAATGATCCATCTAGATCTTTATCTTCTCATCCTTGTTTTTATCATGTACCACTAGGTTACTAACCTTTTTAATCTCTTTGGGATTTCAATGGGCCTTCATGAGTAGTGAACATGGTCATGGTAGTGAAATGTGAGATTAGTCCCTCAAAGTCTCTTTGGTCTCAATATTTCCCATTATTCTTTGGACCCTCTAAACAAACAATTTCACTCGAGTCATCAAGTTGAAACTCAATGCCCAATGTAGATAGTATAGAGAGAATTACCACTAAATATTATCTCCAATGCATGCAAAATCATGAGAAATATTAGGTAAGAGATGTTATTCAAAGACAAATTGGGTTGTATAGACGGTTTGTTTTGGAAGCGGATGAAGTGAAGAAATAGTTGCAACAGTTGTTGAAGCAAGGAGTAATTCAACCAAACACTTCACCTTGTGGGTCACCTATCATCATAATATCCAAGAAGGATGAAAATTGGCGAATATGTATCACTAAAAAGATTTGAAAAATATCACACTCAAGAATTGATACCCTCTACCTAGGATTGATGATTTGTTAGACCAATTGCAGTATGCCAAGTGCTTCACCAAGTTGGATCTCAAAACAGGATACCACCAAGTATGTGTTAAAGAAAAATACATTTGGAAGACCTCCTTCAAGACAAGGCAAGTTTTGTATGAATGGTTGGTCATGCCTTTTGGTTTATAAAATGTACCAACTACATTTATGTGATTGATGAATGATGTATTGCATCTCTATCTAGATTCATTTGTAATAGTGTATTTGGATGGCATATTGGTTTATAGATCTACCCATGGTAAAACATTTGTGATCATAGCTCACAACCCCTTAACATTGTTCTACATACTGATACCTTTCCAACGGTGCAAAATCACTTCAATCGGAGCTCGTATGTGAAAGTTATACATCTTGCAAGTTGACCTACCTTGTTGATCACCATTCTACGAATGGATGCCACATCATCCCCCATTAATCACACATGTGGGTTTAGCCATGTGTGGAATTTCAAGAAGATTATAGAAGGTCCAAAATCTTATCACTAATTGAGGGTTGATGATACAAAAAACCTAACCCTAGACGACTATAAGGCTATGTTAACTACTGATTTGCTAGGAAGAGAAGGGGTTCCATTCTTTAGCATTGTACTTGTTACATAGTTGAAAAGGACATCTAGGAGTGCGATATTGATAACATAACATAGGAGGTAGGAGTTTTTGTAGCAACCATTCATACCACAACGCTAAAGGAAACTCCATAGTGAGTGCCCCTTTCTTTGTACTTGGATTTCATAACTGGAAAAAAGAGAACAGAGCATATAGGCTTCACCTTCTAGTTGGTTTTTCTACTGTATCAAGTTTCCCATTATACATCTTGTATTCAATGTTTTGGATGGTGTATTTATTTCTTCTTTTCTTTTCATTTCAATTTTAGTTATTTCATAAATTCAAACATGGAGCTAGTAATAATTAATCTGAGATTTGAGGAAATAATTTGCATAATCTAAGATCTCAGAATATTGCAAGATCTATTGTGATGAAATGTTCCAATGAAATACCAATGACAGTTTATAGATCACTCACATATGCTAAATTCAACACATATTAAACAATTGTCAATAATGAGCCCCCTCAAAATAACCTCAAAGGATAATTATATCTATTAACATAAATGTCAATTATTCACAAGAAAATAAAAATAACTCTACCAACAATCATGTTATCATTCAACCACCATTAACAATGAACTAACACAAAATAAGCTTACGTTGTATAGAAATATCCCCTTTAGAAAATGTTATTCAAGAATGTTTTTGAATAAGAAAGGATCTCAGTAGGAAATATAAGAAGGTACCCAAGAAGAAGCAATGGAAGCAAAAAAACACCAAGTCAAAGTTGGTGATCCCAAAATAAAAATAAATATAAATGTATTAGCACTTTTTATGGTAAGAAAGGACATCATGCCAAAAGCTACTACATACATACATACACGGTTAGGGGTAAGAAATACAAGGAACAAATTGAGGATGAAAAATTTCCAACAAGTTATATTTCTCTTTTCTTTTTACCTTGAATGTTTATGGTTTTAATGGTAAAGTTTGGAGCATTGATTAAAAAACATTATACACTTGGTGATTATTCCACTATAAAGTTTCAAGGTATGGTCACAATCCCTACCTAAGTTCGCTTAGGTGATATCTACAATCTTGAGAATTTTTTTGTACATCTCGTGTTGTTTTATCCAAGGACATTAGAAATGGTAGTGTGTAACACTACCATAACATTACATGCTAATTTTTTGGGATCAGATTATTGTTTTGTAGAAGGAAGAAAACACTCAAGTATGAGACATGAATTGGGTCACTTAAATATAAATGACAATTTTGATTTTGGGCATGCATATCATTAAAAGTTGACCTCATGTCATAACTTCATAATGGGTAAGCAATTGAGTTCGCATTTTCCTAACAATGAAAAAGTAGATGAAGAAGCGTTGATCATTGAATCTTGTTCATTTGGATGTATTAGACCTATGCCTACTCAATCTATAGGAGGTTCAATTTACTTTCATTAATGATGCAAGCCATAAGTATTGGATTTGTTTCATGAAATACAAGTTGGAAGTGTTTAATAAGTTTTATGAATTCAAAATATTCTTGCAAAATCAATCATGTTAAAAAATGTTTCTTGCACAAAACAAATTGACATACATAAACTTCATTATTTTTTATTATTCATCAAATATTTTAATATCTAACAAATTGTTTAAAAATGTTGTACACACAAATCTGAAAATAAAATTATTGAGATAATTACTAAAAATCTACAGCCACATGCATAGTCGTACATGCTTAATCCACTATTATTCTTAAAAGAACTATTGCATGATTCACTTAAGTGCATGCTTATATAATTGATAAATTCCATTTGAACTCCCCCATTCTATGGTTGGTAGAGGCTCCCATAGCAATTATGATCAAAATATAACCATATATAAAACTATAAGCCAATTATTGGGATTCAACATGGCCCTATGTTAATTCATTCAACAAAAATTGGCACAAAATTGGCTCCATATTAGCTTATTCACATTTAAACAAACTTCAACAACTACTAGGGTTCCCTGACTACACTCATTACATCAATTTGTTCTCATAATGCATATGAAGAGGAACTTTGTAGCAAGTCTAACCCATGGGTCATTGATCAAAGTGAAAAATATGCTCCCCATCCTTAGCATTGGGTACCATATTTCTTATACAAGACATCTTCAAAATCCTTGGCTTTCTTTTTAGCCTAATATTGTTGGGATTATCTTCACCGTGGAAATATTCTATGACATATTGATCTTCTCCTAATAACCTAGTGTTTACATGAATTTCATTCATATTCATCGCAATACATCAATCAAGCCACAATAATCCTACATGAACCCTTTTTAGAAGAAACTAAACCCATTTAAAAAATGCCTATCTCTGCCCAAAATTATGAACTTTTAGAAGATTTAACCCAAAACAACAAGGGAAAAAACTTGAAATCTGCCTTAACTAAATATGTAACTTCATTGAAGTTCAAGAGAACAACATTGTAAACAACATCTTGATCAAAATCCAAGAATATACTTGCATCATTCACATCACAATGGACCAATGTTAGACATGACCTACATGTTCAACAATTCATAGACCTTAATCCTTGCATCCATTAGTTCATTATGCACCACTGGGTCATTGGCCTCATCAACCTCTTTGGGTTTTCATGAGCACTCAACATGGTCATGGTAATGGAGCCTGAGCTTGGTCCCTCAATCAATCCTTTTTGGTCTTGATCGTTTTCATTATTCTTTGTACCCTTTAGACAAACAATTATACTATGGTCATCTAGTTGAAAATCAATACTTGGTATTATCAAATACTAATATATAGATTGTTGGCACAGGGGCAGACCCAAGGTTAAACGCTACAACAACGCACCAACAAAACCCTAACTACCGGCCCTTTCGGCAACACCTGCGAAGTAGATGAAGTCTCACCCGAGGTAGAGGTAGGGGTGGTTGCAAGACTCAGGTGTCTGCAACCTTAGTTGGGACATAGATATGTGATTATATCGCTTACAGAGTACTTAGCATCGATAATTCACCAATATTCAACCCTTATTATACTTCGTAAATAGCACAGAGCATCGCAACATTCACTTAGATCTAAGGTATCTTAGTACTTAGCAACAATTAAGCAGATCAGATCCAGAAGATCAGCATGAAGCATCTTCATACATATCAGATCTACTATTCATACACATATAATGAAGCACAAAACATAAGTAGATCTATCTAAATATATCAAAGCACTTAGCAAAAGAAGGGATAAACACATCAAGTCACAACACAAAGCATAACACACAAGTTTACGTGGTTCACCCCCTCCCTAGGGCTACGCCCACCAACTCTTCTTCTTTATTATCGTCGACCAATCTGTTACAAGAACATAGCCATAGAAACCCTTACTTCGCACAGGACAGAAGATCTGCACAACTCGCTAGATCCTTCTTCCTTTCCTTTCAGCACAAAGACTTCTATACCTTCACACAGGGACTTGCACTAAGCTCTGCAAGTCTATACAGAATGCACAAAAATCTTGATCACATAGATTCCCTCTTGGCACTTAGCCTATATCACATAGATACTGTAGATACTCTACTAGATTCCTAGATGTCTATTTATATATTTACAAAAGTGGGCCTAAGTGTGGGTGAAACCACGGGCCGACATCGCTTTCCCATTACATATTCCCAAAACCCAAAAAGGGACCCAAAAGTGGGCCGAGATTCTGCAATCTCCGCTTCGTCTGGTGCTCCATCTTCGACAGGCTGTCGAAGTCCCAAAAATGGTCAAATATGACCAAGTGCTCCCAAAACATGGTCAAGGGCCAACATGCCCCCAACACTCACCTGTGACTCGTCCCGAGTCACTATGGTCCCAGCAATTCTGCCTCAAATGGCCCGATCTTGGCTCAAGCTGCTTCGACCTGCTGTAGTGCTACAACCTCTTGCTCAGTGAACTCCTGGATGAGTGCATCATTCACTGTCCCTTATAGGGGTTGTTCTGCTATGATGATGACCTGTTCAAACTCTGCTCCTTGGCTTTCAACTTTGGTGAACAGTTGGCATGCCTTCTATTTCACTGGTTGAAGTCGTTGAGAGACTTCCATCACTTTACTCTGGATTGTGTGGATTTGTTGATGGGTTGTGCACTGCTCTGGAAACCTCTTCATTCTTTCATCTAGTGTTAAGGCCTTCAGCTATTCCTGTAGCGTATATGTGTGTTTCTTTTCTTCCTGGAGTTGTGACTCTAGCACCTGTAACTCTGGATTTTCTGTAAGGTTTTCATATGTCTGAGCGCTCCTGGAGATTAGCTGCTTGCACTCTAAGGCAAGGGATTTCATTCTGCCAATTGCACTACGAGTAGTTGCCTCTCTTAGGTATCTGATTTCTTGAGGAGTCTTGGATACGGTACAAAGTTCTAGATCTGCGATGCGTTGCTAAAGCTGTTGGATCACTCCTTCCAGTTGTGCCACCTACTGTGGAAGTTGTTCTTCTGTCTCGACTTCGATGACTATCACAGAGCGAAGTGATTTATTGACCAGTTCCTTTATCTCAATTTTCTCTATGAGCAACTGCTCCTTGCTCTGTTGTAGCTCTGCTTTCTCTTCCTCCCACTTTGTTTGCAGAGCTAGTTTTTCTCGTTCTGCATTACTGCATTGTTCTAGCAGGTCTTCCTGTGCCTACACCAAAGCCTAGATGGCTTGCACTGTCTCTTCATGAGCTTGTCAAAGGCGAGCTTCAACTTTATCGACGATCTGGTGCAATTGGGTTGGCTCATCTCCTGGTTCTTCTGTTCCAATTGTCAAGGGTGTAGTAGAAACTACACGGCTGGACTGGAGTTCCTGCTGCACATCTTGAAGTTCACCCTTGATTCGTCTGAATACATCCTCCTGCTTCACTTCTTTCCTTTCTGCGATCTCTAACGAAGTATCGTTCAGGGCAATGATTATGAAGTCAAAGTCATCCAGAGTGAGAACAATCTCAAACTTGGTTCTGGTTGCCTTAGCTTTCTTCCTGGACGAAGGCTTTGGTGGGGTAACCTTCCTTTTCTTAGATGGATCCTCCTCCTCTCTAGAAGGAGTAACTTCGCCTTTGTTTTGCTCGACTTCTGTGCCACCTATCTCTCCACCATCGTCTCCCTGCTCAGGCGAGATCGAAGTGGTCTTCGCCGATGTGCTATGGATATCTTGCACTTCATCATCTTTCTTCGTCTTGATTGGTACAGGTATGTCCATCATAGTTTCAGGGCTATCCACATTGAACATCTCTATGGGTCCGCTGGAACAAGGAGGTCCGCCGACCATTCCTTGGTAATCTCCTCCAAGTCATCTTCTGTCAACTTGTAATATGATTGGAGCTGCGGTTTATGCTCATCAACGTGCACTGTAATATAGGTGAAGTGGTGGTCTGCGTTGAATTTCATCAAGGGTCTAAACCTGTGAAGTGTGTTTGGGGTGATGCATGGTGTAGCCTGGATTTTGATCTTCAACTGGTTGTAATAGGCATGGAAGATGACATTGGACTACCACTGATTGTTCGTGTCGCTAGAGTACCATAGCGTACAGAACTTCGAGGCCAGAGGTTCGAAGGGTTCGATATCTAGGAAAGTGGCGCCTTCTGGTAGCTCCTAGGCGATGAAAGCGATCAGTATGAGAAGCCAACTAAAGTGGAACTCATACCCTTTGTCTTGTGCTTCTCTACAATCAAGATCTAGTTGGTTTACAAGGTACTACGCCCAGTGCATCTGTAGTCCCTCCGCGCACTTTCCTACGAGGTCAACTACGAATCCAGTCACTTGGGTTGGTCTGTTCTTGCGAACTAGCTTGCTTGTGATCAGCTGACATGCGAGGCACACTGCGCCGCTCTGGATAGAGGCTATCTTGTAACCTCACGTACCCTTCTCTACATCTCCATAAGTTTCTTTGATTCACTGGGCTAATGCTCGGTCTGAGGTATTTCCAGGGTAAAACTCCTGTGGGTCAGGGCCCTGCATGCTCAGCCCTGTGATCCGATTGATCAAGGTCAGATCCACAGTGATGCGACAATTCAACCATAAGTATCCTCTATGGTAGGAGGACAACAACAATTTCACGCATGCGTTTACTTCCTAGTGTCGGCCAAAGTGCAGGATCTTCATCACATTAAGCAGTGTGGACTGCGCGAGGTTCTGAGTCCATGGATGTGGGATAATGTTCGAATTCTTTCCTTTGGTCCTGGTTAAGTACTTATGCAGGGCTAACATGTTGTAAGATTTACAATCTCCAAGGTTGAAGTCACTAAATTTCAGTGCTGCGAGCTTATCCTGGTCGGCACGAACTGCGCGCACCCCTTTCGGAAGGTATGCGGTGATCAAAGTATACTCGAAGTCTCGATGTACACTGTCATGATTGATGGCACCGCTTAGAGGTGGTAGGTAAGCCAGTAGAATGCGCAAAATAAACTTGGCATTCACGATGTCATCTCTGTGCTTTTTCCGTTTCTCATCGGTCGACCAGGATGGACCGGCATAAGTAGTGGAAGGGGAGGCTTGCAGTCCTCTTGTCGACGATGCTTGGATTCCTATAGATAACCCTCGCTTTGACATGACTCTCTCAGTCATTAAGTCAATCAAAACTTCTTCGACTATTTTCTCTGCAGCGCTGAGCTCGTCCGACATACAAGCTCGGGGTCAATTAGATCGGGTGTGAACTACATTCAGAGACTACAATGAAGGGTATGGGAACAAGGCGATGATCATGGAGAAAAATAATCTCAGTCGTTGGGCTCAAATTCTCAGTTAGTAAAAGTGTTCTCAGTGCGTGGTGCGATGGATTAAATAAGAAATTCGACAACGATCTGCTTGCAACAGGTATGAAGCTTCCATTAACGCTTGTTCTGTCCATTATGGCGCGGTCCAACAATCTAATGGAGAACCATCAATGCTTTCCAACCCGTTCAAAGTGACAGTCGAACGGTTATATCGGCTTCCAATGACTATATTGCTTCGCCTCGGCGAAGTGGCCTATGTCGTTGGTCTGATATCTCGACGAAGTTCAAATTCTGAAAGCTTTTCTTCTGTGAGGCTCCCTTTGGAATCTTTTGTAGCCTGTCGATCTTAGCTTTCTTTTTACTTAGCTTCCTAGCCTTCTTTCTGGTGAGCTTCATCTCGGTGATTCTCTTCCCATTCTGATTCTTATTTTCCTTGGGTATAGTCACTTCGCGCTGTTGAGATCCTTTCCTAGGATTCAAGTGTATCAGTTCTTCTTTATCTGGGGTAGAAATTTCATCCTTCTATATGTCTTATGATGTTCCTGTAGCTTCAATATCTGGGCTTCTACTGTCAAGTAGCTTCGATTTGTTCTCCTGTTTTTCAATCAACTATGCAATCTTTCGGGTCATGAAATCTTTTAACTATTGTCTCTTATGTTCTAAGACTTATTCTTCTTCCTTCTTTCTATCTTGATCTCTCTCAATCCAATATTTTCATAGTAACATGGTAAACAGGGCGTTGTCTTCAATGAATTTAATAATCTCAAAGTCTTCTTTTGTCGAAGTTCCATTGATTGTCACAGGTATCTGAGCGAGCTTTCCACATAACATCATTAGTTTTCCTCTAAATAGTCATATTCCTCCTAATGAAGGGATCATAGAAGGCTTCCCTATAGCTTCCCAATTTCTTCCTGGAATAATGTTCACTTGTGTCTCTTTATCAAGGACAGAGTCAATGTTAAAGTCTCCTATTCTTGCTTCAATGCACTCTTTTTCTTTGAAAATCTCTGATAGCCTCACATATCGGTGGTCATTCAGGGTCTCTTTCATTTGTATCAATACCTTCTCTGATTCTTGCTAGGGTTCTGTCTCTTCTGGATCTGCCTTAGGGTTTTCCTGATTCAGATTCATTTATTTCATCCTAGCAATCATTCTAGGGCAATCCAATACCTCATGGTCCATAGCTTTGCAACAAAGACAACTAGATCCTCTGCCAGGGCATTCCTTAGCAAGATGTCCAGGTCTTGTACAACTGTAACAGAGGGCCACTCCTCTCTTTCTTTTAAACGATCCCCAACTTCTTCTATACTACGCACTAGGATCATGGTAACTAATTTGCAAAAAATTCTTTCTAGGATCCTGCATCCATTTGTTAGTCCAATCTTTTTTTCTATGCATAGGTATAACATATCTATCACTATTGTTATCAAATCTACTCATATCAAACCTTCTTTCATCTATCAACGCCCTAGTTTTCGAACTAGGATAAACTCTATTAAACATACCTAGATCCATACCTTAGAAACAAAAATTTTCACTTATCTTACTTCTACAGAGCACAAAGCCTCCAGATCTAAAACTTTTAACTATTCTTACCTTTATCAGAGCATAGAGCTTACAGATCTTACCTCTTTTATGCAAATTTGACCTCTTTTCTTCAGAAACTTCCACTTTTACTTTTATTAGAGCACAAAGCATTCAGATCTTGCTTCTTTTCTTCAGATCTGGCCTTCTTTCTTTAGCACAGAGCTTTTCAGATCAAGTGGAATACTGCACACTAGATCACAGATCCATGCACAGAGCTTCCACAGTTTCAGGAAAAATCTTTGCACAAGGCTTCTTCTTCCTCAGTTCTCAGCAATCACAGTTTTAGGTCCTGGCAACGGAACCATTTGTTGGCACAAGGGCAGACCCAGGGTTCAATGCTACAACAATGCACCAACAAAACCCTAACTACCGGCCCTTTCAGCAACACCTGCGAAGCAGATGAAGTCTCACCTGAGATAGAGGCAGGGGTGGTTGCAAGACTCAAGTGTCTGCAACCTTAGCCGAGACACATATATGTGATTATATCGCTTACAGAGTACTTAACATCGATCATTCATCAATATTTAACCCTTATTATACTTCGCAGATAGCATAGAGCATCACAACATTCACTTATATCTAAGGTATCTTAGTACTTAGCAACAGTAAAGCAAAT
The DNA here is from genome assembly GCA_009831015.1 of Picea engelmannii. Classification (NCBI taxonomy): domain Eukaryota; kingdom Viridiplantae; phylum Streptophyta; class Pinopsida; order Pinales; family Pinaceae; genus Picea; species Picea engelmannii. The sequence continues at coordinate 925,359 of ML778374.1, read as the reverse complement.
CAGATCCAGAAGATCAGCACGAAGCATCTTCATACATATCAGATCTACTATTCATACACATCTAATGAAGCACAAAGCATAAGTAGATATATCTAAATATATCAAAGAACTTAGCAAAAGAAGGGATAAACACATCAAGTCACAACATAAAGCATAACACACAGGTTTGCGTGGTTCACCCCCTCCCCGGGGATACGTCCACCATCTCTTCTTCTTTATTATCGTCGGCCAATCAGTAATAATCATAGAGCCATAGAAACCCTTACTTTGCACAGGACAGAAGATCTGCGCAGCTCGCTAGATCCTTCTTCCTTGCCTTTCATCACAAAGCCTTCTATACCTTCACACAGGGACTTGCACTAAGCTTTGCAAATCTATAAAGAATGCACAAAACTCCTGATCACATAGATTCCCTCTTGGCACTTAGACTATATCAGATAGATACCATAGATACTCTACTAGATGCCTAGATGTCTATTTATATATTTACAAAAGTGGGCCTAAGCGTGGGTGAACCCATGGGCCGACATCCCTTTCTCATTACATATTCCCAAAACCCAAAAGTGGATCGAGATTCTGCAGTCTCTGCTTCGTCTGGCGCTCCATCTTCGACAGGTTGTCGAAATCTAAAAAACAATAAAATATGACCAAGTACTCCCAAAACTTGGTCAAGGACCAACATAGACAATCATTGCCAAACATTATCTCCAATGCATGTAAAAGAATAAGAAAATTTGGTTAAATATTTATATTTTAAAAAAAGTATTAGCATGGATAATATATGCATAATTTATAGTCATCCACCCCATGACATAAATAAATATATCATAAAAAAGAAAAAAATTAAAACCCACAATGTCCCTAAAACCCACCCATAAAGTGACAACCTAATTGAAACAACTATGCACAACCATCCTACCTCGATGTAAAGATTAGGCGAGAAAAAAAAAATAGTCACCATGACAATACCCATAGCATAGATTCTCACATGTGCCAAATTCAACACATATTAAGCAATTACCAACAAAACCTTCCAAATAACCACAAAGGGTGATTCTATCTCTCTCCAATTAATCAAAAGAAAGAAATAGTTTTTCTTTGAACAATCATGTTAACAATCGACCACCACCAATGAACTAACACAGAACATATGTACACGGTATAAAATTCTTCTTTGGAGAACTTTATATAACAACTTTCAAGAATAACAAAGGGTTTCAAGAATTCAAGGGCCGTTCACGAGGAAATATGACAAGGGACGCCAAAAGCAATAAAAACAAGAAGCACAAAGTCAAAGGTACTGATCCCAAAATAAAGATAAACCTAAATGTACTTGCACTTTGTGTGGTAAGGGAATCATGCCAAAAAACTATTACAAGTATATGAAAGATGGAGAAGGTGAAGGGTAAGGGTAAGAAACCCAAATAACAAATTAATTTTAAGAAATAATTTTAACTAAAAAATGAATGAAGGGTAAGAAACCCAAATAACAAACTAATTTTAAGAAATAATAACTAAAAAAAATGAATGAGATGTTATTCCATGAAATACAACTTGAAAGTGTTTGACAAATTTAATGAATTTAAAACATTTATAAAAAATCAATCTCGTTAAAAAAAATACAAATTTTTTCATAAAATAAAATAATTTGACATATCAAAACTTTATTACTTTATATTTTTTATCAAATATTTATTATTCAACAAATTGTCCCAAAATGTAGTACATCAAAATTTTAAGATAAAATTATAGAGATACTTATTTAAACTCTATCACATACATAGTGTTGCGTGTTAATTTCAATCTTATATTTTAAACAATTATCATACATAGTGTTGCGTGTTAATTTCAATCTTATTTTTTAAACAATTATTAATTATTGTGTGTTTTATTTAAGTACATTTTTATTTAATTGATAAATTCGATTTGAACTCCCCAATTTTATGGTCATTAGGACTTCCTCATCTTATCATGGAAATTATGATCAAAACAATCATATGTGAAACTATAAACCAATTTTTAAGATTCAACCAAAGCCTAAATTAATTGACTCAACAAAATTTGACACATATTAATTTATCTATATTTACACAAACTTTAACAACTAACCATGTTCTCTTCCCTCCCTACATTCATTGCATCAATGTTTGTGCATAGTGTGTATGAAAAGGAATTTTATAGCAAATGTAACCCATATGTCATTGATCAAAGTGATATTGGCTCCCATCCTTGGCATTAGGTACCAATTTTTTTTATACAAGTCACCTTCAAAAATGTTTGTGCATAGTGTGTATGAAAAGGAATTGTATAACAAATCTAACCCATATGAGATAGATCAAAGTGATCTTGGCTCCCATTCTTGGCATTAGGTACCAAATTTTTTTACACAAGTCACCTTCAAAAGCCTTGGCATTATTTTTACCCTTAATATTGTCGAGATCATTTTTACCTTGAAAATATTCTATGCCATCTTGGTCAGTCACTAATGATCTAGTGTCTATGCAAATGGCATTTGTATTAATCACGATATATAATTAAGTGACAAAATTTCTTCATGATCCCTTCTTAGAAGAAATTAAACATATTTTAAAACTATTAAATTCTTCTAAAGATTGGGAACTTATAAAATATTAAACCAAAATGACAAGGACAATTCCTTGAAATTTGAATTAACTCACTACTTAACAAGAGTCCAAGGGAACCATAACAAGATTCCAAGGGAACCACATTGTAACATGCATCTCAATCCAATGCCGAGAATATATTTGATTCATTGAAATCACAATGTGATCACAGTGCACCAATGATGGATATGAGTTGACCCTTTAATGATCCACATACCTTGATCCTCTCATTTACTAGTTCATCATGCACTAGTGGGCCTTCGTGAGCACTTGACATGGTCATGGAAGTGGACCCTAATCTTGGTCCCTCAATTGAGTCTCTTTGGTCTCCATATTTGTCATTATTCTTTGTACCCTCTAAACAAGTGATTTCATTATGGTCATCAACAAACTTATGAGAACCAACTACCCTTGTCAACGCCTACACAATTTGCTCCTTTGTGACCAATAATTGGTTCTCTAATTCACGTAATTTTATTTCATCAACATGGCATGGAATGTCACACAAGGGACCAACTGAATTACTAGATGATACCGTGTAGTGATGGGATTCATGTGGACTATCATCCTCATAAAAGATTTCATCCACCAATTCAACCCCTTCGTTATCATCCTCCACACATAGATTTGGTACAATCATGTCTACATCATCATATATGACATAAATAGGATAAGGCACTAAATCCTCATCATGTGTAGGTGCTATCACATTTGAACCTTCATCATCAAGTTAAAACTCAATGCTTGTATAGACAAATACTAGTATATAGACAATCACCACCAAATATTATCTCCAATGCAAGCAAAATAATGAGCAAAATTGGTTAGGTGTTTCTATTTAGAGAAAAAACAATTAACATGAGTAGTAATACACATAATTTATAGAGCTACCTACCCCATCAAATCAACAGATATCATTATTATTAAAATTAAAATGAAGAAACACCTTTGTGTCATAAATGGTTGGTCACATCATTGGTGCAAAGCAACTTCAACATAGGTACAACCCTTGTGTGCAACTTCCCTACCTCAGTGCACAGATTAATGGGTGGGAAACATTACAAAAAGTTAATCACATAATGACTTTAAACGAATAGGAATTGATGATAAAATTTTATGTGCAATTTTAATGTTTTCACCTATTTTGAATGTTTTTTCTCCATGGTTGTAGAGAGGAAACCATCAATATTAAAGTCGAGTAAAATTGTCAACCTGTAAATTTTATGGGTTAGAAAACTACCTATCCATCATTTCTCTCTCTACACACACAAACTTCATAAACTATATATATATATATATATATATATAGATAAGCATCTATGTGACTTATGAGAAGAAAACCATAAAAGTAGAAAGTATTAAACTATGTGTGTGTGTGTGTGTGTGTGTGTGTGTGTGTGTGTGTGTGTGAAAGTTGGTTTTTGAGGAGAATGCATACATACAAACATATTGGCAAAACACTCCTTGAAACTTTAAATTTTTTAGTTTCAAGTACTAGGTGTACAAGGAATTGCTTAAATTTCAAGGATGTATTATATTGTTGCATTGGAATGCCTAAATCACAATGAACGAACAAAAATGTATTTAGTGTGCTCGTGAAGATCTCCTTCAATATAACATTCAAACAACAACACATCAAACACATTTTTTCAACACATCAATGAGAACTATGGTCACAATGGTCACAATTCCTATATAACTTCTATAATGCAATATCTACAATCTTGAGAAAGTTTTGTACATCATGTGTTGTTTTATCCAAGGACATTGAAGATGATAGTGTGGATCATTTATGTGATAATTTTGTGGATCATACTATACTTTTTTCCAAGAAAGAAGATACATAAATGACACATGAGATTGGGATACTTAAATACATAAGATTAAAGCATGCAAGACAATGTTTATCGCTAAACATTGACAAAATCTCTCTATGTCATAACTTCATAATTGGCAAGCAACACAAATCACATCTTCTAATGAATGAGAATGAAAAAGTAAGAAAATAAGCATTGATGCAAGCCTACTCAATATGTTAGGGGTTCACTCTACTTTTGTTAATGATGCAAGCCTACTCAATATGTTAGGGGTTCACTCTACTTTTGCTAATGATGCAAGCCACAAGAGTTGGATTTATTTCATGAAACACAAGTTAGAAGTATTTGATTCTACTTTTGTTAATGATGCAAGTCACAAGAGTTGGATTTATTTCATGAAACACAAGTTAGAAGTATTTGATGAATTTTGTGAATTTAAAGCATTGGTGGAAAATCAGTCAGATCAAGAGATTTAATTATTAATGATGCATAGTGATATAATTTTCACAAGTTTAATGATGTGTCTAATTAAGCATGTATAATGGGAATACACTCTTCCTCCCACATCATAGAAACATGGGCTTGTTGAAAGAATCAAAATATTGTCGAGAGATGGGTGGTGATCAAATCTTTGAGTTCTCTTGAGATAAATCAAATCCTGCAACACAACTGTCTACATCTTAAAATGGTATGCCGAAAAAACACTCACTAATAAGACATAATAATAGGTAAACACTTAAAAGAAACCCACAATGCCATATCTTGGAATTTTATAATGCCATGCTTATGCACACATACCTGCTGAAAAAGATTGAAACTTGATCTATGTATCGTCAACTAAGTATTTGTGGTTTATTCTATGAGCACGAGTCCTATATAGTATATGATGTGATGTTTGATGAAAATGTATTAGTGATGGTAAACATGTTATTCACATTGAAGATAAGATTCAACCATAACCAAGTGCACTAATGACTTGTAATGACTACATGACAAATTAATACATACAAGGATTTTGATGCATCAAATCTTAGCGTGATGGCAAAGTATATTTTTGGAGATTATGAATCATATATTGATTATTTCCATCAAGTGAGAGGTCAAATATGATGCTTCTTGCATAAACACGGAAATTTAATGAATCACATGAAATTAGTAAATATAACATGAAATTAGTAAATAGAACTTTGTTTTAATTGAATGACATGTTGGTGTGTCTAGCCATGCTTCCTCCCTATTGCTTTGTTTGGTAACTTTGTTACAACCTTAAAGATTAACCCCATTTGTTTGTGTTTTGTCATCCTTGAGACATGAAAAATTGGTGAGTGAAAATCTAGTGATTTGGTTACCCTAGACTAATCACAACCAGACTATGCTTTTTTTGACAATTTCCAACCCAATACACCAAGTTAATGTTAGAAGTTAAAAAACTAGATCTAACAAAGGAGGTAGCATCCAACCATTATCTCCTAACATTCCAAGTAATGCAAGTCTACCACTTAGCCATTAAACATAAGACTTTGCGACATCCCATCAAAAGTAAACCACAACACAAATATGGGTGGTGCCTAAACAATGCACCATAACTTTATTAGAAGAATGTTACAATATGAGTTCTTATAAGAGTGGACTTGTCCAACCACAGTCTTACAAAAGTACAAACAAGAACAAGGCTACACCTACCTTATAGCCACAGTTAGTTGCACAACTTACTCTTGAAGCATCTATAGGCCCTCTTCCTACAAGTCTCATTTCTTCCTTACCTCAATATGTCAAAATGCTCAGGTTGCACATAATACCCAACCCTAAATTTGAAATCCTTCCATCACAACATTGCTACTTAGATAATCTCTTGAAACCCCTTAACTTTTTGCTTGGATGCATTCTTACAACTCCCTCCATGCATCCTTTGTAACTCCACGTCATCCACTTTATATGGTGGAGGAAGTTTAACCACTCCCTTGAACCAAGGATGTTTTATTCCACTCCACATATTTTTTGTGGACTAGCAAAACCAAGTCTTCCTTAAGTCTAATAACCATTTCCGTCAAGGTGGGGTGTACACTAGGCACAATTCCTGAGTCATCCAGCTCATGCATGATGTCTATTGGACAAGCATTTTGGATAAGCTTTGGATGAGCCTTGGGAATCATGCATGAATATAGATCGCATGACACTTTGGCTAAGGAGGAATGTGCGCGCAAAGCAGTTGAAGCATGTTCGAGAGTCAGTGCATAAAAGGAAGAAAATAGTTAGAATTTTGGGACATTTTGTCCACATTGTAATGGGATTAGCCCTATTGTAAAGATATAAATTGTAATGGGTCTTTGGGTAGAAGGGGTGTAAGTGTGAGTTAGTGATGGTGAGTTCTGAGTTTTGTTGATGAGGTTTGGAGCGAGAATGGTTTGAGTTATGACTAAAGGTTTTGGGAGTTAGGCTCTCACTGAAGCATAACGATTGAGGCAGGTTTGAGTAATGTTATTTGGTACATCTTATTGTAAGCACAATGCATAATTGTAAGAAGACTATAAATGACTAATATAAGAAGCTAGTCATTGTGGACGTAGCCCATCTTGGGCTGAACCACATTAAAACCTTGTGTCATGATGTGTTTATTGTTATTGCGCAATGATGATAAATGTCTAGTATTATGATTATGTCACTAATGTATGATGTTAAGGTTATGTGCACTTAAGTAAATGATGAATGAATGAATGAATGTTAAGTGGGATAATGGTGCACATAAATTATAGTGAATGTTAAGTAACATAAACTGCGCACATAGTAGATGAATGGATAACGAGTAGTATGGTTGTGTTGAATGTCTCACTTCCCCTCATCACTGCAAAACCTTGGTTCCTACAACCCCTCTAGATGCCTCGGGTGAGATTTCACTTCCTTTGTAGGTAATGTCGAAAGGGACTATGTGTAGGGGTTTTGTTGGTTTGATAATGATTAAACTCAGGTCTTCTCACTGCATGCCAACAAATGGTTCCATTGCTAGGTGTTAGCACTCTGTAATTTTCCCAAGGTTGTGATGGAAGTCACAGAGGCAACATCAAAACCACTTCGAGTCTTGGATCTGGCCCTCCAAACTCAGAGAGGGATCTCTCTGTCTGATATAACTTTTCTTGAAGAGAATATTAGGCTAGCTACACAGAACATAGGATTTTCTTTTAGGAATTGGGTATGGGCAGAGAAAAGAAACCATGGGCTATGGAGTTACTGCAACGAATGATCAAAAATCCATGTCAACAGGCTAATATTTGTAGGGCAAGGTAGACAAGTCACTGGATCCTTTAATTTAAATGAAATGGGTGAGATGAAACAGGTCAAGAAATCCAATTAAACATGGAACAACTAAGAATTCTGAGTTTAATCTTCAGTGGAAAACATAAAAAACTATACCAAGCCAGAGACAGAGGGTGCATTAAAACCAATTTTGTTCTTAATATTCTTGGAATAATTCAGAGGAAGACATTAATTATGATAACAGAGAAACAAATTAACATAGAGGGATGCACATCACCAGTCGAAATAGTCACAAGAATCCTGCAGCATAGCACTATTTCATTGAATTGATGAAAAAACACAGAAAGCTCAACGAGCTATTTTACAAAATTTAAAAAAATGGTCCTCGCCTGATCAACCTTTTTACATTAAAAATCATCTCTATAAATAGGAGAGGTCTCCCCATAAATTTCGGAAGTCGGGTTCAACCGCCTCGGCCAAAAATAGCCATAAATCCCCAAAAATCCTGAATTGTCCGCCATGAAAGACGGGCCGGTTTTCTGTGAAAAAAAGGGGTCCGAACAAACATTTGTTTCTCTTCAACGCTAACACCTGGGAAAAACCTGAAGAAGGTTATTGTATATGGTCATGTTCTGGACAAAAACCTCCTTCGGTTTCGCCAAATTCTCCCTCAGCTGGCCGTAACAGCTCCTGCAAAATCAGGACTGTAACAGAAAAATGAAAATCTGGAAAAAAGGGCCTCGAAGATGGCTTCGATTCTCCCTTCTCATGGAACCTGTAAAAAAACTGAGAGAGGTTTTTGTTCTTCATCCTGTTACGGAGAAAAAATCTCTCGGTTTTTTAAAATTTGTTTTCATTTTCCCATAAACGGCCTTAGACGAAGACATGCTGAACAGACGAAAATAGGTGAAAAATGAGAAAAGCGGTTTTTTTCAGGATGGGTGGTATTCCGGACCCCCCCTGAGGTGGTAAGAGGATTTAGGGGGGGGGGGCGGGGGGGTCCGCTGGAATGGGGAGACGACACCTGTCCAAAGAGTGGTAAAGGGAAACAACCATTCCGGACCCCCCCTCTCGTTAAACTCCAGATGGTGAGGGGGGGTCTGGAATTTTTAACGACCATTGATTTATTTTTAAGTGATACGTGATGTTTTTAGGATGTGTTGAGGTAGGGGGTGAGTAGGACTTAGGGTAGTTTATTTTTTATATTTTTGTTTTTTAATATTATTTTATTATATGTTTTGTTTACGTTTTTTATGTTTTGTTTTTTAATATTTTATGTTTTTTATATATGTTTTATTATGTTTTAATTGTTTAAGTTTTTATTTTTTGTTTTTATATTTAATTTGTTTTGTGTTTTGTTTTTTATATGTTTTGTTTTAAGTAATATTTTT
>ML778374.1:899912-915255 GCA_009831015.1 Picea engelmannii | reverse complement strand
TTTGTAATGTGACTTCTGCTGGAAAAGACAATGAAGCTGACTGCTTGATCATGTCAATATCATAACAACGTTTTATCCCATAGCTGGATGATGGAGGAAGACTTTGACAACACCAGTCATCCAACACATCAGATATTGGATCCTATAGAAATTGAACTGACTGTTGCATTGGTTCAACTGCAGCTTTTTGATTTTCTATGTATTTATCCTTGAGCATATACTCAAGATTCTTTTTCAAAAACTAAAATGAATTAAAGCATAATGGTACAGAGTTGTTTTGGATTAACTCAGAATTTGCCTCAAGCCTTAATCTTTCCTCTGAAATTTGAAAATCAAAGTTGGTAAATGGCAGCAACTCTAGATTTAGAACAACCTCCTCATCAACAATGACATCTTCACCTAGTTGATCATAAAATTCTCCCTCTCTACTATTGACATCTTGCTTACAATTTCCTCTCAAAAATTGAAGAGAAGAGAAACATAGGGGCAAAGATTTTTCCCTTACTCTGAAATTTTCTGCCTCTTCCTCATCGCTGTCATGACTGTTGTGCAAGGGTTGATTTTCATATCTGAACTGTAAATGATCTTTTTCCTGCCAACAACATGTTGCTGGTTGTTTTGAACAGTCAACATCTATTTCAGCCTCTTGATCATCATCATATTGGTCATACTTGGGTAAAGTATCCAAGTAGGGAATATAATCAAACATGCACATCATATCAGTTGGTTGTTCCTCTGCAAGTTGAGATGGAGCTTCATCTTTGACTATGTTGTGAATTGAATACATGAAATAATCATTATCCAAACCATGGTACCAAGGATGAGAAGCAAAATTTTTGGGGACAGTGAACGTCAATGGAACATGATGTCTTTGGACAACAAGCTCATCTTTCCTGTTGATCCTCTGCATCATCTCTTCCATGGCACTGGCCAAAATATCTAGTTTATCTTCTGATGACTTCAACTGCTCCTTTTCTTTGTTCTTTACTTTTGACCTTTTGATCAGCAAGTTGGCCTCCACATCAACTGCAACCTTTTGCATTTCTTCAAGACTTACAGTGTTCCTTTCTCTCAATTGGAATGTCATCTTAGGATTGAAGGCATCTGGGAAATGCAAGTGAGTTGATCCTGGGGGTGGCCTTATATCAGCAGGTATTGCATGATATACCTTATTGAATCTGGCTGAAAACTGATGTATTGTCTCCAGTAGCTTTCTTTTCAAGTGGTCATACTCTTCAAGGATGAGAAAAACATTCCTCATGATCACCCATCGATCTAGGAAAACTTGCATGAACTGATGAAAATTTCTTATGCTTGCAGCTGGGAGTTTTTAAACTAGTTCTTAACTTTACCTTGCAAAGACAGGGCAAACATCCTTATATATACATCTTCAATTTCAACCTCATAAAGGTCAAGGAAATCTTCAAACCTCTGGATGTGTTTTTCAGCAGTAATATTGGCATCCTCTCCATCAAACCTAGGCAGATTATTGGTGTAATTTGCAGGGAGGTCATGGAGGATAGGAGGAAAATATAGGGGTTTATATCTATCTAGGATTTTGACAGGTACAAGAGGTGAAGCAAGAAGCTTACAACGATCCAGAGCTTTAGCAAGAGTAGGAGATAAAGAAGGAAGGTTATGTCTCACTAGGACTTCTACAGGTGGATCTTGGATGTGCACAGGTGTATGAGTATGTACATAATCTACAATTTGGGGTTTAGTCTCTTGAGGCTCTTCAGGTTGAAAATGATCACCCTGAATTTCAACAATATACTCTGGACCAGGATCATGATAAGAGAGAAATTAATTGCACATGAAACCAATAATATCATGAATACAATTTGATCTTGAGTACCTGGTCTTTCTAGGCTTCTTAGCCATGCTTTAGGTTCTTCCTCCTGTGGAGTCTTTGAGTCGGCACTATCTAGAGATGGTTGGAGTCGCTAGGTGAATGATCTCATCCTTCTGGTGTCTGGTCACTATCCACCATTAGTGATCAGATTTGGAACTTTGAAGTGTACTACTGGAGAAATGTCCCTAGTATGGTCGCCATTTTGTTAGCACTCTGTAATTTTCCCAAGGCTGTGATGGAAGTCACAGAGGCAACATCAAAACCAATTCAAGTCTTGGATCTGGCCCTCCAAGACTCAGAGAGGGATCTCTCTGTCTGATATAACTTTTCTTTAAGAGAATATTAGGCTAGCTACACAGAACATAAGATTTGCTTTTAGGAATTGGGTATGGGCAGAGAAAAGAAACCATGGGCTATGGAGTTACTGCAACAAATGATCAAAAATCCATGTCAACAGGCTAATATTTGCAGGGACAGGTAGAAAAATCACTGGATCCTTTAATTTAAATGAAATGGGTGAGATGAAATAGGGAAATAAATCCAATTAAACACAGAGAAACTAAGAATTCTGAGTTTAATCTTTAGTGGAAAACATAAAAAACTATACCAAGCCAAAGACAGAGGGTGCATTAAAACCAATTTTGTTCTTAATATTCTTGGAATAATTTAGAGGAATACATTAATTATGATAACAGAGAAACAAATTAACACAGAGGGATGCACATCACTAGTCGAAATAGTCACAAGAATCCTGCAGCATAGCACTGTCTCATTGAATTGATGAAAAAACACAGAAAGCTCAACGAGCTATTTTACAAAATTTTAAAAAATGGTCCTCACCTGATCAACCTTTTTACATTAAAAATCATCTCTATAAATAGGAGAGGTCTCCCCATAATTTTCGGAAGTCCGGTTCAACCAACTCGGCCAAAAATAGCCATAAATCCCCAAAAATCCTGAACTGTCCCCCATGAAAGACGGGTCGGTTTTCTGCGAAAAAAGGGGTCCGAACAGACGTCTGTTTCTCTTCAACGCTGACACCTGGGAAAAAATGAAGGAGGTTATTGTATATGGGCATGTGCTGGACAAAAATCTCCTTCAGTTTCACCAAATTCTCCTCCAGCTGGCCGTAACAGCTCCCGCAAAATCAGGACTGTAACGGAAAAATGAAAATATGGAAAAAAGGGCCTTGAAGATGGCTTCGATTATCCCTTCTCGCGGCACCTGTGAAAAAAATGAGAGAGGTTTTTTTTATTCATTCCATTACAGAGAAAAACCTCTCTCGGTTTTTTAAAATTTGTTTTCATTTGCCCAGAAACAGCCTCGGACGAAGACATGCTGAACAGGTGAAAATAGGTGAAAAATGAGAAAAGCGATTTTTTCCGGGATGGGTGGTATTCCGGACCCCCCCTGAGGTGGTAAGTGGTTTTAGGGGGGGGTCCACTGGAATGGGGATCCGACACCTGTCCAAAGAGTGGTAAAGTGAAACAACCATTCCGGACCCCCCTCTCATTAAACTCCGGATGGTGAGGGGGGGTCCGGAATTTTTAACGACCGTTGATTTATTTTTATGTGATACGTGATGTTTTTAGGATGCGTTGAGCTAGGGGTGGGTAGGACTTAGAGTAGTTTATTTTTTATGTTTTTGTTTTTTAATATTATTTTATTATATGTTTTGTTTACGTTTTTTATGTTTTGTTTTTTAATATTTTATGTTTTTTATATATGGTTTATTATGTTTTAATTGTTTAAGTTTGTATTTTTTGTTTTTATATTTAATTTGTTTTGTGTTTTGTTTTTTATATGTTTTGTTTTAACTAATATTTTTTAATTTGTTTTTAATTTATTTAAATTAATGGAACACTAACCTTATTACTAACTTAAATAATTAATTTAACTATTAATTAATTAAAATAATTTTTAATTGATTAATTAATTTCTAACAAGATTTTAACCTAGCTTTTTGTCTGACTACCCTATATTTATTAACCTATTTACTAATTACTAACATTATCAATTAATCTAATTAAATTATTTGATTTTTCCTTTAATCCTAAGTTCATTTATTCGTGAATGGGTGGCGGGCAAGAGGTAGTCAACGGGGAAAAGGACAAGGGAGAGAGGGCGCAACATGGATGAAGGATGCAGCAGGGTGATGGGGGATCGAGCGAAATGAATGGAGGGGAGAAACGGGATCAACCAAGCCAGAGTTCGTCATCACGAGAGAAACGCCAAATCAACAGTCGAAGAAACGAGTTACCTATGATTATAGGTCCCCAACACCAGGATCGAGATCTATAACTAAGGGGAATGTTTTGGAGGTCGAATAATGAAGAGATCACAAAATGACTAGAGAGGAACCAATGAGAATTTTCCAGAGAATAGAATAGGAACCCACGACTCGATGAAGAACAATGGTTGCAAAGGTATGTGTTTACAGACCTTCATGAAATCTTCTTTTGTGAATTTTTGATAATTTTGACTGAATGGTTGGAAAGGCTAGTGGAGAATGTTGGGAGATATCAAGCTGAGGCTCCGAGAAACTGGATCCATGAATTGATCAGACAATTGAATACATTAAGTAATAAAGTTTCCCCTGTAGTTTATTTTTGGTTGAATAGTATACTGGAGGGTTACATTGCAGAGTTTGCAATAGATTGTACCCAGTCTTATAATGTCGTAGAGAGGGATTTCTTCAAGGGTCTGTGCGGAATATTTTTGAACACACTCTCTACCTGGATAAATATATTGTTATGTGACAAGAATAAATGTCATGAAGATGGAATCTAATTTTTAGGTGACTTCGTGCACATAGGGGGAATGGGGGATGACCAGAGGATGGTTCGAGAGTGGAAAGAGATGAAAAGGATGAGTAAGGAACGAATGGACTGAGGATGCTGAGAGAGGAAGACAGTGACTTAGAAAAAGAGATTGGAGTATTACACAGTGGGAAAAGGTTTATATATAGTAAGAAGGAGATCGTGGCTGAGAGAGAAGAGAAAAACAGAGTGTTTGAGATAAGATACCCCTACATAATGCTTCAAATCACATCGTACAAAGAAAGCGAAGAGAAAGAAAAGGATCCTAAGTGAAATCCAGCAGAAGAAGGAATACCATCTCAAATCGAAATCTATGTTGAACCCATGACCCTGTGTGCATCACCAAGATTTGAAGCAAAAGCCATAACTTTGTCAAGATCAATTGTAGTTAGTGGAGGAAGTCATAATAGTAGTCAGAATAGTGGCAGTAGCGCAATGAACCAGAGTTAGTCAACATCACTGAAGGTAAGTACTACACCGAATACAATGGTAGGAATAGATAATACCTTAAGAATGCTTGAATTCTAAGGAGCGGGGTTGAAAGACCCAGAGCAACATCTGTTTGTATGTGACACAATATGGACTGCGAATAATGTCCAATACGAAGAAATAAATATTGTGCAATTAACAATGGAATTTAGAGGTCACACATTGTTATGGTACATGAAGTATCAGACTACTACATCAGCTGAACAATCAAGGACATTGGCAAAGATTGGACAAGCTTTATTAAAGGAATTTCAGAAATTGAAATTTGAATTGCAGTACATCACAGAGCTAAAACAAATTAAGCAAATATAGAATGCGACAGTTTTGGATTATAATCATAGGTTTAAATATGAGATGGGTAGATTAACATTCTATATTCTTGACGAACAACATAGAGAATGGTTTATTACAGGTCTGTTGTCGCACATTTGTTTTCCTCTAACACAACAGAAAGTCACATCATATCCAAAAGCATTAGAAATTGTGATGAAGTTAGAAGCATCTCATGTAGGAGATGGCATAGGTTCAATCATAATTGGTTGTGCTAAGGATTCAGTTGTCAGAAATAATGAAGGAAAAGAAAAAGCGTGAACAAGTTTAGTGTATTACATGTAAGACAGAAGGACATCGTAAATATGAGTTCCCAACATTTGTGTAGTATATGGCTACAGGGGCATCGAACCCATTAGCAGGAGGAGTGGAATATTGTGAAATATATGCAAGACACGGGGACATCATCCGACTTCTTGTCCATTATTGCAGAAGTACTAGAGTACGCCTAGGAATTTTTTCTGTAATTTTTGAAAATATGTAGGACATGATGAGAAAGATTGTCGCACATTTGAATTAATGAGATAGATCATTGCATATTCTTACAAAATACAAGAAGAGAATGCAGCAATAGAAGGAGGGGTTCCACAGTATAATACTCTGAGAGGATTTAACTAGGGTAGATGATGAGGATTCGACATAGGTCGAGGACGAGGAAGATTTGGTCGAGGAGGAAGAGGGCCAATCATTTGTTATAATTGAAATCAACTAGGACATTTAGTGAGAGATTGTTTGAATCCTTGAATGACATGCACATACTGCAGAGCATTGGACCATGCGATGAAATATTGTCCTCAACTGATAGAGAAATGACAGGCAAGAGGGAACCAGAACATACAGATGATTGCAGCCAAAGAACACAATTAACAACCAAAGATAACAACAGTTACATGCGGAGGAACGCAAACTAGAGCAGATACAACGAATCAAGGGAATAGCATTTACCAGTGGGTAAGGAAAGTAGCGGAGCCATTACCATTGTTCGACCCAAGGAAAGAGAAAGAAACTTACCAACAAGAAAGAAAATAACTGATGGGAGTAGACTGGATCACATCAACTTCGTTTGAACCATCGTTGTATGATAGACCACCCGTATTTGATATGCCTCTAGTATATGATCATACGAAGAAGAAAATTGATAAGGTAAGTACTTTGAAGAGATTTTTGAGATTTTTCTTAGATTTAATGAAGGATGAATCTACATTGAGTAGTTTGTGCAGAATGATTGACCATTGTACCCAAGAAAGAGAGCATCATGTAATACACATAACAGTTAACCAGGTGCATAGTAAGAAGTGAACCAATAGGGAGTTTAGGCTCAGTGCACAGAGAAGAGCTTATGAAATGGATAATATAATTCTAGATCTAGGTTCAGATATAAATTTTATAATGAGACAGACTTGGGAAATGATGGGTCATTTGAAGCTGATTTGGTATCCTATCCATCTTAGATTAGCGAACCAACATAAGATCATTCTAGTAGGAATATTAATAGGATTAAATGTCAATATTGATGGATTGCACGGTGTAGAAGACATCAAAGTGATCAACATAATATATGGAAGTACACTGTATCTAACAATGTTAGGACTAGATTGGGCATTCGATAATCAGACAATCATTGACTTAAAGAAGAGGCAGATAGTATTCAAAGTGGAATACTTAAAGGTAATCACGCCATTAGACCCCATTGAATGGAAAAGGTGTGTAGAACCAACAAAGAGAAAAGGGCTTGATCATTTGTATAATATAACTGCATGAATGGATGACTATGTCAATCCTACAAATAAAGGCATACTTAGTTGGAGAAGCATCATCTCATGCGCATCAGACTCAGAAGACGCTTTGGAGAATGGAAAACAAAGACTGCATGAAGTGTCGACTAGGAAGCGTGCTCGAATTACCCGTGCATTAAGATGGATTGGGACCGAAATAGTCGAACCTCCAAGGTATACTAGACTGACACCTATAGAATCTTTTAAAAATGAATTTGAAATGCAGATTCTAGATCGGCAGAGACTCTTGGCCTTAGATATTTCACTGAAAGCGACTTTAGAAAGATGGTGGGTTATGCACAAAGATGTCATAAGATATTGGCAGCAGTGCAAAAGGTTCCTACAAGTCACATTTGGGACAAAGAATGAAAGCATCATGTTGAAGTATAGCGGATTAAATTGTCCACCAAATCATGTCATGAAGTGTATTGTGCAGTGGAGATCAGTACTAGAACATGCATGGACTCACTTATTTGTGCATGCTCTGGACACTATTTCGAAGAATCAGTACATCTAACAAGAAGTGCGCAGAGGAACATGAGATTGGGAAGAGATGACTAGGAACTTCAAGGTAACATTCAATTTTAAAATTGATAATCCTTTAATTGACTCAGCATTATAGGTGTTCAAAAATAATACTTTTGCATTAGAGGACTTGTTGGGATCAATTCTTTTTCATAGTGCACCTAGAGTCACTGGGATAGTTGAAGAGGTCTTGCACTGATACAATGTCATAGAAGAAGCCCAAGATGAGGAAGATCCAAGGAATTTGTAGATACCAGAGATTGAAGGGGGTTGTGCATTCGAAGGACCAGAGCTTGAATCATCCATATATGAATATCCCCTAATAATGTCCAAAGTGAACATTGGTATAGAAGAAAAACCTAATTTTGTGCATATAAGAGACTATTGGAGCGATGAGATAGTTGAGAATAGTGTTGACTTGCCATGCAAATACCAAGATTTGTTTCTAATGATGTTCTCAAAGATGAAAGGAATTGTTGGGGAATTTGGGGAATTAGGATAAATGAGGATTCCATTAAAACCATATGTGAAACTGATGCGACAAAGACCCTATAGAATGAACCTGAAATATAAGGAGAAGGTGGAAAGAGAGATAGACAAAAAACTAGAGGCTGGAATTATATAACCTGTTGAAGAATTAGAGTGGATCATCCCTATGGTGGTTCAATACAAGAGGAATCATGATATGTGTAGATATGAGAAAGTTGAATGATGCATGTTTACATGACCCTTTTCCTATGTGTTTTTACCAATGAAGTACTAGCGAATGCAGGGGGTTAAGAAGCTTATTCTTTTACAGATGGATTCTCAGGATACAACCAGATCAAGATTGTGCAAGAAGAATGATATAAGATGACCTTTGCAATAGAATGGGGTTTTTATCAGTATACAATTATGTTGTTTGGGTTGAAGAATGCACCAGTGATATTTTCCAGAGTAGTTGTCGCAGCCTTCAAAGAATTTATTCATAAGTTCTTAGAAGTGTATCTAGATGATTGGAAAGTATTTATTCTATTGAAGGATCCCATTGAACTCTTTCACTTAACGTTGGATAAGTGTAGGCAATACCAGATCTCATTGAATATAAAGAAATGCATATTTTGTGTGCCTTTTTGGATTTTGTTAGGCCATGTGGTTTGTAAATAGGGATTGATAATGGACCCTGCCAAGATAGCAGTGATTGCTAATTTTCCACCACCAACTTTCGTGTGACATTTGAAGTCCACATTAGGTCATATAAGGTATTATTTAAAGTTTATCAATGGATATGTGTAGATCACAACCCCTATGGAGAAATTGATGAAGAAGAGAGTGAAGTATCAGTGGAATGATGAATGTCAGAAGAGTCTGGACATATTAAAATAGAAGATGGCCATTGCGTTGATTCTAGTTTTTCCAGACTGAAGCAAATAATTTCACATACATTTGATGCATCTTCGATAGCATTGCTAATAGTTTTGGCACAACTAGATGAAGGAGAGATAGACCATTTGTTTTCATTCACCAGCAGAAAGTTATCATCTACAAAGAAAAACTATACCACGATAGAACGAGAAGGTTTGACGATGTTATATGCCTTGCAGAAATTCAGAAATTACCTACTTGGATCTCATTTCAAGATGTATATAGAATACTCTATGCTGAGACACCTAGTGAACAAGCCAGTGTTGGGGGGAAGGATCTGCAGATGGATTTTTTTGTCCCAGGAGTATGACTTTGAGGTGATCGTGAAACTAGGAAAGTTTAACTCGAGATCGAACCATTTGTCGTGAATAATATCAGGAGAGGATGCAGGGAACTTGGATGATAGTTTGTCAGACACAAATTTATTTGCAATTTAGATGGTGGAGGACTATTTTGGAGATATAGTTCAGTTTTTTAGCACATGAGTAGCTCCATCATACTTTACAGTAGCACACAAGAAGCAACTTGTAGCAAAGGTAGTAAACTACCAATTGATAGTAGGAAACTTATATAATTTAGGTGTAGACAGTATTCTATGATGTTGCATATTGGAGCATGAAATAAATATGATATTGTCAGAGATGCATGAAGGGGTTGTAGGAGGTCACTATGTAGGAAAAGAAACATCCTAGAAGATTATGCACAACAAGGACCTGGCTATGGTGATAGTTATGATACTCAAGAAACAAGAAAACCATCTACCTAGATTGAAGGATAACGTTAAGGAGGAGTTCCAAGCTTATCCAACTCCATCACTATTTAGGAAGAACACATTAAGTTAGAAAGAAGTCTGCAGACTGTAGACAAAAGTTTGCAGAAGGAGACCAAGGTAAAGGAGAAGGCCAAGACAACAAAGGAGACATTTGAAAAGTTCATGGTGAATTGGAAGAAGGCCTAAGTGGATCGGGACAAGCCATAGGTGAGTGTTGGGGGCATGTTGGATAAATCTTGGGAATCATGCAGGAATGGATCACATGAAATTTTGGCTAATGAGAAGCACACATGAAAAGCAGTTGAAGCATGTTCAGGATTCAATGTGCAAAAGGAAAAAGGTATTTAGGATTTTGGGACATTTTGTCCACATTGTAACAATCTTAACCCTATTGTAAAGCTATAAATTGTAATGGGTTTTTGGGTAGAATGGATGTATGTGTGAGTTTGTACTGGTGAGTTCTGAGTTTTGGCGATGAGTTTTGGAGCGAGAGTGGTTTGAGTTATGATTGAAGGTTTTGAGAATTAGGCTTGCATTGCAGTAGAATGATTGAGGCAAGTTTGGGTAATGTTATCTGATACATCTTATTGGAAGTGTAGTGCACAGCTATAAGAAGACTATAAATGACCAATATAAGAAGCCAATCGTTGTGGACATAGCCCAGATTGGGGTGAACCACATTAAAACCTTGTGTTGTGATGTGTTTGTGTGTTTATTGTTATTGCATAATGATGATAAATGCTTAGTATTAAGATTATGTCACTAATGTATGTTGTTATGGTCATGTTCACTTAAGTAAATGATGAATGAATGAATTTTAAGTGGGATAATGTCACAAATAGAGTATAGTGAATGTTAAGTAACATAAATTGCACACACAATAAATGAATGGATAATGAGTAGTATGGTTGTGTTGAATGCCTCACTTCTCCTCATCAATGCAGAACCTTAGTTCTTGCAGCCCCTCTAGATGCCTCGGGTGAGACTTCACTTGATTTGCAGGTGATGTCGAAAGTGTCGGTGTCTAAGGTTTTTGTTGGTTTGTTAATTATTAACCTCGGGTCTTCCCATTGCATGCCAACAATGTCTTCATGCCTAACTATTTTCCTGAATGGTTAAGTCTTGCAATCCCATTTCAAGATGGAACCACTCCAAGACACATAACGTGCCTACAACCAAGGTCATCCTATAAAATTAATATGGTTTCCAACTCCATGCTCTATCTATCATTTATGTAGTATTTTTATAAACTACTACTTGTTAGCACCACTCTTACTATGCATTGTACTATGGCATCCCACCCAACAAGTTTTCCTCAACGCTAACAACATCTATCTCTACAACCTAGTCAATGTCATAGTGTTCCCCGTTCACTTAAGAGAATCACATTGAGATTGGATGGGGGTGCATTTTCTAGCATGAAGACAAATGTCCTCACATCCTCCCCCACTGAAGCTTGTTTCCACCTTGACAACACCTAATCAAGGTCTTCCTTAGTGCACCAAGACCACTTTCTTTAAACTCTTTGATTTTATCTTCATTTTTCCACTTCAACTCCTTCCTTTCCCAATTGTTCTCCAAAATTGATTTGTTGTTCTAAAAAACAAAGTACTCTTGTTGTTTGGTCTTCCTAAACCTATCCTATGAACAATAAAATTCTCTACTTCATGATCCAGTGTATCCAAAATCACGAAAGGTTCCCTCGATGAACCAACTCTACCAGGATCATAACTTGCATCAATATTGCAAAGTCAAAGTTGACTTACATGGAATACATGGTGATGGGTGCTCAAGTGGGGTGAAAATTTCAATATATTAGTCACCTTACCTATTTTTCCTGTTACCTCTAACAACCCTTCAAACCACCTCAAAAAATACCTAGACATGCCCATTGGAGGATTTAAATTCTTTCTATTCAACCTGAGTAAGACCTTCTCTCTAACTTGAAACTCCAACTCTCTTCTCCTATTATTTTCCCAAAAAATTGTGCACTCAAATATCTTTGTCAACTAAATGCACACCCTACTGACCTTTCCTTCCATCCATTAAGGAATTCAAGTGCTAAAGGGATGTTCCCGTAAAATACTTTCAACACCATGTGAGGTACCATTAGCAGCTACCTAGCGGCCAAATTGAATGGTATATGTACTATTACTAAAATTTTCTACAATTTGTAAATGAATTATGCCAAGTCTAGTAGCTTCAACCAATTCAATAAGCATGCTTGCACAAAATTCCTAAGGTAGTTATCAAAAAGTCCATTGATGTGCTCTATTTTCCCATAGGCCCATGAAATTATAACTCATACTCATTAAAAAAAAAATCTTAATAATATTGAACAACTTTGTTTGAAGTTGACCTATACATTGTGCATCCTTATCTGATACAATGTTCAACAAAAGACCCCAATACTTAACAATGCTCTTGAATTAGTTATTTGTGTCTTACTCATCTTTGTAAGGAACCTTTTTTGGAATGAAGGTCACATACTTGGAAGAACATTCTACCACCACCATTATTCCACTATAAACTTACAACTCTGAAAATAGAGTAATGTAGTCTATGTAGACACTCGCCCATATTCTTGTTGGAAAACTAAACAAGTCTAAATGTACTCCTCTACGTCATTTCTTATATGTTCCCAATATAAACTTATTTCTATCAAATCTAAAGTCCTTTTCCACCTTGGATGACCAACTTGTTACCCCCCTATGCCTAGGGGTAACTAGAGGATATCATCTCTCGTGGACCACTATGGACAACATGATATTGACCATGATGATGATCATCATGTTCACATATGGTAGTGTAGAAACCCCCCTTTTTAACCTTTATAACCACAATTCAACCAAGGCTCATCACCTCCAAGCAAACCAATGTATGGGAAATGGTAAGCCATCATCACCATGAGGTATGTTAGTCCTTCTTTCGTGCAAAGTGTTGTGCATAATTTGTTGGTCATGTGGATGAGGATATTTGGTTGAAGTTGGATAATGGATCATTGGCTTGGGAAATTGTTTCAGTTTCCTTGTTTCACCTTGGTGGTCAACTTCTACACTCTAGTCTTGTGTTTTCACTGCCTAGGGAAAATAGGTACTACTAGGGGGCCCTCACAGGGTAACATTCCATTCCCCTCCATACTTAACACTTTCCATCTTGGAGCTTCTCATAGTGTACTAAACTTTGGTAATAGGTCATGGTCCATTCTCTCATGAGAAGAGGGGATGAAGGCCCAAAGTTTGATTGCAACTGCTAATAAAATAATAAAAAACTGATGCTAAAGAAAGAAAGGAATGATAGCAAAGGAATAAAAAAATCCAGTCTAAACTTGAGCTCTACCCTTTCAGTGCTCACCCCGATCCCGATTAGAAATGCTATAGCTTGAAGCCTTATAAAAGGGGACTTGCAAATATGATAAATCAAACTAGTAAGATAGTTGATAAAGGGGGATTGGAAAAACTAGCACCTAAGAATGAGGTAACTCAAGAGAAAACACACCCTCCACAAAGGCACTCATAGAAATGGATTAAATAACACCATAAGCCAAAAACTTCCTTGTTTTGTGAGACTTCACTTTCTTGAAAATGTTGAGTGCATTTGGATCCTTCCAAATCCCTTACTTGATTTTTTGTTGCAAGTCTATAATGATATGTCGTTGACTTCCTATATGCTACTCCAATGGCTTTCCATCCTCATGTATGCAGTGAATTGCACCTTCCTACTCAATCCATATACAACAACATTTAATGTCCTTGGTTAATACTTTTTGGTCATGTCAAACTATGCCTACTTATGTGACAACTTCCACAAAGAGGCAAAGTAAGTTGTTGTCACAATGTCAATCTTCACACTGAATGGCTTTTCTAACAAGTAATTCCTCCAAACTTGTAGGAAATGTAAAACTATGGTCATTTCCTTCTCATGAACAAGGTACATGTATTCATAATCCTACAACTTCCTGCTCTCAAAGACTATAAGACGATTTTTTTTCATAAGAAATCCTCTAATGGCATAATCTAAAGCTTCTCTCTTCACTTCAAAGATTTTCTCAAAGTTTGGTAGCTTCAACATGGGCACTATTACAACTATATACTTTAGTTCATAGAATGTTTCTTGGCATCTCTAAGTACACTACCAAATTATGTGCTTCTTTGACAAATCACTTAGTAAGTGGTGTCGAAATTCATGAGTAACCTTATGGAAATATCCAGTAAAGGTTTTCCAACCCTAGTAAACTTCTTACCATATGAACTATCCTTGGCTCCTCCCAGTATGCAATGGCCATGACATTCTCAAGGACCATGCAAATATGACCTTGACCAACTCAAAGGCCCAAGAAAAGGATCTTAGTCTACCTAAAGACACACTTGGACTTCTTCAAGTAACATTAATTATCTTGCAACTCCTTGAAGACTTCATCCAAGTTCCTCTTATTAACAACGTAACAAGTTCTTCAAGTAACAAAGTTTCGGAAGGAATGGCTTGGAGGATATTTAGTAGATGGATCAAGGTACGTTGGGTTCAAAATTCATCTCCTGAGGCCTTATACTTTCGGAGATATAGCCTGTACAAGATAGGGTTCTGGAATCATCCTGAAATGAGTCATTGCGGAATTTTCACTATAAACATTTTTTTGTAATGTTTCAGACCCTAAACTCCAGAGGCCATTTACAGAAATTAGTAAGGTATCTTTGGTAAAAATTTCAGCTTCTGGGTCATCTTAAATTTGTATATACACCTTGTGTAAGATAGGGTATCTAACTAGTCCTATTGACTAGTCTCAAGAAGGTGTTCTAGGTAAAACAATCATAACTTCTTGCTAGAGTATCCAAATTGAGTGGGACTAGTTTCATTGGATCATGGATAGTCTTTAGTATTTTGGGTGCAATTTTTAGAATTTGATATCAATTATTTTGTGCAGGGCATGCTATACAAGTGAGATCTCCTGGAAAGGCCAAAAATCGGCAAGTTGTGAGGAAGTTACCATAAATTCCACTTGGCACATCCAATTTTGATCAGACTTGTGGCATCGCAGAGAATAAATATCAGAGAAATACCTAAAAGAAAGTTTCATACCCAGAAGGGCCAAAACTTAGGAGATAAAATATAATAAATATTGTCTAGCAGAATCGCCTCAAAATCAAGATTCAAAAGTGATACTTGGCCAACATGCCACCAATAAAGGGACCTTCTACACCAAATAAGCCTCCAGAAAATCCTAATTGGACTCTTGATGGCGGTGAATAAATGCGTAGGGACATAAATGAACTACAAAAGAAGATGGATTCAATGGAAGCTAAGCTGATGGATTCAATAGAAGCTAAGTTGGATACTAATATGGATGGCTTAAAAGGGGAGATCATGGAAGTATTGAAAA
>ML778374.1:882260-896102 GCA_009831015.1 Picea engelmannii | reverse complement strand
AAGAAGGATAATAAATTATCACCAAAGTACTATGGACCTTATAAGGTGTTGCAAAAGATTGGTACTATGGCATACAAATTGGAGCTGCTTGCATCTTCACGAGTACACCCAGTTTTCCATGTTTCATGCTTAAAGAAGGTTATCGGTGACAAGATCCCAGTTCAAACTAAATTTCCAGAACTTGAAGAGGAAGGAAAAATCATATTGGATCCTGAATCCATCACTGACACAAGAATTCGCCAGCTGAGGAATAGATCCATTTCAGAGTATCTCATTAAATGGAGGAAACTATTGGCTGAAGATTCCATTTGGGAAGATGAGTCTTTTATACAGAAGCATCCAGAGTTACTCAAGTGTTGCGGACAACACTTGTCTCAAGGGGAGGGGCATTTTAAGCCCTAATATTGGCTCATTACCCCTTAATTGGGGCATATTATATTAGCAATGTTATTTTATTTATGTCGGCTTTAGGCCATTAGTTGTAATTATACCTCCTAGTCTCCTATATATACCAAGGAGACATTTTCATTTTGAATCAACTTGTACTTGAACATTTAAGTGGGGTAAAAGGAGGTTTCCCCCTCGAAGAGGCTCATTATCTGAAATTATCTCTTTTTCAAGGCGTTGAGTACTTTTCCTGAGGTTTTTCTATGCTATATTGATGTTTGGTTCTTAACAGGTCCTCCATTTTTTCATTGAACACCACTATCATACTATGTCATGCAAATAGAAAATCAACAACTTTGTCTAGGAAAGCTATGAAAAATATCATTAATCAAAATGCAAGAATTAGTAAGAGGATTGCATAAGCCAAAAGGGATCAATAGAAATTCAAAACTTTTGTATCTTGCCAGAAAGGTTGTCTTCGCCTCATCCCCTTTTGCAATTCTTACTTGATAATACCCCAATTTCAAATCTCGCTTTGAGAACAACTTGGTCTTAGCCAACTTGTCAAAACAATCCACTACCAATAATAAGGGATCCCCATTCTTGATGATTTTCTTGTTCAATGCATGTTAATCCAAGAATATCCTCAATTAAAGTGCATCCTCCTTCATCTAAACGAGGACAAGAGAACCATAAGGAGACCCGAAATGTCTAATGAAACCAACATTGATCAGGTCACCCAATCGCTTCTTCAACTCTTCCAACTTTGGTTTTGATAGTCTATAAGGTGATATTTCTTGAGGTAACAACCCAAACTCAAGCTCAACGTGATGGTCAACTACACACCTCGATGGGGGGAACTTTTGGCAAAGACTCTAACAACCTATTAAAAAAATCCTCCAACACATTAGCTTATACAGGTAGAACAAGTATCCCCATTCCCCTTCTTCCACTTCATTGACCAATGTTGTGACATAAAGTATTTCATTCAGGTGCCAAGAAGCCCTCTTCATGCTAAGTCAGAAACCACCTACAATATTCCCTCTTTATTCATTGATATTCCACACACAAGATAAAGTGTCTATTTGGCATAACCATACTATTCAAAAATGCAAAAAGAACCACCTTGGTTCTTATTAGGAAGTATTTCCCAAGAATGACCTCAAATTTATCTAGTTTCACCACTGTGAAGTTTGGCATGATTCCACATGTCCAAGTGAACTGAAACCTTGAATACAACTTATGTTTTCACCTTAGCATTATATTTGACATCCTTAACTGGAGCATGGCATGGTACAACTCTAAGTCCATGTTCCCTTGCACAATCTATCTTTAAGAAGTTGTTGGAGGCATCGATGTCCCAATATTAACTCCACATAAGTTAGTTGGTTCTATTTGCGCCTTTGGCCTCCTACAAAAGCACCCAAAAATTGCAAAGGTTATTTCAAGGGAGGTCACACCTCTCTCTTTCCCACAAAAACATCTAGCTTACAATCCTTTGTTAAGTGAAAATCACCAAAAAACAACCAATTCAAAGTCTTACCTAGACTTGGAGTAAACTGCCCGAGGGTAACTTTTAACAACTCATGCTTGTTCATTCACTTCCTTGGTATCCATCTCGACTCAACTGCACTTGTAACCAAGATAATGTGTATCACATCTTCCATAATCATTGTGTGCATCTTTATGCTACCAAAGATAAACATAAGTCACGATAGGACATTCGACCAATGCTTAGCTAAATTGAAAGTAGTTTGTAACAACATTTCAATGATATTTTCATCCATTGTCTCTTGGGCTCTAATGTATTGTAGTCTCCTCACTCCAAAAATGTCCCTTAGATCCAAATCTTACCATTGCATTGGGGAAGGGTGTCTACTATGTTGATGTTTCAACATCAGGAAAACATTCTCCCAGATTGGTCATGCTGATTTGACCAAGGGAGGATGATACATTCACTCATGGGGCCATGCCTATTTCTCTAGTGGTGAATGGACTAGGATGTTGATGTTTCTCCAATTATAAATATTGGGTAGACATTCCCCCATATCAGTCATGTTGATTTGACCTAGGGAGAATGATACATTCACTCACGGGGCCATGCGGATTTGGCTAGTGGTGAATGTCATGGGTGTAGTCTTTCTCCTAGTAGTTATGTTGATTTGATGATGAGTGATAAAGAATCAAGGCACTCTCACATTTCTAGATCTGGGATGGAGTGATCTATATTAATTAGACGCGCATGTGAGGAAATACTCATCAACATAAACATAATACATAAATAATATATTTATAATATAATGTATAAATACAAATAATCAATAATTGATAATTGATAATTAATTAATTAATGAAAAGATAATAATGGAAAAGACATGTCTATTAATGAAAGGGCACTCCACCCAAGTATATATATTGGGGCCCTCAATTGTAATATATCATCTCATATAATATTTACTTACAATAACCTCTCATCAATTTTGCTAAGTCTTGTTGATATTTTCAGTGTGTAATTATTCTATGATAACAATAGTATTTAAATCATAAGGAAATAATTATCAGATATGAAAATCAGAAAATTTAACATGGTATCAAAGCTAGTTAAAATCTTCTAGTGATAGAGCTAGTATAAGCCTTTTCTGAAGCTAGTTAAAAGATTTTGGTGTCAGATCTGATAGATATTTTTCAAATATTTTAATTTTTTTAATTGTACAGTTGTGGTCATGAGCGATCTGTGCACACAAAGCCACCACATTCCCTTTGGTCATGATTTTCCTAATTATAGGGTGCGAACACCTTAAGGATTGCACTGCATAGTGCGACCAACTCTTTTTGTCACTTTTTGTTTCTCTACAAGATGGTGTCCAGTCTTAGAGTAGAAGACATGTTGGATGGTGCTACAGATTCCAGATACTAGAAGACGAGGATACTCTAACACCAAGTATGCAATGAGAGGAGTTGGGACAACTTCATTCCAACTAGAGTCCGAAGACACTATTCATATACAAGATGTGTTGTATGTACCAGGGTTGAAGAAGAACCTTCTTTCTACATCAACATTAGAGGATAAAGGCTATATAGTTTCTTTTGTGAATGGACAGGTTCTTTTATGGCCTAAGGGCTCGAGTATAGACTCCATAACAGTGATTGGTGTTTGAGAGGGAGGTCTATACAAATTGTTGGGATGACCAACCCAGGCATTGGTACATGACAACAATAGTTTGTCTGAGCTATGACATTGGATATTTGCACACTTACATCACAGGTATTTACCAACAATGAAGAGGATGGTCTTAGTACTTCCATAGCTTCAGGTAGAGCATGATGGCATTTGCAGGGGATGTGCACTTGGAAAGAATGCCAAGGGATATTTTCCAAGTAGTTACAATAGGTCCAAGGGGATCTTGGATCTAGTAAATTCAAATGTATGTAGACATATGAAAGTTGCATATTTGTGTGGATTCCAATACTATGTGATATTCATTGATGATTTTTCTCGGAAGACATGGATCTTATTCATGAGGGCCAAGGATGAAGTATTCAACAAATTCTAGGAGTTCAAGGCTCAGGTAGAGAACCCAACAGGGAAGAATATCAAGGTGATGAGGTCAGCTAATGGAGGAGAGCAACTTCCAGGGACTTCAGTGATTTCTGCAAGGAGGCAGGGACCAAGAGGGAGTTGATTGCCCCTTACAACCCATAGAAAAATGAGGCTGCAAAGAGGAAGAATAGTTCCATTGTAGATACTTCCAAAACACGATTCATGATCAATATTTACCCATGTTCATATGGGCAGAGGCTTCCAGCACAACACTTTATGTTCAGAACAAAAGTCCTCACATGATATTGGGAGATAATACTCCTAAGTAGGCATTCACAGGAGTGAAGCCAGAGGTCAGCCATTTGATTATATTTGGTTGTCGAGTATACATGCATGTTCCCAAGGAGAAGAGGATGAAGTCAAAACCTTCTAGAAAGAGGGGTACTTTTGTGGGATACAGTGAGACTTCAAAGGCCTACATGATATACATTCTAGGACAACATCGGATTGAGGTTAGTCGTGATGTTACTTTTTATGAAGAGGTAGCCTTCAAGAAGTCTAGAGAGTCTCATATGGATATTGATAGTGAGGAGAAGGAGGCTCCAAAGAATGGTGGTACAGATATCTATAGTCCAGTTGTTCATCTTTCAGACTATCAGGAGGAGTCAGTAGAGACAACAAAGCCAATGAATCTACCTAGAGATGTTGCAGTAATCAGGAAGAAGCAAGCATGACTTTGTGACACTTTGTAGGATGCAAAGGGGAATGAAGTTCCCAGTGGTACTATCAGAGAGAGAAAATGACCTAAGAGGATCTCGAGTTATATGGAAGTGATGAGTCACACCATTGATTTTGAACCTTCCATTTATGAGGAGGAAACATGCCAACAAGTTTGGAGAGATTACACGATGGAGGAATATCAGTCCATCATGAATAATTATGTGTGAGAGATTGTGTTGAGACCTGAGGGGAAGTTAATGGTGAATTCCAAGTGGATCTACAAAATCAAGCATGCAACAAAAGGTAACATCGAAAAATACAAAGCAAGGTTCATGGAAAGAGGCTTCTCCCAAAAAGAGGCAGTGGACTATGAGGAGACGTTTTCTCCAGTCGCCAGGTACACTTCCATCGGGACCATTATTTCCATTGCAACAATCATGGATTGGAGATTACACTAGTTGGATGTAAAGACTGCATTTCTCAATGGTGTGATTAAGTACGAAGTGTACATAAAAAAACCTCAGGGCTTTGAGGTACATGGGGGGGAGTCTCATGTTTTCAGGATGAAGAATGCCTTGTATGGACTCAAGCAGACACCCATGGCATGGTAATCCAGGATTAATGGATACTTGATGAGCTTGGGATTAACCAAGATTGAATTAGATACCAACCTTTACTACAAGGTTGTTGATGGCAATCCTTTGATCTTGGTTTTATATATGATATGTTCCTTAGGAGGGAATAGAGGCTCATTGTCAGGTGCAAGAGGGAGTTGGCCTTTGAGTTAGAGATGAAGGATCTTGGCTTGAAGAATTATTTCTTCATATTGGAGGTGTGGCATAGACTAGGAGAGATATTCCTTGGATAGGGGAAGTACACAGTTGAGATCTTGAGCAGATTCAATATGATAGACTATAATTCCATGGCTACACCTATGATGACAAATTTGAAGAAGTTGAGTGATTTTTCTTTTAGATTTAGATTTTTTGGATCCCACTATGTACAGACAGTTGATTGGATCCTTGATATACTGGGTTAACACCAGGCCATATATTTTCTTTGTAGTGAGCACCTTGAGCCAGTTTATGGTTGAGTCGAGGTAGTTCCATTGGGTTGTAGTAAAGCATGTGTTGAGCTACCTACGTGGTACAGTTGGATATGGTCTGATATATGTCCCAGTTGTTGAAGTGAGGCTACGTGGATATACATATTTTGACTGGGTAGGGAGTGCACTAGACAGAAAGAGAACCTCAAGACGTTGCTTCAACTTAGGATCAACTATGATATCATGGATTAGTAGGAAGCAGAATTCTGTAGCACTTAGTATAGCAGAAGAAGAGTATATCGTGGCCAATGTTGCAAGTCACGAATTCATATGGATTCGAAAGCTTCTTGAAATACTATTTGATCAGGAGCTAGAGACGACCTTGATACATTGTGATAATCAAAGTTGTGTCAAGATTTCAAAGAATCCAGTATTTCATGACAGGTCGAAACACATTGAGATCAAATATCACTTCATCCAAGATATGGTACAGAAGGGAGCAATAAAACTCCAGTACATATCAACAGATGAGAAGATTGCGGACATTCTCACCAAGCCTATGTCTAGGGTGAAGTTTGTATACTTCAGAGACAAGCTTGGCATGATGCAGAATGTCTCCTTCGCTGAGAGGGAGCGTTGATGTTTCAGCATTAGGTAGACATTCTACTAGATTGGTCATGATGATTTTACCAATGGAGGATGATACATTCACTCATGGTGCCATGTAAATTTGGCTAGTGGTGAATGGCCCATGATGTTGATGTTTCTCCAGTTAGCAGCATCGGAAAGAAATTCTAATAGATTGGTCATGTTGATTCGACCAAGGGAGAATGATACATTCACTCACAGGGCCATGTTGATTTGGCTAGTGGTGAATGGACCATGTGTAGTCTTTCTCCTAATAGTCATGTTGATTTGACGAGGAGTGATAAAGACTCAAGGTGCTCTCATGTTTCCTTCTCCATGATGGAGTGATCTATATTAATTAGATGTGCATGTGAGGAAATAATCATCAACATAAATATAATATATAAATAATATATTTTTAATATAATGTATAAATATAAATAATCAATAATTAATTAATTAATGAAAATACAATAATGGAAAAACATGTCCATTAATGAAAGGGAACTCCACCTAAGTATATATATCGGGGCTCTCAATTGTAATATATCATCTCATATGATATTTACTTACAATAACCTGTCATCAAGTTCGCTAAGTCTTGTTGATATTTTCAGTGTGTAATTATTCTATGATAAAAATAACATTTAAATCATAAGGCAATAATTATCAGATCTGAAAATCAGAAAATTTGACATTGTTTCAAATCTAGTTAAAAGATTTCAGTGCCAGAGCTACTATAAGTATTTTCCAAAGCTAGTTAAAAGCTTTCAGTGCCAGATCTAATATATTTTCTTCAATTCTTTTATTTTTTGAAATTGTACATTCGTGGTCACGAGCGACCTGTGCATTGGAGGATAAAGACTATGAGTTGCATTCGTGAATGTATAGGTTCTTGTATGGTCTAAGGGATCAATTATAGGATCTGCAACAATGATTGGCATTCGAGAGGGAGGTCTATACAGATTATTGGGATGATCAACCCAAGCATTGGTACATGACAACATCAGTTTGTGTGAGCTATGGAATTGGAGATTTGCACACTTGCATTACAGGGATTTACCAACATTGAAGAGGATGGTCATGGGACTTCCAGAGCTTCAGGTAGAGCATGATGGCATTTGCAAGGGATTTTCACTTGGAAAGAATGTCAAGGGATCTTTTCCAATCAGTGACAACAAGTCCGAGGGGATATTGGATCTATTACATTCAGATGTATGTGGACCTATGACAGTTGCCTCTTTGGGTGGTTTCTTGTACTATGTGATATTCATTGATGATTTATTCCAGAAAACATGGATATTCTTCATGAAGACCAAGGATGAAGTCTTCAACAAATTCCAGGAGTTCAGGGCTCAGGTAGAGAACCTAATAGGGAAGAATATCAATGTGTTGAGGCCAGATAATGGAGGAGAGTACACTTCCATGGAATTAAGTGATTTCTGCAAGGAGGCAGGGATCAAGAGGGATTTGATTGTTCCTTACAAACCACAACAAAATAGGGTTGTATAGAGGAAGAATAGGTCCATTGTAGAGGCTGCAAAAGCCATGATTTATGATCATGATTTACCCATGTTCTTATGGGTAGAGGCTTCTAGCACAAGATTTTATGTTAGAACAAAAGTCCTCACCGGATATTGGGAGACAAAAAATCTTCA
The DNA here is from genome assembly GCA_009831015.1 of Picea engelmannii. Taxonomy (NCBI): domain Eukaryota; kingdom Viridiplantae; phylum Streptophyta; class Pinopsida; order Pinales; family Pinaceae; genus Picea; species Picea engelmannii. The sequence goes on along the minus strand of ML778374.1, from coordinate 888,124 downwards.
TTTTATGTGATTGAGGAGGAAGTGTACATACAACACATCTTGTATACATATTGTACATAAAAGATGTGTTGTATACAAGATTGGGAGACAACCATTTTTGTTTTATGTGATTGAGGAGGAGGTGTACATAAAACAAGCTTAGGGATTTGAGGTACATGGGAGGGAGTCTCATATTTGCAGGTTGAAGAAGACCTTCTACAGACTCAAGTAGGCACCCATGACATGGTACTCCAGGATTGATGGATACTTGACGAGTTTTGCCTTAACCAAGAGTGAAGAAGAATCCAACCTTTACTACAAGGTTGTTGATGGCGATCCTTTGATATTGGTGTTGTATATGATATGTTCCTTACAAGGGCATAAAGGCTCATTGTCGGGTGCAAGAGTGATTTGGCCTCTGATTTCAAGATGAAGGATCTTGGCTTGATGCACTATTTCTTTGGATTGGAGGTGTGGCAGAGACCAAGTGAGGTCTTCCTTGGATAGGGGAAGTACACAATTGAGATCTTGAGCAGATTCAGTATGATAGATTTCAAGTCCATTACTACACCTATGATGACAAATATGAAGAATTTGAGTGATTCCGCCTCAAATTCAAATTTTGTGGATCCCACTATGTACATATAGCTGATTTGATCCTTGATGTACCTGATTAACACCAGGTCATATATTTTCTTTGTAGTGAGCACCTTGAGCCAGTTTATGGTTGAGTCGAGGGAGTTCCATTGGGAGTCAACAAAGCATGTGTTGAGGTACCTACATGGTACAATTGGATATGGTATGAGATATGTCTCAGGTGGTGAAGTTAGGTTGCGGGGATATACATATTATGATCGGGAAGGGAGTGAAATAGACAGAAATAACACCTCGGGATGTTGATTTAGCTTAGGATCAACTATGATATCCTAGATTAGCAGGAATCATACTTATGTAGCATTCAATACAACATAAGCAGAGTATATCGTAGTCAGTGTCGCAATTCATGAAGCAATATGGATTTGAAAGATTCTTGCAGAACTATTTGATCATGAGCTAGAGATGACCTTGATACATTTTGATAATCAAAGTTGTGTCAAGATTTTGGAGAATCCATTATTTCATTATAGGTCGAAGCATATTGATATCAAATATCACTTTTTCTGAGACATGGTACATAAGGGAGTAGTAAATCTCTAGTACATATCCATAAATGAGCTAATTACAGACATTCTCACCAAGCCTATGTCTAGGGAGAAGTTTATGTACTTCAGAGAGAAGATTGGCATGATGCAGAATGTCTCCCTCGCTGAGAGGGAGTGTTGATGTTTCAACATTTGGCATACATTCTCCTAGATTGATCATGCTGATTTGACCAAGGTAGGATGATACATTCACTCACAGGGCTATGCCGATTTGGCTAGTGGTGAATGGCCCAGGATGTTGATGTTTCTCCAGTTAGTAGAATTGGGAAGACATTCTCCCAGATTGATCATGTTGATTTGACCAAGGGAGAATGATACATTCACTCATGGGGCCATGTTGATTTGGCCAGTAATGAATGGCCCAAGTGTAGTCTTTCTCCTAGTAGTCATGTTGATTTGACGAGGAGTGATAAAGACTCAAGGTGCTCTCACATTGCCTGCTCCAGGATGGAGTGATCTATATTAATTAGACATGCATGTGAGGAAATAATCATCAACATAAATATAATATATAGATAATATATTTATAATATAATGTATAAATATAAATAATCAATAATTAATAATTAGTATTAATTAATTAACGAAAAGACAACAATGGAAAAGACATGCCCATTAAGGAAAGGGCCCTCCAACCAAGTATATATATCGGGACCCTCAATTGTAATATATCATCTCATATAATATTTACTTACAATAACCTCTCATCAATTTCACTAAGTCTTGCTAAGATTTTCAGTGTGTAATTATTCTATGATAATAATAACATTTAAATCATAAGGCCATAATTATCATATCTGAAAATTAGAAAATTTAACATACTCAACACTCACTCTATCAAGTACTATTGGATGTGAGGTCCAATAGTAAGTCAAGTAAGTCAAGTGTACAAAAACCACCAAGTTCCTTAAAAAATAGTGGGATCACTCTAATACCACCTTTTTCCTTTGATGGAAAAGTGGTGAAGCATTGTTTTGATACCACTTGTCATTGCCTAAATATCAAAACTAAAAAATTTGAACTTGTTGTCATTGAGACACATGGTATTAGTGAGTGACAATCGAGTGACTTGGTCACCCTGAAATAATAGCACCTAAACTATGCTTCAACATGACCCAACCCAATACACTCAATTAATGTTAGAAGTTTTATAGCTAGATCTAACAAGGGAGGAAACATCCAACTATTGTCTCCTAAACCTTCAAGGTAATGCAAATCTACGACTTAGCCATCAAGCATAACAGTGTGCAACATCCCATCAAAGGTAACCACAACATATGTATGGGTGATTCCCAAGCAAGGCATTGAACTTTGTTAGAAGAATGTTATAGTATGAGTTGTTACAAGAGTGGACTTGGCCAATCACCTTAACCCTACATAAGTACAAATAAGCACAAGGCTACCCTTTCCTTGCAACCACGCAACCACACTTCACTACACAACTTACTCTTGAAGCACCTATATGATTGCCTCTTGCAAAGACTCTCATTTCTTCCTTAGCTCAAAGAGTCAAATTACTCAAGTTAGACACATTACCAACCGTGAAATTGCAATCCTTCCATCATAATAATGCTCCTTGGTCTCTTGAATCTGGGAAAATTTTCACTTGGGTGAGTTCTTACTGCTCCCTCCATGCATCCTTTGGAATTCCAAATCATACACTTTATATAGTGGAGGAAGTCTAATGACTCCTTTGAACAGAGGGCATTTTCTTCCACTCCACTTCTCTATGGATTCGTGGGCCCAATTTTTAGTTAAGTCTAATAACCATTTTCCTTATAAAGGTGGGGCGTGTGCTATGCACAACACCCAAGTCGTCCACCTCATGGGTGACATGTTTATGCCTTAGTGTTTACCCAAACGATCCTATAAAAGTAATCTTGTTTCCAATGTTGTGATCTATCTAGTACTTATGCATTATTTTTAAAACTACCACTTGTGAGAACCATTCTTTCTCTTTACCAAGCTCGAAGTGCTTGCAACTTTTCAACGGTCGAATACTCTACCAAGTTGCTCAACCTTACGTTCATTTCAGTGTGTGTTCTCTCTAACAAACTTGCTTGATTGCTCAGCTATTTCAAAAATCCAAGACACTCTAAATATGTTATCTCAATCATTGAAATCTGCAATTTCCTAAATTTTTGATAGGATTTTGGATAAATCCAAAAAATACCCCAAAAAATAAAAATTTAAAAACCTATTTTCTTTTTCAAATTAAAAATAAAAATAAAATTTGTCAGGTTGTGACAACACATACCTTTTCCATTAAATTATTTTGGAGGTTTCTCTTTCCCGATTACTGGAAACATACTTGAGATCTCTCCTGATTAAATATAGAAGCTCGTGAGGAGCTTCTTAAGAATTGTAACAATTTCAGTTCTCGGTTTTATTTATTTATTATGTGATGTATCTTCTCTATTAATCTATGTTGTATATATTAACTCGTTTATGCAAGAAAGGAGCTCAACACTTTGACATATGTAAGAAATTATAAAATAAAAGGTTTCAAATTTTAGAATGAATCAAAAACTTCCGGAAAAAATAAGCTCACCCAAAAAAAGAGATCATCCTCTTATTAATTAACTCCTCCTTGTCAATTAATGGTATTGTAAGCATTGGGATATCATTTACTAAAATGCCACCTTCACGGTTCATGAAGTCATTTTGGGAAATGGTGTTGATTTATAGTAGACTTTATTTTTATTCTTTTAAATTTCTGACCTCTTTTTAACAAAATTGATGAAAAAACACAATTGAAAAGGTTAAAAAATCCTAAACTACTCCATATCTTGCGATTTGAAGTTAAAATGACATTAATTTCAAACCTGTAACTTTATCTACAATATAAACATTTGTGAGAAATTTAGTTTGGCGGATTGTGAGAAATGACTCAGAAAGTGTGAAATGGGACAATTTAGTTAATGGATAAAGAACGCCGAACAAAAGGATCTGTCCTACGTGGATGTCTAATCTACTTCTTAACATTAATTAAAATCAATAAAGTGCCCTATGAAAGTTTATCGGAGAAATATATGTGGTGAGTCGTGACGACGGAGAATATTTCATCTACAAAGAATATATCCATACACAGTAACAATGAAATACAATGGGTGGTAGAATCATCCTAATAACCAAATTATTAATACAAAATCATAAGTGTGTCGAGTTTTAAACTCGTGCCACACTGAAGATACAATCACAAGGAGTTTTTGCTCAAGATTACACAAAAACCTATGTGAAATACAACACACTTCCCTCTGTCCCCTTGCAATCTTCTTCGTTATCGTAGACACAAATCTAAATAGAATCTTCTCATTCATCCTTCATCTTTGAGATACTTCTTGCCTTTGCCTCAGACCATGTGACCTGTAATCACCACTTCATTGGACGATTTCACATCACTTATTTCTCTCCATGATGAGTCCCTAAGTTTTGTCTCCTCCTTGGTATAAACAGGTGCCCAACTCTCCCAATCAACGTGCCCCTTTACCTTGGAGCCGACGCGACCTTTGGTAACTTGTTAGCATACTCTAGGGTTGATTTCTACCTAAGGGGCACGCGTATCTTGGGTGAGTTGGCCAAATCACCCAAGCACACCCTTCCTCATCAAGTTGACTTATCATTTCCATTTGGGCTCCCAAGTCATGCTCATGACTAATTGTTCAACCACTCGTTTGACTAAGCGTCTATTGCACGTCTCGTTGGTCAGCTCCCCTTGGCGTGTCGGGCGCCCAAGGTGACTGAGCTCGCCCAACTCAAGTTTTTCGTCCATTTGGTTGGATCGAGTACCTTGTCTACCAAAGTGTTCAACTGATGCCCCTAGTCAACTCGTCATTTCGATGGAGCGCCCATCACTTCGCTTGGTGGAGCGCCCACTTTCTTCCCACGTCTCTATCAAGCCCAACATATTAACTTGTGTCATAAGCTATCTGTGAGAGAAGTTGTTCCTTGGCATGATGCGCTCCCAAGGAATCCCAACTTCCCCATATATGAAGACATTTGTTTCTTCATTCGAACTGAATGCTTTTTTTGCCTGAATCATTCATCTTGGTCTGAAGTGGAGGTGCACGCACTCGGGTTGGATGCCCCAAGCATTACATCATCCCCCACTCCCAATCGTTTTTGTCCTGACAATACCTCAAAAATCAGCAATCTCCATCTCTGCCTGAACTCATGTTTCCATCCGTGACTAAGTCCATTGGAAACCCCATGTCTTGTGCCACCGAAAACCCCAAATTTCTGTCAAAAAATAGTTACCAACTTAATGAGAACTCTACAGAGTTCTCGTTTATTGGGGGGGTCAAGTTTTTTACCCTGTTTTTAAAAATGGTGCTACCGGTAGCACCCCCCTCTCTTTTTAGGTGGTTTTTTAATATTTTAAATTTTCTGATACATAAGGTTTCCACTTTGTTTTTTTAAATGCAAGTTTTTTCATTTATTTTCAAATTGTTCAATTTTTCTTTTTTCTTTTTCTTTTTCTTTTTTATGAGCGATGTTTTTTCATCTATTTTCAAACTTTTCTATTTTTTTTTATTCAATGGTGTTTTTAATCATATTTCCATGCTTCATCCAATGTTAAAAATGTTGTACACCATTTATTTTTTTGAAATTAAGATTTTTCATATAATTATTTGTCCTTAATTAAGTTATGGTTCCATACATTTTAAATATAGTGGAAAATAT
>ML778374.1:848972-867219 GCA_009831015.1 Picea engelmannii | reverse complement strand
TAAAATTATCTCTTTTTCAAGGCATTGAGTACTTATTCTGAGGTTTTTCTATGCTATATTGATATTTGGTTCGTAACAAATACTTAGGCTACATCATTGATTGACATGGTGTGAATGTGGATCCAACCAAGATCTAGGCCATTCGTGACTGGCTAGCCCCAACCACACTCACTAAACTTCGGAGCTTCTTGGGCCTCACCAATTTCTATCACAGGTTCCTGTTGGGATTCTCTCATATCGCATGGGACCTCATCCTTGTAACTAGGGGTGTCGGTAAGGAAAAATTAGTGTGGGGTCTATCCCAACAACAAGCCTTCGATGACTTGAAGAATCGTTTGTGCTCATCCCCATTACTTTCATTACTGGACATGAAACATCCCTTTGAAATCAAGACAAATGCTTTAGACTACGCTGTGGGTGTCGTTCTAACTCAACACGACCACCCTGTGGAATATCATAGTGAGACACTATCAGATGTTGTCCATAAGTACCCTACTTATGACAAAGAAATGTAATCCAATGTGCAAGCCTTCCACCAGTGGAGACATTACATTCTTGGGAAGGGGACAATCATCCACACTGATCAAAAGCCACTACAATTCATGGAGACCCAAGGAAAATTGCAGAATGACCACCATCACAAGTGGTCCACATACTTACAGCAGTTCCACCTCAAGATCAAGTATAAAACAGGAAGTACCAACCAATTTTCTGATATCCTCAGTTGACCTCCAGTCGCGACACTCACCATGGTGCTAGACTCTTGCGGCCACGATACCTCCAGATGGCCCCACCTCTATGAGATAGACCCTGAATTCTCCACCACCTACCAAATGTTGGCTGCAAATTCAGTGGTCGTTAATTTCCATCTTCAAGATGGGTTTTTGTGTTGTCTAGGTCATATTTGTGTTCCATCAAGCAAGCGCGTGAATATAATTTGGGAATCTCACTACAGTCGGGTGGAAGGACACTTTGGCATTGAAAAGACATTGGCAGTGTTGCAGAAACATTTCTACTGGTCAAAACTTCGATGGGATGTCAGCAAGTATAGCAGGTCCTGCACCGCCTGCGCTATTTCCAAACCGACCACTAATAAACAAGGCTTGTACACCCCTCTTCCTACTCCTAATAGGTCATGGGAATCCATCTCAATGGACTACATGTCAGGCCTCCCATCCACCAAGAGGGGAAATGACTATGTTTTTTTGGTTGTTGATCGATTTTCCAAGATGGAAATTCTAGCCACCTATAAGAATAACATCACAGCAGAAGCCACTACCAAGCTCTTCTTTGAACGAGTATGGGTACATTTTGGGATCCCACAAACCATTATCTCAGACCGTGACAGTCAGTTCCTCAACACATTTTGGTCAAGCCTCTTGTCACTACTAGATACCAAGATTACCAAATTCATTGCCTTCCACCCCTAGATAAATGGCCAAACTAAGGTCGTCAATCGGATGATTGTACATATCCTACACATGTACAATTCAAAACACCCCCACACATGGGACGAGACTTTTCTCTATTTCCATCATAGCGACAATTGAGCCATGCATATCTCAACTGGCCATAATCCCTTTCAGGTGGGGTTGGGATTCCAACCATTGGGCCCCATGGATGTTGCACTACCCCTGGTAACCACCTCGAACAACTCATCCCATACTCCACCAGAAGATGACAAAGCCACCTAGTTCATTGAGTGAATCCAACACATCCACCAACAGGTTCGGGATATTCTACATAAGTCTAATGCCAAGTATAAGCAATGCCATGATCAACATTCGGTGCCACATAAGTTTCAGGTGGGAGTCAAAGTTTGGTTGCACTTGCAAAAATATCGCCTTACAGGGTCCCATTGGAATATTTTCCCACTCTGTTATGGGTCGTACACCATCACCAAGGTTGTGGGTGACAATTCTTTTCAGCTCAACATTCCGCCTTTCCTTGGCATGCACCCAGTCTTCAACATGGCTCTCCTTCGACCATATTTCCCACCATTATTGGACACCTCAGAGATAGAAGAGCAGTTGAAACCAATAGATATCAACCCTAACTGCATGCAATATGAATCCAATGATCATATTGCAGACACACAGATCAAGGACACTCAACAACAAAGGATCCAACTTTATCGAGTCATCAAAGCAGGGAAGCTCCTGCACCAAGGCAAGTGGCTCACCCGGGGCCAAATTCAACAAAACTTTCCTCATCTAATGGGGGGAATCAATGCAATGGAGAATATTTCTTCCTAAGGAGGGAGGATTGATCCAGGTGGATATCGGTAGCCACCCTCCTTTTCCAACTCGCTCAAAACAATTTTCTGGCAATTTTGGCAATTTACTATTTTTAGCAGTTTTATCTTTCGGGGCCAGTTTGAGGGCGTAAATGAAGGTTTTTGGGATAGAGATTCTCAATGATATCCTAAGGCATGATCGAGCCCCCAAAATTAATCTCCTTGATGATACATTTCCAATGGGCTATCGTGTGCCTAAAACAAAGATCGTATTCAAAAGTTACAACCTCGGGAAGTTGATGCACTGACTTACCCAAACGGGGCCCACACGCCTTTTGGCGCTTCATCTCCTAGGGTTAGTTTTTTGGATGTATAGGTTTTTTGACATTCTTGTTTATTGTAAAAAGGCCTTGAGAGACTCATTGTAATCATCTTATTGTGAATGAGCGCAAGCGTCACATCTCTTCTCAGAGATAAGCCGCCACCATTCCAACAAGCTTGTTTTCCGCTACATTTTACAGTTTCATCTTATTTCTTTATTGAATAGAAAACCAATTTTACTGTATCTTTGTTATTCCATTTTAAGCATATTTTAATAATCTATATTCATTTCGTTTTTCTCATAAAATCCAGATCATTTCTGCCATGCAATGACTTGCTTCATTCTTCAACAATATGTAACACACCCAACCCCTTAAATACCTTTTTAGGGTTATGGCATCTAAATTTATATTTCCCCCATCATCTCTAATCCTCTCCTTTAGGTCTCCATCACCTTCTTCTCATCAAGAGCTTTCCAACCACTATCACCATTTTCAAATACAAGCTCTGGATTAGAAGTTATGCCCTTCCAAAGTTTTGCGAGCCTCATTGGTCAAAGGCCACGTGGCGCCCACGTGGGTCCATCTCATTCGTATCGTCCCCAAATTCCTACATCCATGGTGGAAGTCCATCCACTATTCAATCCAATGGCGAAACTCGATCCTCATTAAACACATAAGCTACAGGGGACTTCATCATTCTAGACTTCGGTGTTGAACGCCTCTTTTCCATTCTGTGCGCAAGTCCTTCGGAGTCCCCAAATCCAGAACTCCTAAAGGAGCCCAAAATGTCACCACGTGGCTCCGACCTTCGGGCCTTTCATATTATCTATGATGTTGCACCCCAGTCCTCCAGACTCCCAAAGTCCCAGAGCATTCATGCGCAAGGGGATGACATGCGGAAAAGGCCAAGGGTGACACATGTCCTCGTCAGGGGTGACACATGTCATGTTCTAATGGGAACATAGGGTCTGTGAAACACATGAATCAAGGTGACATGTGGCACATCAATTTTGGTCCACATCACTCTAGGTGACGTCGATGTGCCACATCACTCCATACTGATAGCCCTCCAACATCCCTTACATCCCATGGTCGAGATGCATCCACGTAGATCCATGAATCTACGACTTGCGTTACTTCCTAAATTCGGCGTTTGGGGCTTTGGTTTTGTGCCTTCCTCTTTTCTCCTGGAGTGGTCAACACGAGGATGACAATGGTGTATATCTAATGGTCATGGGAGATCCCGAAGTGTCCCCTGATCTATTGTCTACGTCACTTCACAAGTTTGGCATTCGGGGGTTCTACCTGCTCAATACTCATTTTCTCTCGGAGTAGGACTTCGCCGAAGTGCTACACGCGAATCCTTCCACTGGTGGATCAGACATTTGGGAGGGGTTCTCCATGAAGTCCCCAGATCAACGAATCAAAACTCTAGCTCAGGGGTCCCTTAGTCTTGGTATTAGGCCACTCCTAGAGGGACACAAGTCAACCTGAAACCCATTGGCAAGATACGTGGCACATGCCTCAGGTCATTGACATATCTTTTCTCTGTCACAAATCCTCCACACATGGAATTACCATCGCTCGACATGTGGACCCCCACGTGCTCCTGACGTGATACGTGCATCCCCATGAACAGACGGTTGAGAGGGATCACAAAGGATCTGAAGATCGATGTCCCACAATACTTTGCAACTTCGAAATTCTGAGGTTTTGATATTATAACGCTTTTTCTCTCCCAAATATGTCAACATCGAGATGACTACAGTGTAGATCCAATGGTTGGGATAGTTCTCGGGTGTCCTCAAATCTACAGCTCATGTCACTTCGCGACTCCGACATTCGAGAGTTTTGGATGCTCATACCATACCATACCATGCACATTATATTTTCAAACGATGCATACTAACAATCCAAGTCATTCTCACCTATTCAAGCATACAACACAAGAGGAAATATTATTATTTACGTATGCATCCTTTCAACATACCAATTTTTTCTAAATTAAATTCAAATATCAAATGAATTTAATCAATGTGCCAATCTCCATGGCCACATACATACCCATTGTACCCTTACATTGGTTTTAAGTTTTCCACACTCATGGAAAGCACCTTGTCAGGGTGTGTTGGAGCTCAACCAACCTCTTCACCATAAGGTTTAATCATTCTCATTCATTATTGCAGCAAGATTGTGCTTCCTGCTACAGGATGATCACGATCCCAAATCAGTACATATGAAATTAAAAGTTTCCCTTGGATGCACCCAAACATTCCTCCTTCAGTAGTAACCAAGGTGCCAACACTCATGGCCACCCAAATTTTCCTTTCTTTATCAACTACACAATTCAAGTGGAGTAGTGGAAGGTCCTCCTTCCTCGATGGAAACCCATTGTCTACCCTCTCATGCAAACATGCATTTCCTCAGTGCATTCTTTGCAATGTGCTAACTATGAGCACCTTTATTCCCAATCTCCTTAGATTGGTTATCATACCCATGGTACTCTTTACTCTTGCATTTTCTTGCAATGATTATAACTCATCTTTGGTTGGCATAGACTTCCTCTCTCTATTATTCAGGTTATTTTCTTGAATCATATCCTACATGGGTATCAATGGCATACAACAACCACTCAAAATTTATTTTCATATATTTAAGATAGTGAAATATTTCCATAAGGGTTTCATACCAAATTCCTTCATACCTTATGCCACATAGGTATGAACATTTTTATACTTGCTCTGGATGCTAGCACCCTCTCTGGTATTACTCCATCAGTGGTGGTTTATGAGGACTTTTAAAGTCCCTTCAACAATCTTTTAACGACAACCTTATCATAGTCGTCCTCTGCTTGAGTTTGTCCATTATTGGAAACTATCTTTCTCAGCAACTCCAATTTCTTTCTACACATGACATACACCACCAATATATTAGCCATCATGTAGATAAAAAAAAATTCTTGTATCATAGCCTTCAAATCAATAAAACATTTTTCAGATATGTCCTAGCATATCTTTAAGCACCTCATTGCATTATCTTTAATGTTTCCATGAGTGAAACACAAACTATTCTCAATTGTTTCTACAATCATACAATCATCATCACTATGATGTCAAAACATTTACTTTTATTAGTAAATCAATCTCTCGTACCAGAGAAATAAAATAACCAACAAGGAAGGGGTCAATGAAATCTTCCCTCATCCAACTCCTTCTGCACATCACTGGACTTTTAGTCCAATTGATTTATTTTCCATGGCATCACTGCCTTTACTTATCATGGCTTAACCAAGCCCATTCATTTAATTATGCTTATTTATTCATTCTCCCTTTTTCCAGTTGTACTTGGTCCCACAACTGCTCTTTTCCTTGAGCATCCTTGGTTAGGATTCCCCTCACTATGATTTAAGTATACCATACCATATCTATATGGATACCATCCACCACTGGATTTCAATCTAACCCATTGGGAATCTAGAAGTTCCCCAACACTTCCTTTACCACATTTAGGATCAACATTTAATTAACCATTTTACGTCATTTATAATAAATTTTAATGTCGAATAACATTTGGACTATTTCCTTAAATCCCAAATACAATTTCAAAGTATGTTACGTACTAAGTATTTTAATACAGAACTCCAGAGTATCTTTAGATCATAATCAATCTTGGGTAGAGGGTCCATCTCTTTCTTTTTAAATTTTTGTAGAGGTTCTAGTTGTTTCTGTCTACTCTCATTAAAATGGAAGATAGGCTGCAAATGTAGATCTGCCTTAACCATTACACCTAGAACTCTTTCTCTTATTCAATAACAGCCAGGGACGGAGGTCACTCTCCTCCTCCCACGGGAATTCTGGTAGATTAGTTTCCTATCCACCAAGAAAGGTAGGTTGCTTTGATTTCTCACTCAATCACTCCATATTTCTACAGCTCTGTTTATCAACTTGATTAGAAAAACAATGCCCAACAATTCTTGTACCCATAAACAAATTTCATTTTTCAGTTCCCTTCGAACCCGAGAGCTACACGTGCTCTCCCTTTTTAGAGAATGGTCACCAGACTCATTCCTCTTTCATAGACACACCCTTAAGTTAATAGGGATACACACTCTCCTAGCACAACCATGAGATTTTGAACTTTCTCTTGTCACTTCACTTCTACCTTCATGAAGGTTGTTTTCAATCTATAGGGTTCCTTTTTACTTGTTTACCGGGTTATTCTAGCAACAATTTTAATTCATTATAGGTCAATTAAATTGACCTTACCATTTCCATCAATCCTCTGATTGTGAGGGATCATACACATATACAAGGTTTAATCCTTCATTAAAGAAGTAATTATTACTACTACAGATCCTTTCAATCCATTCACATCCAAGTCTTTTTATTAGTGTCTATTAGCATAATCCCACTCCTGTAGGATTGGCTATCATTTCCCAAAATAAATGATAGGCTTCCTCTACCACAGACTAGCATGATTCAATCTCCTTGGGTAAATTCCCAATTGAATTTTAATCTACATCCTTCTCCTCAATGAACTTATGTAGATAATTTCCGTACAATAGTGATACTCTGAGAAGGCTCATTTTATCCTTGGTAAACTAGTATTATGTATGTTCTTCGGCCCATCTAGGCCTATGTATGAATCATGCTCTGCTAGATAGGGTAGGGTAGTATTCCCTCTCCCTTAAAGTTTTTCTAAGAAAGAAAATTACTTGACTCTTTCGTGAGCCCAAGCAAGCCAAGTGTTGTTGCCCACTCTGATACCAATTTGTAACAAACCAAACCCCTTAAATACCTTTTTAGGGATGGGGCATCTTAATTTTTCTTTCCTCCATCATCTCAAATCCTCTCCTCGAGGTATCCATCACCTTCTTCTCATCAATAGATTTATAATCATTATTGCCACACTAAAATCCGAGCTCTAAATTGGAAGTTATGCCCTTTCAAAGTTTTGCGAGACTCATTGGTCAAAGGCCATGTAGCGCCCACGTGGGTCCATCTCATTCACACTGTCCCCAAATTCCTACATCCACAGTGGAATTCCATCCACTGTCCAATCCAACGAAGAAACTCGATCCTCATTGAACACACAAGCTAGAGGGGATTTTGGCGTTCAACACTTCGGTGTTGAATTCCTCTTTTTCGTTCTGTGTACAAGTCCTCCGGAGTCCCAAAATCCTGAAATACCGAAGAAGCCTGAAATATTACCATGTGGTTCCAGGCTTCGGGCCTTTTAGCTTATCTACGACATTGCACCCCACTCCTCCGGAGTCCTGAAGTCCCGGACTCTGGAGTAATCCACCAATATTTGGTCGAGCATTCATGCGCTAGGGGATGACACACATCAAAGGCTAGGGATGACACATGTCCTCATCATGGGGTGACATGTGTCATGTTCTAAAGGGCACATAGGGTCTGCAAAATGTATGAATCAAGGTGACATGTGACACATCAATTGTGGTCCACATCACTTCAAATGACGTTGGGGCTCCACATCGCTCCAGACTGATAGCCCTATAACGTCCCTTACATACCATGATCGAGATGCGTCCACATAGATCCATGAATCTATGGCTCTCATTACTTCGTAACTTTGACATTCGGGGGTTTGGTTGTGCGCCTTCCTCTTTTATCTCAGAGTGGTTAGCTTCGGGTTGAACACGGTCTAGATCTAATGGTCATGGGAGATCCTGAAGCGTCTCTAGATCTATGGTCTGTGTCACTTCACGAGTTCGACATTCGGGGGTTCTACCCACTCAATACTCCTTTTATCTCGGAGTAGGAATTCGCCGAAGTTCTACATGAAAATCCTTCCACTGGTGGATCAGACAGTTGGGAGGGGTTCTCCATGGAGTCCCCAAATCAATTGCTCACAACTCTAGCTCAGGGGTCCCTTGGTCTTGGTATTAGGCTACTCCTAGAGGGACACCTGTCAGCCTGAAACACATTTGCAAGATATGTGGCACATGCCTCAGATCATCAACATCTCTTTGTTCTTCCACAAAGTTACCACACGTGGCATTACCATTTCTCGACATGTGGACCCCCACATGATCTTGATGTGATACATGTGTTCCCACGAACAGACGACTGAGAGGGATCTCGAAGGATCCGAAGATCGATGGACCAAAATACTTTGCAACGTCGACATTCAGAGGTTTTGGTGTTATAACACCTTTTCTCTCCTGAAGCGGTCAAAGTTAGGTTGACTACGATGTAGATCCAACAATTGGGATAGTTCCCAGGTGTCCTCAAATCTACGGCCTGCGTCACTTCATGACTTTGGCATTCGAGAGTTTTGGCGGTTCTGAAGTTATAACATCCCGGAGTTTCAAACTCCCAGGGCCGTGAAGCCAATAAGAGCTTAGCTCCTCTCGGACTTAGAAAAGGGTTCGAGAGTCTCATCTAGATGGGACTTAATCGCGTTCCATAGGATACACTCACAGTTGTTGTCCAAGAATTGGTTAAGGACGTGGGCATGAGTCGTGGTCTCTTGGTCGATTGGTTTGAAGGACACATTTTCCATTCACCGACTTAAGTTCTAAGACAGGTAAAGGTATTATTTGACCTGTGTAGGGACTGTTAACTCTTTCCTAAGTTCACTTGAAAACCCATTTCTATTATTCCTTCTGCAGCTATGTGGAGATAACCAGGAACCATTCAAAAACAGGGGTTCGCAGAATAACCATAAGCATTTCTATAATTAATCATAAAACGTAAATTTTAAATCATAGACATTTAAATTCAAGTTGACAGAGTCTATGGAATACTTATCTATTTCAATTGATAGCCGACCAACTGACTATGGGTGTTCACCTTTCCACCCAACCATAGGATCATAGGCATTCATTCTTAGCACTCTAGCCACCCCCATGCCAAGCCATGATATCACTAGGGAATTTTGTATTTTTTCAGATACTTTCTCTCTCTATCACAATAACTCTTGCAATTCCTCGGAGATTCTCTCTCTCTTTCACAACCTCTACGAGGTTTATCAGATGCTCCCTCAGCATCAATATCGTGATCTTATGCTTAGGTCGTGTCTTCTTCAAATTCTCAGAGATCCTTTTTCTTGTTCTATCCAGTAACAATAAGAACTTATCAAGCTTCCAGTTCTTCTTCTCAGCTGGAGATCCTCACACACTCTTCCTCTTTTCTTCTGCATATCTTGGTCACACATTTCCCTCAGTGTGTCTCTTTCTTGCCTTACTTCAAGTGTATTATTGCATCCCTTTATCCTCCTTAGGAAGGTTTTGGACTTGTCATGTTCCTTCTGTCGTAAGGAAATCGGGTCAGTCTGGGCCTGCAGTAAAAACTGCCCTCTGTGGTACTTCGGGATGACAGTTTTTTGTTTCCTCGGCTAGACCCTCCATGCTTCCATTCATTTGGGTGGGTGATGATTCAACCACCAGTCCTTTTCTTATTAACTGATTTCTCCTTGGGATCAGTATGAGGTTTAATATTTCAGCAAGGAGAAATTTGGGTCATTTTGACATAATGAACCCTCTCCACAATTTCCCCACTCTTTTCTTCTAGTGATATCATGGCCAGTACTTCAAGGCTTCATCCCCACAATCAGTGGTTGGAAATCTAAACAATAATACATTTACATTTTTCCCATGCCATAACATGGTGGTCATAATTAATGATTAATTACAAGTTTGGGGAAACATGGGTGTTACACAATACTTCGTGAAATGGTGTCCTGAACAAACTTAACATATGATAGAATTGATTTCTTCAAAAAAATTCAGTTTTTCCATGATGATAGCGATGGTGGACATGGATTCCCCTTCCTTGGGCAAGTCTAACTTTGATACTCAACAATATTCGTCTGCTAAGAGAGTCCTTTGTCTTTCATCCCATGAATCCCACCATATGATGATCGACCTAATCTTATTTAATCTTTTGTCGGTTGCTTCCATGTTCATCCACAATTATTCATCAAGTTTCATCTTCATTATTTCATCGATCATCAACTCCATCATGTGTTTGTCACTCTTTTCGCACGTATATATTGTCTGTGATCATTGATGCAACTCTTCGTTCGTGTTCCATTTTGTCACACCACAAAACTGATCTGAATTTTATGAGCAGAACGAAATGAATACATATTATTAAAATAGGCTTAACACAGAATAACATAGATATAGTAAAATTAGTTTTCTATTCAATAAGGAAATAAGATGAAACTGTAAAATGTAGTGGAAAACAAGCTTGCTGGAATGCTGGCGGGTAATCTCTGAGAAGAGATGTGACGGATGCACTCATTCACTGGAATATCATTACAATGAGGTTCTGAAGGCTTTTTTACAATAAACAGGAATGTCAAAAACCCTAGACATCCAAAAACCTAACCCTAGAAGATGAAGCACCAAAAGTCATGTGGGCCCCGTTTGGGTAAGTTAGTACATCAACTTCTCGGGGTCATAACTTTTCCATACGATATTCATTTTAGGCGCACGATATCTCGTTGAAAAGGTCTATCTGAGAAATACACATTTTTCTACCATCTATCAAAGCTTATTTTTTACTGTGGCGAACCCTAAAAGTGTTGTTTAGGGCCTCAAAATGGCCCCGCAAGTCAGGGACCCAAAAACTAGAAAAAAAATGCCAAAATGAACCAGTTGGAATAGGTGGGAGGCCACCAAAATCCGTATGGATCAATCCTACCCCCTTAGGAATAAATGGTATCCATGGCGTTGATTTCCTCCATCAGATGAGAAAATTTATGCCGAATTTGACCACGGATGAGCCACTTGCCTTGGTGCAGGAGCTGCCCTGCTTTGACAACTTGATAAAGCTTGATCCTTTGTTGTCAGGTGCCCTTGATCTGTGTGTCCACAATCTGATCATTGGATGCATGTTTCATGCCGTCAGTGTTGAGCTCTGTTGGTGTCAACTTCTTTTCTATCTCTGAGGTGTCCAATAATGGTGGGAAATATGGCCGAAGGAGAGCCACGTTGAAGACTGGGTGCAGGCCAAGGAAAGGGGAAATTTTGAGCACACAAGAATTGTCACCCACAACCTTGGTGAAGGTGTATGGCCATACCAAAGTGGGTGAAGCTTCTGATGGGGCCCTATAAGGTGTTCTTTTTTCAAGTGCAACCAAACTTTGTCACCCACCTAAAACTTATGTGGCACCCGGTGTTGATCATGGCGCTGCTTGTACTTGGCATTGGACTTCAGTAAAATATCCTCAACCTATTGGAGGATGTGTTGGATCCTCGAAATGAATCGGTTGGCTTTGTCAGCTTTTGGTGGAACAGGGGACGAGTCGGTCGAGGTGGTCGCCAGGGTTAGTGCAACATCCATGGGGCCCAATGGTTGGAATCCCAACCCCACCTGAAAGGGGTTGTGGCCAATTGAGCTATGTAGTGATCGATTGTAGCTATGTTGGACATAGGGAAGAATCTCATCCCATGTGTGGGGATGACTGGAAATGTACATGCGTAGGATATGTACGATCATCCGATTGACGACCTCATTTTGGCCATCTGTCTGGGGGTGGAAGGCAGTGGATTTGGTGAGCCTGGTATCCAGCAATGACCATAGGCTCGACCAGAATGTGTTGAGGAACCGACTATCCTGATATGAGAAAATGGTTTGTGGTATCCCAAAGTGTACCCAAACACATTCAAAGAATAGCTTGGCAGTGGCCTTTGCAGTGATGTTCTTCTTGCAGGTGGCCAAAATCACCATTTTGGAAAAGCGATAAACAACCAAAAAAACAGAGTCATTGTCTCTCTTGGTGGATGGGAGGCCCGACATGTAGTCCATCGAGATGGATTCCCATGACTTCTCAGGAGTAGGAAGAGGGGTGTATAGGCCCTATTTCTTAGTGATCTGTTTGGTTATAATGTAGGTAGTGCATGACCTGATATACTTGTCGACATCCTGTCGAAGTTTTGGCCAATAGAAATGTTTTTGCAGCACTGCCACTGTCTTTTCGATGCTAAAGTGTCCTGCCACCTGACTGTAGTGAGCTTCCCAAATCAACTTCATGTGCTCGCTTGATGGAACACAAAGATGGAACATACAACACAACAAATCATCTTGAAGATGAAAATTAGTGACCACTGAGTTTGATCCCAACATTTGGTAGGTGGTGGAGACGTCAGGGTCTGTCTCGTAGAGGTAGGGCCATCTAGAGGTCTCATGGCCATAAGAGTGTAGAACCGTGGTGAGTGTCATGACTAGAGGTCGGCTGAGGCAATCAACAACTCAGTTGGTACTTCCTATTTTATACTTGATTTTGAGGCGGAACTGTTGTAAGTATGTGGACCACTTCTGATGGCGGTCATTCTACAATTTTCCTTGGGTCTGTGTGAATTGTAGTGGATTTTAATCAATGTGGATGATTGTCTCCTTCCCCAGAATGTAATGTCTCCACTGTCGGTAAGCTTGCACAATGGAGTAAATCTATTTTTCATAATTAGGGTACTTACAGACAACATCTGATAGTGTCTCACTATCATACGCCATGAGGTGGTCGTGTTGAGTGAGAATGACACCCATAACATAGTTTGAAGCATATGTCTTGATCTCAAAGGGATGTTGCAGGTCTAGTAATGAAAGTACTGAGGATGAGAACAAACATTGCTTCAAATTATCGAAGGCTTGTTGTTGGTACAAGCCCCACAAAAGTTTTTCCTTATTGCCACCCATGGTTACTTCGCTGAGGGCCCATACGATATGAGAGAATCCCAGCACGAACCTACGATAGAAATTGGTGAGGCCAAAGAAGCACTAAATCCCAATGAGTGTGGTTAGGGTTGTCCAGTCACAGATGACCTGGATCTTGGTTGGATCCAAATGCACACCATGTTGATCAACAATGTAGCCTAAGTAATGGACCCTATCCATGGCAAAGGAGCATTTTTCCAAGTTTGCATATAGTTTGTGCTGCCACAGGGTGTGCAGAACCTGCTGAATATGATGCAAGTGTTCCACCCAAGTCTTGTTGTAGATGAGGATGTCATTCAGATACACCACTACAAAAGTACTGGTGAAAGGTCGCAGGATATTGTCCATCATCGTCATAAAAGTTGTTGGAGTGTTTGTCAAACCAAAGGCCATGACCAACCATTCAAAAAGACCTTCTTTTGACTTGAAGGCAGTCTTCCATACATATGTTTGTTCTATTGGTGTTGGGTATGTGTTATATTCTTTGCATGAGTAGTAGTGTCATGTGCCTCGAGAAACGTGTCACATATTTAGGTGGTTTTTCGGCACATGGTTTTTGTCGATGGTTTTCTATTTCCAGTTAAGGAATTAGGGTTGTGGACTAATCCAGGTCATTGGGTTAGGGTTTTGGATGTCGTTGGATCCTATATGTATATTGTATTGTAAACAATGTATCACACATGAATGAATATAGAATATGTTGGTTTTCCCGGTTTGGGTTTCTAGGGGAAAAATCTCTGTGTAATGTTTGTATTTGTCATTGTATCTTTTATGTTCTTTTACTAAATATTTGTTTGCAATAGATATTGTACAAGGTTAAAATCTACATTTGGTATCAGAGATTTGTTGGCTTCAGGGGGACACCTTTGTGGTCAAGGGTTTGGATCGGTACTGTGATAAGCCTTGCTACAATGCGACATATGTGGTATTGATTTTTTCAGGTGAGAAGAAATGGCAAACAATTCGAAGATGGAGATCGAGAACTTTAATGGGAAATGTTTTGAGCTATGGAAGCTCAAGATGGAAGATCTGTTGATGGACAGAGATCAGTGGATCACGGTAGATCCAGGTACTACACCTATAGGAACTTCAACAGATGACTGAAAAAATTTGGATCGGAAGGAAAAAAGAACAATACGACTATGTCTCTCCGATTCAGTATTACTTAATGTGTCAGAGGAAGCTACAACCAAGGATTTATGGGAAAAGTTGGGGAAGTTGTATCAGTCTAAGTCCCTAGTAAATAAACTATTCCTGAGAAAGAAGCTATATAACCTGAGGATGAGAGATGGAGACTCGGTGGCAGAGCATTTGAACACCTTCAATACTGTGGTAAGTCAGTTAGTATCTATTGAGATTAAAATTTTAGATGAAGATAACTATATTAGTTTACTGTGTTGTTTACCAGAATCCAGGGATAGTCTGGTTGTGGCCATAGGTAGTAATACAACTACCTTGAAGTTTGATGAAGTGGTCTCATCCTTGTTTTCGGAGGCGATGAGACGGAAGAATATGGAAGGACAGAGCACAGACACATTATTTGCAAGAGGACTTTCCCAGGAAAGGAATAGATCTAATTTATCAAGTGGGAGATCTAAGTCTAAGGGTATATATAAATCTCCTAGAAATTTTGTAAGGGTATGTTGGAGATGTGGAAAAGAAGGGAACTACAAGAAGCAGTGTAGATCCAAGATTGAGAAAAAGAAGGGATCTGAAGAATCTCATTCTACATAAGAAAAGACATCCAAGGAAGAAGGATGGGATGTGTACTTGGCTTCTTCAAGCACACATGTAGATCATGAGGCATGGTTGGTTGACTCTGGGGCATAATTTCATATGAGTCCCCACAGGGAGTGGTTTTGAAAATATGAAAGGGATGATGGAGGTAATTTTTTCTTAGGTTATGATTCGACAACCATAATCATAGGAAGAGGAAAAGTCAAGTTGAGGCTCATAGATGGAAGGATTAGAACACTGCCTGGTGTTCTGCACATCCTAGGTTTGGCCATAAATTTGATTTCTGTAAGAAAAATGGACGATGCAGGGGTAAAAAAATATTTGAAAAGGAAACCTGTAGGATGGTTCGAGGAGAAATGGTGTTGCTGAAAGGAGTTTGGTTTGGAACTCTGTATAATATGGAAGGAAGCACTATTAGTGATGGGTTTAATAGTTCCATTGTTCCTGATATTGGAGTTGAAGAAGAAAGAACTCCTATAGTCTCTGGATAAAAGGTTATGTTGTGGCATCAAAGACTGGGGAATATCGGAGAGAAGGGTCTTCAACTACTACATGGTAAAGGTATGGTTGAAGGTATGTCTAACTGCTCTCTGGATTTTCATTTATGTGAACATTGTCTATATGGGAAGTAGAATCGGGTGAGATTCCCCTCTGGTGCAAAGAGGGCAGAAGGAATCTTACAGTTAGTTCACAGTGATGTTTTTGGACCTATGTCGGTCCCATCATTAGGAAAATCTGTGTACTATGTCTCATTTATAGATGACTTCTCAAGGAATACTTGGATATATTTTCTCAGGAATAAATCTGAAGTCTTTGACAGATTTAAAGAGTTTAAGGCTCTTGTTGAGAATCAAACAGAGAAAATAATTAAGGTGTTAAGGACAGATAATGGCAGAGAGTTATGCGGGAATGAATTTGAAGAATTTTGTAAGAAGTGTGGTATAGAAAGGCAGAAGACTATTCCATATACACCTCAACAGAATAGAGTTGTAGAAAGGATGAACATGACGCTGATGGAAAATTCAAGGTGCATGCTCTGTGGTGCTGGGCTAGGGCAAGAATTCTGGGTAGAGGCAGTGGGTACTGCATGTTACCTGGTCAACAGATCACCCTCATCAACGTTGGATGACAAGACTCCACAAGAGGTATGGACTGGTAAGGAACCTTCTCTCACACATCTCAAGGTATTTGGTTGTGATGCATATGTTCATGTTCCAAAGGAAAACATGAGTAAGCTAGATAAGAAGGCCGAAAAGTGTATCTTTATTGGATACAAAGATGGTCTCAAAGGTTATAAGCTTTGGAACCCAGAAACTAAGAAGGTAGTGTATAACCGAGATGTGGTATTTAGAGAAATGAAGGATGTTGTTAAACAGGAAGTCCTACCAAGTAATGAAGAACCAGAGAAAATGGAGTTTGATTTAAAAGATGATGAGTCAAACTCTACAGAAGAACAGGAATCGGAAGAAGAAGATCCTCATACCCCGGTATTGAGGAGATCGGTTAGAGAAAGAAGGCTACCGGAAAGGTACTATCCATCTGATTTCCATTCAAATTTTTCTTTGTCTATTACTGATGATAATCCTAGAACTGTCAGGGAGGCAGTGGATTCAGAGGATGCAAATCTCTGGAAAAGGGCCATGAATGAAGAAATGACATCTTTGGATAAGAATGAGGCTTGGGATCTAGTGGAGTTTCCAACTGGAAGAAAGCCCATTGGCAGCGGATGGGTATTTAAAAAGAAGCTGAATGTAGAAGGAAAAGTGGAGAAATACAAAGATTGGTTAGTAGAAAAGGGTTATTCCCAGGTTGAGGGAATTGATTTTGGTGAGATTTTTTCTCCTGTTGCCAAGTTAGCCTCCATAAGATTTATTTTATCTGTTGTTGCTGCATTTGATTTTGAAATAGAACAAATGGATGTGAAAACAACATTCCTACATGGGGATCTGGAAGAAGATATCTATATGAAGCAACCAGAAGGTTATGCTGTGAAGGGAAAGAAGGAGCTGGTATGCAAGCTGAAAAAGTCCCTGTATGGTTTAAAACAAACACCAAGGATGTGGTATAAAAAATTTGATACTTATATGTTGGGACTTGGCTTCACAAGAAGCAAAGAGGATCGTTGTGTGTATTTTAAATTAATTGGTGATCATTTGATTTATTTGGTCTTGTATGTGGATGACATGTTGCTGATAGGAAACAACAAGGAGATTATCCAGAATGTGAAAACTCAGTTGTCCTCTAAATTTGACATGAAGGATCTCGTTGCTTCAAATTTCATTTTGGGCATGGAAATTAAAAGAGATCAGAAAAGGAGGAAACTCTAGTTAAATCAGAGAAAATATGTCGAGAAAATATTGCAAAGGTTTAATATGTAGGAATGTAAACCGGTCAAGGTTCCTATTAATATTGGTGTAAAGTTATCTGCAGATCAATGTCCCAAGACACATGAAGAGGAGGAGGACATGTCTAATGTTCCATATGCGAGTGCAGTTGGAAGTTTGATGTATGCCATGGTCTATACTAGACTGGACATTGCAGATGCAGTGGGAGTTTTGAGCAGGTATATGTCAAAATCAGGGAAGGAGCATTGGACAACAGTAGAAAGGATTTTCAGGTATTTGCGTGGCACTACTAGCTATGGATTGTGCTATGAAGGAAGACCGAGATTGGACAAAGTGGTGGATATACATGGCTTTGTGGATGCAAAGTGGGTTGAAAATCTGGATCGTAGGAGATATACAAGTGGGTATGTGTTTAACCTATTTGGAGGAGAAATAAGTTGGATGAGAAAAAGATAGGTTGTAGTGGCACTTTCAACTACAGACGTTGAATACATGGCAACCCCTCATGCAAGTAAGGACGCGGTATGGTTACAAAGATTGTGTTCAGGTATTGGGTTGGTACATCAAGCTGTAAGGATAGATTGTGACAATCAAAGTACATTTTTTCTGGTGAAGAACCCAGCTCATCTGCAAGATACCAGATATATAAAATATGCAGAACATAAATGAAATGCTAGAAATGACAGAATGACAGTAAAATATCCAGCATAATCTTCACAATACACAGAAATGATATACGAAATAGCAATAGAAATAACACTTTGATTCAGATAGAAATGTTCATAGGCCTCTTCTAGGGGGCAACCTCCAGTCGAGCAACGCTCTATTACAATAATCTCCAAGCTAGGGTTTTCATACCCTTGACCCTTATTTATACTAAATGTGTCTATTAAGAGAAGCATCTAGAGGAAGATCCTT
>ML778374.1:797263-843646 GCA_009831015.1 Picea engelmannii | reverse complement strand
TTTTCATACCCTCGACCCTTATTTATACTAAATGTGTCTATTAAGATAAGCATCTAGAGGAAGATCCTTCTAGAAGCGGAAGCTTCTATTAGGTCTTCTTACATCCGCCTTATTCTATTTTATTGAAAGGTCTTATTAATATTTACCTTTATTACATCCGAATACATTGATCTACCTATGTGCGGTTTAGGACCTTAACATCATAATTCAAAGACAAATCATATTGATATTCAATATCACTTTGTGAGAGACATGGTTGAAGAAAATAAAGTATTGCTGATGAAGGTGGACATTTTGAAGAATGTTGTAGATTCATTAACAAAATTTGTGAGCACTGAGAAGTTCTCTTGGTGTAGAGGATCCATGGGCATTGTTGCCCTGGATTGTTGACTATGTAACCCTATAACCCCCTGTATGCAAAGAAAACAACAAGTGGGAGAATGTTGGGAGAGTGTCATGTGCCTCAGGAAACATGTCACGTATTTAGGTGGTTTTTCGGCACATAGTCTTTGCCGATGGTTTTCTATTTTCGGTTAAGGAATTAGGGTTGTGGACTAATCCAAGTCATTGGTTTAGGTTTTTGGATGTCGATGAATCCTATATGTATATTGTATTGTAAACAATGTATCACACATGAATGAATATAGAATATGTTGGTTTTCTCGGTTTGGATTTCCAGGGGAAAAATCTCTGTGTAATGTTTGTATTTGTCATTGTATATTTTCTGTTCTTTTATTGAATATCTGTTTGCAGTAGATATTGTACAAGGTTAAAATCTACAATTGAGACTTGGTGGTAGCCAGACTTCAGATCCATCTTACTGAAGTATTTCCCCCCCGTGAATTGATCAAGGAGGTCGTTGATTCAGGGAATCGGGTACCGGTTCTAGACTTTGATTTTATTCAGGGCCTGATAATCAATGTAGAGTCGCTAGGTCCCGTCTTTCTTCTGCACTAGTACGATTAGGCTCCCACAAGGCAATGAGCTGGGATAGATGTGCCCCTTTTGGAGCAGTTCTTAGATCTTCCTCTTGATCTCCTCATTTTCTAATAGAGAACGACAGTAGATCGACCCATTGGGTAATGGTGCACTTGGGGTCAAATCGATGGGATGCTTGACCTGGAAGTGAGGTACCTCGGTAGGAGAGGGGAAGATATCTTAGTATTATTCCATGACCTTATCCACTTGATTCTTTTGTGTGGAGAGATCGTCCTTAGAGGCCCTGGATGTGGCTGGGATCTTTCGCTTACTTTGAGAGCGAATCACGAAGAAGAAAAAATTCCTGGTCTAAGAGATGACCTTCCTGCATTTCTTGGCAGAGATCAAGGAAATGTGACTAGGAGGGACTACCTCGGGTATCTTGTACAATTTCTTGTTCAAAGTAATAATAACACTATGAGGCCTAGACTCATATACAACATGAAGTTTCCATAAATAAGGTTGGCCCAAAAGAAAATTACAAACTTCGAGAGGAGCAACATCACACAATACCTCATCTTTGAAGGGCTTGATGTCGTACGACAATCGACACTGTTGGATGATGTAGAGATCGCTTCCTTGGCGGAGCCATCTAATGGTGTAGGGTTGCGGGTGTGGCGTTGTTGGCAAGGCCAACCACTTGATGACCTCCCCTGAGATGATGTTCTTCTGGCTACCACTATCAACTATGAAGTGCAGTGGGGTGCCTTTTACCCACATTTGCGAATGGAAAAGGCACTCACCTTCTGACTCGTCTGGTTCACCAGGCTGGAACTTGGTGGTAGAAACGGTGGCACTGTGTTCCGCGTCAATGATCCATATTCTCCTTTCTAGTTTTGACTCAGAGTTAGAACATGCATCTGATTTAGAGGCTTTCACTTCGGCCACCAGTGACTTCTTTGAGAGGAAATCAACAATGTTATGCCAAGGGATCTTATGGAAGTCACACCACTTCCCAGTATGCTTCTTTGTCTTTCCAGTGTCCTTCTTTTCTTTCATCTTGGACTGGTTGTCCTGATACTATCCATATTTTCTCTGTCCTTTGTTCTGTAGGTTGGGGCCTCCCATTTCTGGTTTTTTCTGCGAGGGGTTCCCGGGCCCAAATTGTCGCGTATTATTTTTGAGTTTTTGATCGATTTTGATGGCATATCGATAGGTCAAGCCCAAGGATGAGATGTCCATAAATTCCATTTTGGTTTGAATGTATTTATCTAGAGCACCACGAT
The DNA here is from genome assembly GCA_009831015.1 of Picea engelmannii. Classification (NCBI taxonomy): domain Eukaryota; kingdom Viridiplantae; phylum Streptophyta; class Pinopsida; order Pinales; family Pinaceae; genus Picea; species Picea engelmannii. Next base: position 841,442 of record ML778374.1, on the reverse strand, counting down.
ACTTGATCACCAGATTTCGCTCTGAATATTTGATACCCAGCTTGGTTTGCAGGGTATGGAAGATATTTGTGAAATCTGACACTGCTTGGTCTCTTTCTTGCCGCAGTGTGGCCCATTTGGTATACAAGTCGCCATAACTTCTAAAAGGGTAGTATTGTTACTTAACAACATCCATGAAGGATTCTCAGGTGGTCGCGACTATAAATAATGAGGGTTCCTTTGTTTCCTTTGCTCATAGAAAGTTTCCCACCAATCTTTGACATGTAGAACGACTTTGAGGAGTGAAAAAGTAATTTTTTCTCTATTTGAAAAGTTATGAACAGAAAAATACCCTTCTAGTAGATTCAACCACTTGTCTATAACAATTGCATCTATTTGACCTTCAAATATAGGAATATCGAAGTTGATTTGTACCTTGAAGGGGGCAGCGCCTCCACTCGAGGAAGATGCATCACCTCTTGGTAGTCATAGAAGGATTTGCACAAAACTATCCATCATCTCGTTCCTTTGTTGCATGAGGGATTACTTAAGAAACCTTTTGAAAGAATGTCATGTCCCATAATATTTATTTTCTCCTTCCATGAGAGGTTATTTGGGCATACGAGATCTTTTTTCCTCAAGAGAAACAAGCTCGAGACCCAATTCTTTGTACCCTGACCTCGTTGGGGACATACATTAAGATGACGAGCAGACCACTGATCCGGATTTTATGAGTAGAAAGAAATGAATATAGATTATTAAAATATGCTTAACACAGAATAACAAAGATACAATAAAATTGGTTTTCTATTCAATAAGGAAATAAGCTGAAACTGTAAAATGCCATGTAAAACAAGCTTGTTGGAATGGTGGTGGCTTATCTCTAAGAAGAGATGTGATGGATGCGCTCATTCTCCAGAAGATCATTAGAATGAGGATTTGAAGGCATTTTTAAAACAAACATGAATGTAAAAAACCCTAGACATCCAAAAACCTAACCCTAGGAGATGAAGCACCAAAAGTCATGTGGGGCCCGTTTGGGTAAGTTAGTACATCAATTTCCCGGGGTCGTAAATTTTGCATACAATATCCATTTTAGGCACACGATATCCCGTTGGAAAGGTCTATCCAAGGACTACACATTTTTTCTTCCATCTATCAAAAATAACGTTTTCTTTTGGTGAACCCTAAAAACATTGTTTAGGGCCTCAAAATGGTCTCGCAAGTCAGGGACCTGAAAACTAGGAAAAAAACTGCCAAACTGGAAAACTGCCAAAATGAACCAATTGGAATAGGTGGGAGGCCACCGAAATCCATATGGATAAATCCTCCCCTATTGGGAAGCAATCGTCTCCATTGCGCTAAGTTCCCCCATCAGATGAGGAAATTTCTACTGAATTTGGCCACGGGTGAGCCACTTGTCTTAGTGCAGGAGTTGCCCTGCTTTGACAACTCGATAAAGATAGATCCTTTGTTGTCAGGTGCCCTTGATATATGTTTCCACAATATGATCATTGGATGTATGTTGCATGCATTCAGGGTTGAGCTGTATTGGTGTCAACTTCTCTTCTATCTCTAAGGTGTCCAATAATGGCAGGAAATATGGTCGAAGGAGAGCGACGTTGAAGATTGGGTGTAGGCCAAGGAAAGGGGGAACGTTGAGCGAAAAAGAATTGTCACCCACAACCTTGGTGATGGTGTATGGCCCATACCAGAGTGGGTGAAGCTTCCGATGGGGCCCTGTAAGGTGTTCTTTCTACAAGTGCAACCAAACTTTGTCACCCACCTGAAACTTATGTGGCACCTGATGTTGATCATGGCGTTGCTTGTACTTGGCATTGGACTTATGTAAAATATCCTGAACCTGTTGGCAGATGTGCTAGATCCTCTCAATGAACCGGGTGGCCTTGTCAACTTTTGGTGGAGCAGGGGACGAGTTGGTCGAGGTGGTCGCTAGGGGTAGTGCAACATCCATGGGGACCAATGGTTGGAATCCCAACCCCACCTGAAAGGGGCTATGGGAAATTGAGATATGCAGGGCTCGGTTGTAGCTACGTTGGAAATAAGGAAGATTCTCATCTCATGTGTGGGGGTGACTAGAATTGTACATGCGTAGGATATGTATGATCATCTAATTGATGACCCTAGTTTGGCCATCTGTCTGGGGGTGGAAGGAAGTGGAATTGGTGATCTTGGTATCCAGCAGTGACCAGAGGATCGACTAGAATATGTTGAGGAACTGACTATCCTGATTTGAGAAAATGGTTTGTGGGATCCCAAAGTGTACCTAGACGAGTTCAAAGAATAACTTGGTAGTGGCCTCTGCGGTGATGTTCTTCTTGTAGGTGACCATAATCGCCATTTTGGAAAAGCGATCAACAACCAAAAAAACACAGTCATTGCCCCTCTTGGTGGACGTGAGGCCCGACATGTAGTCCATTGAGATGGATTCCCACGACTTGTCAGGAGTAGGCAGAGGGGTGTACAGGCCCTATTTCTTAGTGGTCAGTTTGACAATAGCGCAAGCGGTGCATGACCTGATATACTTGCTGACATCCTGTCGAAGTTTCAGCCAGTAGAAATGTTTATGCATCACTACCACTGTCTTTTTGATGCCAAAGTATCCTACCACTCGAATGTAGTGATATTCCCAAATTAGCTTCGTATGCTCACTTGATGGAATGTAGAGATGGCCCAGACGGCACAACAACCCGTCCTGAAGATGGAAATTAGCGACCACTGTGTTTTCTCCTAACATTTGGTAGGCGGTGGAGAAGTCAGGGTATGTCTCATAGAGGTGGGGCCATCTGAAGGTCTCATGGCTGCAAGAGTGTAGCACCATGGCGAGTGTCACGAATGGAGGTCAACTGATGAAATCAACAACTCGGTTGGTACTTCTTGTTTTATACTTGATGTTGAGGTGGAACTGTTGTAGGTATGTGGACCACTTCTGATGGTGGTCATTCTGCAATTTTCCTTGGGTCTGCATGAACTATAGTGGCTTGTGATCAGTGTGGATGACTGTCTCCTTCCCCATAATGTAATGTCTCCACTTCCAATAGGATTGCACAATGGAGTACATTTCTTTGTCGTAAGTAGGGTACTTACAGAAAACATCTAATATTGTCTCACTATGATACTCCACAGGGTGGTCATGTTGAGTTAGAATGACGCCCACAACATAGTCTGAAGCATCTGTCTCGATCTCAAAGGGATGTTGCAGATCCGGTAATGAAATTACTGGGGATGAGCACAAACGCTGCTTCAAGTCATTGAAGGCTTGTTGTTGGGACAGGCCCCACACAATTTTTTCCTTACTGCCACCCTTAGTTACTTGGCTGAGGGCCCATGTGATATGAGAGAATCCCAACATGAACCTACGATAGAAATTCGCGAGACCCAAGAAGCTCCAAAGCTCAGTGATTGTGGTTGGGGATGGCTAGTCACGGCTGACCTGGATATTGGTTGGATACACATGCACACCATTCTGATCAATGATGTAGCCTAAGTAATGGACCCTGTCCATGTCAAAGGAGCATTTTTCCAAGTTTGCATATAGTTTGTGTTGTCGCAGGGTGTGTCGAACCTACTGAATATGCTACAAGTGTTTTTCCCAAGTCTTGTTGTAGATGAGAATGTCATCCAGATACACCACTACAAAAGTATTGGTGAAAGGTCGTAGGATATCATACATCATCCTCATAAATGTTGTTGGAGCATTTGTCAAACCAAAGGGCATGACCAACCATTCAAAAAGACCTTCTTTTGACTTGAAGGAAGTCTTCAATACATCTGTCTATTCTATTGGGACCTGGTGGTAGCGAGAATTCAAATCCATCCTACTAAAGTATTTTTCCCCCAAGAGCTGATCAAGGAGGTCATTGATTCGGAGAATCGGGTACCAGTTCCAGACTGTGATTTTATTTAGGGCCCGATAATCAATGCAAAGTCACCAGGTCTCGTCTTTCTTTTGCACCAGTACGATTGGGCTCCCACAAGGAGATGAGCTGGGATGGATGTGCCCCTTATGGAGCATTTCTTGGATCTGCCTCTTGATCTCCTCGTTTTCTAACAGAGAGCGACGGTAGACCGACCCATTGGGTAGAAGTGCACCTGGGGTCAGATCGATGGGATGCTTGACCTGGCAGTGCAGAGGTATCCTGGTAGGAGAGGATAAGATATTTGAGTATTCTTCCATGACCTTATCCACTTTCTTTTGTTGTGTGGAGAGATCGGTTGCGGAGGCCCTGGATGTGGCTGCGATATTTCACTTACTATGAGAGAGAATCACGAAGAAGACAAATTTCTCGGTCTGAGAGATGACCTTCCTGCATTGCTTGGACTGCCTCGGGTATCCTATACAATTTTCTATTCAAATTAATAATAACACTATGAAGCCTAGACTCATATACAACATGGCATTTCCATAAATAAGGTTGGCCCAAAAGAACATTACAAGCTTCGAGAGGAGAAACATCACACAATACCTCATCTTTGAAGTGATTGATGTCGTACAACAGTCAAAACTGTTGGCTAACACAGAGATCGCTTCCTTGGTGGAGCCATCCAATGGTGTATGGATGCTGGTGCGACATTGTTGGTGGGGCCATCTGCTTGATGACGTCTGCTAAGATGAGGTTCTTCTGGCTACCACTATCAATGATGAAGTGCAATGGGGTGCCTTTTACCCACATCTGCGAATGAAAAAGGCGCTCACCTTCTTCTGGCTTGTCTTGTTTACCAGGCTGGAGCTTGGTGGTAGCAACAGTGGCACTGGGTTCCATGTCAATGATCTGTCTTCCCCTTTCTATTTATAACTCATAGTCAGAACACACATCTGATTCAGAGGCTTTCACTTCGGCCACCAGTGACTACTTTGAATGACAATCAACAATGTTATGCCAAGGGCTCTTATGGAGGTCACACCACTTCCCAATATCTTTCTTTGTCTTTCCGGTGTCCTTATTTTGTTGTGGCTTGGACTGGTTGTCATGATACTTTCCATCTTTTCTCTTTCCTTTGTTCTGTAAGTTGGGGCCACCCTTTCCTGGTTTTTGCTGTGAGGGGTTCCCATGCCCAAATTGTCATGTCTTTTGTTTGAGCTTATGCTCAATTTTGACATCATATCGATAGGTCGCGCCCAAGGATGAGATGTCCAGAAATTCCATTTCAGTCTGGATGTATCTATGCAGAGAACCGCAATACTTGAGCACCATATGTCGCTCTGAATCTTTGATACCCAACTTGGTGCGCAGAGTATGAAAGATATTTGTGAAATCTGGCATTGCTTGGTCTCTTTCTTGCCACAGTGTGGTCCATTTGGTATACATGTCATCATAACTTCCAACAGGGTAGTATTGTTCCTTAATAGAATCCCTGAAGGATTCCCAAGTGGCCACAACTGTAAATAATGAGGGTTTCTCTGTTTCCTTTTGCTCACAAAAAGTTTCCCACCAATCTTCAACATGGGGAATGACTTTGAGGAGTGCAAAAGTAATTTTTTCTCTATTTGAAAAGTTATGGACATAAAATTACCCTTCTAGTAGATTCAACCACTTGTCTACAACATCTGCATCTATCTGACCTTCAAATATAGGAATATCGAAGTTGATTTGTACCTTGAAGGGGGGGTGCCTCTACTCAAGGAAGATGCATCACCTGTTGGTAGCCACCGAAGGATTTTCATGAAACTATCCATCATCTCGTTCCTCTGTTGCGTGAGGGATTCCTCAAGCAACATTTTTAAAGGATATCTTGTCCCGTCATATTTATTTTCTCCTACCATGAGAGGTTGTTTGAGCGTGCGAGAGATTTTTTCCTCAAGAGAAACAAGCTCGAGACCCAATTCTTTGTACCCTGACCTCATTGGGGACATGCATTAAGATGACAAGGAGCAGACCTCTCTGATACCACTGATCCATATTTTATGAGAAGAACGAAATGAATACAGATTATTAAAATATGCTTAACACAGAATAACGGAGATACAATAAAACTAATTTTCTATTCAATAAGGAAATAAGATGAAACTGTAAAATGCAACGGAAAACAAGCTTGCTGGGATGGTGGCGACTTATCTCTTAGAAGAGTGACAAATGCACTCATTTTTCATCTACTAGTAGATTCAACCACTTGTCTACAACATCTGGGTTTATCTGACCTTCAAATATAGGAATATCGAAGTTGATTTGTACCTTGAAGGGGGTGGCGCCTCCGCTCAAGGAAGATGCATCACCTGTTGGTAGCCACCGAAGGATTTTCACGAAACTATCCATCATCTCGTTCCTCTGTTGTGTGAGGGCTTCCTCAAGCAACATTTTTAAAGGATATCTTGTCCTGTCATATTTATTTTCTCCTTCCATGAGAGGTTGTTTGAGCGTGCGAGAGATTTTTTCCTCAAGAGAAACAAGCTCGAGACCCAATTCTTTGTACCCTGACCTCGTTGGGGACATGCATTAAGACAACAAGGAGAAGACCGCTCTGATACCACTGATCTAGATTTTATGATCAGAATGAAATGAATACAGATTATTAAAAGATGCTTAACACAGAATAACATAGATATAGTAAAACTAATTTTCTATTCAATAAGGAAATAAGATGAAACTATAAAATGCAGCGGAAAACAAGCTTGTTGGGATGATGGCGGCTTATCTCTGAGAAGAGATGTGACAGATGCACTCATTCGCCATCTACTAGTAGATTCAACCACTTGTCTACAACATCTGTTTCTATCTGACCTTCAAATATAAGAATATCGAAGTTGATTTGTACCTTGAAGGGGGCAGCGCCTCTACTCGAGGAAGATGCGTCACTTGTTGGTAGTCGTCAGAGGATTTGTGCGAAACTATCCATCATCTCGTTCCTCTGTTGCATGAGGGCTTCCTCAAGCAACATTTTGAAAGAATATCTTGTCCCGTCATATTTCTTTTCTCCTGCCATGAGAGGTTGTTTGAGCATGCGAGAGATTTTTTCCTTAAGAGAAACAAGCTCGAGACCCAATTATTTGTACCCTGACCTCGTTGGGGACATGCATTAAGACGACAAGGAGAAGACTGCTCTGATACCACTGATCCAGATTTTATGAGTAGAACGAAATGAATACAGATTATTAAAAGATGCTTAACACAGAATAATAGAGATACAGTAAAACTAGATTTCTATTCAATAAGGAAATAATATGAAACTGTAAAATGCAGCGGAAAAAAATCTTGTTGGGATGGTGGCGGCTTATCTCTGAGAAGAGATGTGACAGATGCACTCATTCGCCGTCTACTAGTAGATTCAACCACTTGTCTACAACATCTACGTCTATCTGACCTTCAAATATAGGAATATCGAAGTTGATTTGTACCTTGAAGGGGTGGCGCCTCCGCTCAAGGAAGATGCATCACTTGTTGGTAGCCACCGAAGGATTTGCGCGAAGCTATCCATCATCTCGTTCCTCTATTGTGTGAGGGATTCCTCAAGAAACATTTTGAAAGGATCTTTTGTCCCATCATCTTTCTTTTATCCTGCCATGAGAGGTCGTTTGGGCGTGCGAGAGATTTTTTCCTCAAGAGAAACAAGCTCGAGACCCAACTCTTTGTACCCTAACCTCGTTGGGTACATGCATTAAGATGACAAGGAGCAGACCTCTCTGATACCATTGATCCAGATTTTATGAGCATAACAAAATGAATACAGATTATTAAAAGATGCTTAACATAGAATAACATAGATATAATAAAGTTGATTTTCTATTCAATAAGGAAATAAGCTAAAATTGTAAAATGCAGCAGAAAACAAGCTTGCTAGAATGGTGGCGGCTTATCTCTGAGAAGAGATGTGACAGATGCGCTCATTCGCCAGAAGATCATTACAATGAGGCTCTGAAGGCCTCTTTACAATAAACATGAATTCAAAAACCCTAGACATCCAAAAACCTAACCCTAGGAGATGAAGCATCAAAAGTCATGTGGGCCCCGTTTGGGTAAGTTAGTACATCAACTTCCCGGTGTCGTAACTTTAGCATACGATCTCTGTTTTAGGTGCATGATAGCCCATTTGAAAGGTATATCTGAGGAATACACATTTTGTTGCCATCTATCAAAGGTTAGTTTTTACTGTGGCGAACCCTAAAAACGTTGTTTAGGGCCTCAAAATGGCCCCACAAGTCAGGGACCCGAAAACTAGGAAAAAAACTGGAAAACTGCCAAAATGAACCAGTTGGAATAGGTGGGAGGCCACCGACATTCATCTGGATTAAAAACTACTTTTGCAAAAACCTGACTTATCAACAAGTTCGCCCCCCCTCCACAATTGTTCTAACTACAATAATGGAGAATAGTCGAATCTACTTTGATACCACCTATCAAGCCATTGAAGAAAATTCAGTTAGATGGAGGAATCATCCAACGTTCGCAACGACTTGTGACACTGCGACTATTCGACTCAACGATAAAGCCACACCAATTAGTATGATTCATATATATGTTATATATATGTTATAGTATAGTTATATATTACATATATAATTAGTATGATTAATATATATGTTATAGTATAGTTATGTATTACATATATAATTAGTATGATTAATATAGTTATCCATACTATTTAGTATAGTTATATATATATTATTTATGATATTTAAAATGTAAATTGTTTTTAAGATAAAATATGTTAATTTATAATATCATACAAAGTTGTCGTTGTTGATGTAATATGAGGATTAAATTTCCCCTCCAAATCACTTTCTAAATCAACTCAAACTCATTTTGAATTTTTCAAACTCATTACAAAATAATTCTGACTCATTTTGAATTTTTCAAACTCATTACAAAATAATTCTACCCATGCACTCCCTTAAACTCAATATCACTCCCACAATTCTTCATGACATAGATATAATAAAAAAAGTTTAATGTTTATAAATTTATTATTATAAAATGGTCTTTATATTCTCATTATGGTGAAACACACTTTCCCAATGTCACCTTAGCATTGACATTAGTTATTAGTTACTGCTCTATTTATTCTTTCACTACAACTAGCCATAGTTACTAATCTATTCATTCTTTCACAGTAACTCAGTTAAGTATGCCCATGGAATGTAAATGTATTTATGTACATTGTAAATAGAATATAAAAATACCACCGAATTATGAACATAGGAAACTTAGCCAGTGTTGGTGAGGTCAGCCAATAACTAGTGGACTGAGTTGCAGCAGCTGATGATCCTGGAAAAAACTTTTTAATGATAAAGCACTTAATTACTGTGATAATTATTCGGGAGATTTTTTGGATTTTTATTTTTTAAATAATTTTTGTTTTGATAACTTTATTTAAAATCAAATAAATTTATTTAATTCATACACATCAATCAAAAATAAAATTTATATTATAAAAAATAAAAAATTAATTTTTAATTTTAAAATATTCAAATAATATTTACATTTAAATAAATTTTAACGAACTTTAAAAAAATAAATAATTTTTTTTTATAAACTGGTGACAATCAAACTACTAAAACCAACTACAATATAACCCGCCGACAATTAAAAGCTAATAGATTATGGAAGTCTCTAGAACATGAGAGGTAAAAGGAAACATAAAATTTTAAATATTATGGAAGTCTGGTGCAACTTGAAAGATAAAGGAAATATGAAGAGATTTCCAGGTGCGTTTATTGCCAGGTGGATGAAGTCGTGTCATCGCATTTAACATTTCAAGATGAATGCAAACTCTCAAAGAGTTGGATGCTTTACCGTAACACTGATAAAGACGTAACATAAATGCACCTTTTTGACCAGCGAGCTCCATGCACACTTCTCACACTTTTTTGGTCACAATCTCACGGCAGGGACGTTTCAGTATGTTCAGTCAAAAGGCCACAGGGAACATGAAAAAAACGCGTTATTTGTTGCACGGGCACTATTATACGAGAGAGTCTAAACATTTTAAGTTTGTATTTTTACAGAGTATTAATATTTTACATGGGTATTGGCAAGGAGTAAAAGCACATCACTAGTAGACAATGTATGTTAAGTTGCGACAATTGGTCAATTAATTGTTCGTGGTTTTCAACAAGTAGAATTGGAAAATCATAAATGGTTTATAGTTTTGTTATCCCTATTTCTTAAGTGCTAGGATTGGAGGAAAATATAGTGTGAGTTTTAATTTAATGTACATTGCCAAAAAATTTCTAGAATCCTTATGTCCTTGTTGAATACTCTTTTTGAGAGTTTGAAGACTCTATAATATATTGTAACCATTTAGTTGTTGAATAATACATTGAGAGTACTTTAGAACGTGGAGTTTTTTCCTTTGAAGTGTTTTCTCCATGAAATCATTGTGTAATGGTTTTCTATTTATTTCATTTGTTTTCTGCTTATCAGATGCAATTGTTTGTTTAATTTTTTCTGGCAAATTCTTTTCTCATTGGTTAGTGTAGAAAGCGTATTCCACACGTGTATTTCCTTTTATTTGGTGTCAAATCCTAATCACCTAAGATCCAAGGTGTTACAGACAAGGTTTTTTATCTAATCTTGTTTTGAGTGGGAGCTTGCACAAAAGGAAATCTTGTTGCAGGGAAATGATCAGCACATCTAGATTAAAAATTGAGAAGTTCATTGGCACTAACTTTGAATTGTGGAAGCTCAAGATGGAGGATATTCTCGTAGATCGAGGTCAATGGGTTGCATTATCTAGAACCAAAACTGCTAGTATGAAATATGAAGAGTGAGTGGTGTTGGAGAGAAAGGCGAGAAGCCTTCTTAGGCTCTATTTAGCCGATTTAGTATTATTGAACATTTTTTAAAAGAAAAACAACAACAACTCTCTGGAAGAAGTTGGGGGATTTATACCAGGCTAAATCACTCGTTAATAAACCTTTTATGTGGAAAAAGTTGTTCTCTTTTAGAATGGGTGATGGTGATATTGTAGCTGAGTACTTGAACACATCCAATACTATTGTGACCCAATTGATCTTAGTTGGACTGAAGAAGACATTGTATGACCCTTTTGTCTTCCTTTCCAGATTCACGGGACAACCTGGTAATGACCACTAGAAGCATTGTAAAGACTTTGGTGCTTGATGAGACCATTGCTTCTTTATTGTTAGAGGAGGTAAGGAAGAAAGATTTTGAATCCACTAATGAGGCCTTTGTTGTTCATAGAAGGTCGAAGGGGAAAGGCAAGAAGAGAGAAAAGGGTAGATCCAAATCTCGTAGGAGACATAAGTCTCCTGTAAAGCCCAAGGAAAAATGTTGGAACTGTGCCAAAGTCTAGCATTTCAGAAGAGTCTAGAAGGAAGATAAAATGATGAATAAGAAGGAAAAGAATGATTATGATGATGAGTCTAAAAAATATTCTCAAGAAGATGGTGGAGATGCCTTTGTTGTAGCTTTCACAACATGTGCAGATCGGAGTGCATGGTTGATAGACTCTGAAGTTTCCTTCGGTATGACTTCCCATCGACACTAGTTTTTAGTGTGTGACAAATATGGTGGTGGGATGTTATACCTTGATGATGACTCTCCTCTTAGCATAGTTGGCTATGGTAGAGTCTTTATTAGATTCCTAAGTGGTAGAAAAAAGGGGATCAATGGACTTTTGTAAATTCTGAGTTTGGCACAAAACCTATTGTCAGTGAGAAAACTTAATGATGGAGGTGTGCAGGTTGTTTTCTTTGACAAAGGGTGTAAGATGGTCCAAGGAGCCATGGTTCTTGCTAATGGTGTCTGTGTGGGCACTTTGTTCTAGTTTGATGTGTGCACCATTTAGTGTAATAGTTCTTCAATTTTTACAGTGGAGAGATCTATAGGGTCCACACCTTCACAATTAGAACCTATATCTTCTTCTGATGGTCATGCTTTTTGGGTACTTAAACAAACTATTGGTTAAAAAAGAAAGTTACCTATAGAGAAGACAATGCTATGACACCAAATATTGGACCATATAGGTGAGAAGGGCCTATGGGTCTTTAAAAAAAAACTTGTCAATGGATTGAATGATTGTGCTCTTGAATTTAATTTTTGCAAGCATTCCATATATGGAAGACACAACTGTGTTCAATTTATTCTAGTTCTCACAAATCTTCTAGGTTATTGGACTTAATTCATTATGATGTATTTGGTCTAGTTATAGTTAATTCAATTTCTAAGGCTTTGTATTATGTGGCATTTGTTGATGGTTATTCTAGAAGGACATGGGTATATTTTCTTAGAATTACAACTAATGTTTTTAGTCAATTTAAGGAGTTTATAGCTCTCTTGGAAAATTAGATTGGTAGGAAGATTATGGTGTTGAGGATCGATAATGGTGATGAGTTTTGTTTTTTAGAGTTTGATATGTTTTGTAAAGAGAATGACATTAAAAGACATAATACAACTCCATATACCTCTCAATGCTGAGTGGAGTTGCAAAAATGATAAACATGATGTTGATGGAAAAATATAACATTAGGGGAATTTTGAAGTTAAAAATGGGCCTCAAAAAAATAAAAATGTATTATCAAATCAACTTTAAAAGAACCAATAGGATTCAAGCTAATGATATCAACCATTTAAGGGTAAATATTTTTGGAGGGAAAGGAAGAAACATACTTTTTTTTATTGGATTTTCAACTTATGTCCCTATATGTCTACTATAGTTTCGATTGTAGACACTCGTTGGATGTAGAATTAAATTCAACATCCAACAAGAGCATGTACTTGAAATTTAAGTAGACCTATAAGGAGATAAGTCGAAAATATGATTAAAAAAGTAATTTTATTCATTTTCCATTGAAAATTCATAACTCTTATTTTATTATTTTCCTTAGGAGGCCATTTTACACCTTAAATTTCCCCTAGTGGAGTATGCTTATTAGAGCTAGCTTAGAGAAGAACTTATGGGAAGAACCAGTTGACATGTTATTTGATTAATAGGTCTCCCACACAAACTCTTGTGGATATGGCCCTTATGGAGGTCTAGACGTGAAAAAATCCCTCACTTCAACGTCTTCATGTTTTTAGTTGTGAAGCATATGCTCATGTACCTAAGGAGAAATTGTTGAAGTTGTATAACAATGTTGTGGAATGTATCTTCATTGGATATGGTGTTGGTGTGAAAGGGTACAAGCTTTAGGATCCCATGGCTGGAAACATTTTGTATAGAAAATTGTTATTTTCATAAAAGTTAATCCTTCTCCCACAATGGTGTAACTAGAAGAGGAAAATAAAAAGTCAGTAATTCAACTATCACCCAACAAAGAGAAATCTCGAACCAAAAAATGATCAAGAGGTTCATGATGGACTTGATGAGGAGGGTTCAAAGAGTTCGGAAGAGGAGGAATAATTTACTCCACTTTAAAATTTAAGGAGGTCCACTTGGAAAAGAAGGAAACTAGACATGTATAATTATAGGCTGTTTGATTTCATATGTATATTTTGTTTATTTGCTAACATCAATGAGCCTAGATCTGTGAAAGCGACAATGGAGATGGTAGATAAGAAGTCCTGGAGATTGGCCGCCGATGAGGAAATGAATGCACTTAGAAAAAATGATACATGGGACTTGTCACCACTACTTGATGGATAGAAACTCATTGGATGTAAATGGGTGTTCAAAACAAGATCAATTTAGATGGAGATGTTGAAAATCACAATGCAAGGTTGGTTGCAAGAGGATATACTTTGGTGAGATCTTTTCCCCAATTGCTAAGTTAACATCTATTAGGTTCTTGTTATCTATAGTAGCATCTTTTGATTTAGAGATAGAATAGATGGATGTGAAAACAACATTCCTACATGGTGAATTGAAGGCATATAGCTATATGACATAGCCAGAGCACTGTGTTAAAAAAGGTAAAGGGCCATTGATTTACAAGTTAAAAAAGTCTTTATATGGTCTCAAACAATGTCCTAGAATGTGGTACCAAAATATTGATTCTTTTGTGTTGGGATTGGGATTTCTAAGATCCAAATCATATCATTGTGTGTATTTCAAACAAGATGATGGTCATTTCCCAAATTGGATCATTGTGTGTATTACAAACATGATTGTGTCCATTTTCTTTATATCATTTTATATGTAGATGATATATTACTCTTTGGTAACAATAAGGATGTGATTTGTGATTTGAAGTCTTAGCTTTAAGCACAATTTGATATGAAGGACTTGTCGGTTGTAAAATATATCTTAGGAATGGAGATCAAGAGAGATAGATAAAATATAAAGCTTTGGTTGATCCAAAGTAAGTATGTAAACTCTATGCTACATTTTTTTTTGTATTGCAAATCACAAACCATTTAGTGCTTTGATTTCTGTGGGGACTAAGCTTTCAATTGTGCAGTGTCCTACAACACCCACATAGATGGAGGACATGGCTTATGTTCTTTATTCAAGTGCAATTGGTATTTTGATGTATGTTGTGGTTTGAACAAAACTAGACCTTGCCCAAACAGTGGGAGTCTTGAGTCGATTCAGGGATAATATTGCATGTGAACATTGGGATGCAATGAAGAGGGTCTTTGAAATATTCTAAGTTGGAAATGTAGGAAAACCCTTCAAATTCTGATGTTGGACTTTCGTCAAACAATTTGCATGCTTCTGAGTTTATGGCTATAGGTGAAAATTTGATCGGACGACAATGTGTTTATTGGTTTTGTTGGTTGTTTAGTGGTTTTCTAGACCCTTATATCTCCCCAATGAAGTACCAATGATCGTATTTCAATATAGAACAAAACCCATAAAAATAAAATGAAAAACGCTCATATATGAAGTAGCAATTTGCCTGAATAATGGTTGCTCTTTATTAAATAATGTTGCTGAACTTATTACAGTCACACAAGATAGGAATACCTCTTAGTAATGGAGAAAATGTTGCTGTAGGAAATTTAGAAGTCCCCACCATCACACAGCCATAAGGAGGAACCCAAACTNTGTTGTCCTATTACTCGCTTAAGGCAAGATACATGAAACACATTGTGAATCTTGCTCCTTTCGGGTAGCTCCAGCTCGTACGCAACTTGTCCCACCTTCCGAGTTATCCTGTAGGGCCCATAGTAGCGAGGTTTGAGCTTCTCCGCCCCTTTCTATTTCAATGAAGATTGCTGGTATGGTTGTAGTCGTAGGAACACTAAATCTCCCACCTCTAACAAGCGCTCGGTCCTGTGCCTGTCCGCATACATCTTCTGCTGATCCTGGGCCACCCTCATGTTTTCCTTCAATGCTCTCAAAATATCCTGACTGTCTTGTATCCAATCTCTGGCCTTCGGTGCCCTACTATCACCGAATACAACGTCTGCAAAAGTCATGGCCTCGTAACCATAGAGTGCCCGAAAAGGGGTCATGCCAATGGACATGTGATGGGTGGTATTGTAACAGTACTCCCCAAGATGTAACCACTTCACCCAGGCTCTCTGCTGTCTCGAAATGTAGTTCCGCAAATAACCTTCCACCCATTTGTTCACAACCTCTGTTTGTCCATTGGTCCGCGGGTGGTAACTAGTGCTCGGTGTCAACTTGGTACCTACCAACCTGAAGAACTCCTGCCAAAATCCTCCCATGAACCTGTTGTCTCTATCACTGACGATGGTTTTGGGCAACCCATGCAAACGGAAAATCTCCCTGAAGAATAGCTCGACCACGTGTGCTGCTGAATAGTCCGAAGGAATAGAGAAGAAGTGGGAAAACTTGGTGAGTCTATCCACCACGACATAAATGCAATCCTTCCCCTGCACCCTGGGTAACCCAGTGATGAAATCCATGGAGATACTTTCCCATTTCTGATCTAGAATGGGCAATGGCTGTAATAATCCAGTCGGATGGGTGTGCTCCACCTTGTTCCGCTGGAAAACTCCGCACTCCTGAACGTGCTTCAGTATGTCTGCCTTGAGGTTCTTCCAAGTGAACCTCTCCCGGACCTGACTGTAAGTTTTAAGGAACCCCTGGTGTCCTGCTAACGGTGAGTCATGTGCTACTTGCATGATCTTCTGCTTGATGTGTGAATCTGGAACCAAATAAATTCGATCTTTGTAGTAGATGACATCATCCACCACTCTGTACCTATCATCTGCAACCTATCCATCCAAGACCTCACAATCAAACTTGTTCTTGGAATACTCTTCCAATAGAAGACTCTTCCAGTCTTCTGATATGCCCATCAATGATAGAGTAGGGGGAATCCTAGAAAGGGCGTCGGCTACCACATTATTCTTCCCCTTCACGTACTTGATCTCAAAATTGTAGGCCTGAATCTTACTCACCCACTTCTGTTGTCTGTCATTTAGTTCCTTTTGTTCTAAGAAGAATCAGAGGCTGTTGTGATCTGTCTTGACCTTGAACCTGTTGCCCACTAGATAGTGTCGGAACTTGGCCAATGCATGCATGATGGCCACCATCTCTTTGTCATAAATAGAGTAGAGCCTCTCGTAATCTCTAAGCTTCCGACTCTCGAAAGCTATGGGATGATTCCTCTGCATAAGCATAGCTCCAATACCTACCCCTGATGCATCACACTCCAATACGAAGGGTTGGGTAAAGTTTGGAAAAGCTAAGACCGGGCACGAACTCATGATGTCTTTCATCCTATCGAAGACTGCCTGCGCCTCATTTGTCCACTCAAAGGCCCCCCTTCTTGGTCAAATCTGTCAATGGGGCTGTCAACTAGGAAAAACCTTTCACATACCTCCGGTAGTAAGTGCACAAGCCCATGAAGCTTTTTAACTCTGTCGTGTTCCTCGGTGGTGGCCAATCACGAATCGCCTAGATCTTGTCCTAGTGTACCTGCACTCCCTGAGCTCCAATCACATGCCCCAAATAGAGCATCTCTGTCAACCCAAACTCACATTTGGACAACTTCGCATAAAACTCCCGTTTGTCCAATATGCCCAACACCTCATCTAGATGTTGGAGGTGTTCCTCCCAAGTGTGGCTGTAGACCAAAATGTCATCAAAGAAAACCAACAAATGCTTTCTGAGCTGCTTACTAAACGTATGGTTCATATAGGACTGAAATGTGGTCGGGGCGTTGGTTAGCCCAAAAGGCATCACCAAGAACTCGTAGTGCCCATAGTGGCACCTGAAAGCTGTCTTGTACTCATCCCCCTCTCGCATCCTGATCTGATGATAGCCCAACCATAGATCAATCTTTGAAAAATATTTGGCCCCCCTCAACTCGTCCATCAACTCATCAATCCGGGGTATAGGGTACCTGTTCTTGATGGTCCTCTTGTTGAGAGCTCGGTAATCAATGCACATTCTGAGGGTCCCATCCTTCTTCTTTACCAGCACTACAGAAGAGGCGAAAGGACTCGAACTCGGTCTGATGTGGCCCATTGCTAGTAGCTCCTTGATGGTCTTTTCGATCTCGTCCTTATAGGACTTGGGGTGCCTATACAGGGTGGTAATCACTGCTCCCGTGCCCTCCTCTAACTCGATGGTGTGCTCAAAACCCCTGTCTGGAGGCCTACCTGGAGGTATATCACCAAAGACCTTCTGGTGCTTCTTAAGCAAGACCTTTATCTCTCTCGGGAAATTGGGCTCCCCGCCCTTAGGCTTCTGTATTGAAATCTGAAACTCTGCAACCCATGCAATGTCATCCTGCCTCATCACTTCCTCCATCTTATTTGCGGTCACTACCTTGGGACGGTAAGTGTTCATGCCCCTCAAAACCACTCTCCTGCCATCCTGTCCCTGGAATTCCATCTCCATGGTCTGGTAGTTGGTGGTGTACTTCCCTAGGGAGTATAACCACTGAACTCCCAATACCACATTGGTGTCAGGCACCTTCACCATGAAGAATTCATCTGTAATGGTGTAGTTCCCTAGGCTCAATGTCATCTGTGGGACATATCTGGTACAGTTCAGGGTGTTCTCCCCTGGTATGATCACTGAAAATCCCTCAAAGGCTTCGGTGGTAATGCACTTCCGCTCTACTAATGAAGCATCGATAAAATTGTGGGACGCCCCACCATCCACCAACATCATCACTCACTCTGTGTCCATGTACTCCTCCCCTCATCCTGAAGGTATGAAACTTGGGGATCCTTGAGAGTGATGCTATAGTTCCCTGCTTCTCTATCGATGCCTGCTCTGCCTCGGCCATCAGTGGGTCCTCCTCCTGCCCCTGTTCTCCTGTCTCCTCATCCTCCCTGCTATCTGAGAAGACCTCTATGTAGTGTGCCTTGGCCTTGCCCGCACACCTGTGACCTGGTACCCATGGTTCCTGGCAACTGAAACACAGCTTCCTCCTCCTTAGATCCTTCCTGGTAGCATCGTCAATCCTATTCCTGCCTATCCAGTCCCTCTGTTGCTGTCCTTCCCAGTCCCTCTGTGGTGGTCCCCTGTCATTGAACTTCGTGGGGAAGTTCGGTTTTGGGGTGAACTTGGGCTTGGGTACTGACTCATGTAGGTCTCTAGCTTTGCTAACTGCATCCTGTAGGGTAGCAGGCTTATAAGCCTTCACCCATCCTTGAAGTGGCTCGGTTAGCCCCTCTGTGAACAACATCACCAATCGGGCCTCGGAGATATCGGTGACCATCACTGATATCCTATGGAAATCTGATATAAAGGCCTCTGCCGAACCAGTTTGTTTCAACTGTGCCAAGTCTCTGAAAGACAACTCAGGATCTCTCCTGTCAAATCTATGCACTAGTCTCCCTGTAAACTCAACATAGGTGACGATATGGGCATGTCCCAGAGTGGACATCTCGTGGTACCACCAGTCCTGTGCCTCACCCTCCAAGTGCAATGTTGCCAACTTAATGGCATCGGTTTTTTCCATGGGGTTTAGCTGGAAGTAAGTGTCGAGCTTCTGCACCCAAGCTCGTGCAGTGCACTTCGACGTCCCATCGAAGTATGGTAAAGTGAGCTTGCCCACTGTGCATTGTAACTCGTAGCTCTGCGTGGGACCCCTGTTGAAGAACCTCGACCTGTTTATCCCCTTGAAGCTACAAAACTAGGCAAAAGTCATAGCTTCTCTCAGACCTGGATCCATGGCCTTATACTCCTGGAAATAAGCCGCTAATGGCTCGTCCTTCTCTACCTGCCCTCCTGTACCTGTCTCCTATGGTCCTAAGAACTTAGGCATGGTAGATCTAGGAATCTCGCTGTAGTCATGAGGGAGGTTCTGAGGGCCGGTCCTGAAAGTGATCACCTCCATATGAGGTCTGCGTGTGTTTCCCCCTTCTTCCATCTGCCCTCTCTTGCTGCTCTCCCCTTTTTCTTCACCGTGCTTGCTCCCTAGAGAATGACCTGTGATTCTGCCCATGAACTCTCGGGTCTCTCTCTGACCCTCTGCAATATCCTGTAAGGCTTTCATAAGCCCTCTGATCAAACTATCCTCTCTGTCCTTTGGCAGATTTGCTTTGTTTCGTGGAGCACCCTCCATTTCTTCTTCTCTGCCCTCTACGCTTCTATACCTCCTGCACCTATAAGTGATGTTTTGTAGCCCTTCCTCAGTCATTAATGTCTCCCACAGCTGGCCAAGATCATGCTCTGATATCACTGAAATATTCTAAATTGGAAATGTAGGAAAACCCTTCAAATTCTGATGTTGGACTTTCGTCAAACAGTTTGCATGCTTCTGAGTTTATGGCCGTAGGTGAAAATTTGATCGGACAACGATCTGTTTATTGGTTTTGTTGGTTGTTTAGTGGTTTTCTAGACCCTTATAGCTCCCTAATGAAGTACCAATGATCGTATTTCAATATAGAACAAAACCCATAAAAATAAAATGAAAAACGCTCATATATGAAGTAACAATTTGCCTGAATAATGGTTGCTCTTTATTAAATAATGTTGTTGAACTTATTACAGTCACACAAGATAGGAATACCTCTCAGTAATGGATAAAATGTTGTTGTAGGAAATTTAGAAGTCCCCACCATCACACAACCATAAGGAGGAACCCAAACTATCCACACGTTTTGATATAGAAGAGAAATTCATGTGTCTAATGTTCTGCTGTTGAAATGACAGCCTCCACTCACAAATAGACTCCTCCGTAGTGCAAATAACAGCCAGCCATGAGGAAATGACCAGCCACGACCTCCCTTGTTCCTCCCACGCAACACCACAACCAACACGCAGCTACAGGAAAGGGAAACTCGGCCAGTAGGACACTGACACGCAACATCAAAAGGGAGTCGACCAACCACCAAGAAATCGATCAGCAACCCACTGTTAGACACCCCACGCAGCAATGAAGAATATTCGGTCTGTGGAAGAGAGTGATACGACCAGCAACAAGGAACAAGCGGCCACACTTGGAGAGTGCGCCCAGGACAAGGATAATGCTCCTTACCTCCACGTGCCAAAGAAGAATTGCCCTCTCTTCTTCAAACTAAAAACCAAACCCTTCTCAGATAAATCTCCTTGGATCACAATGTCAATTATCTGTAAGTGAAAAGCCTGAGTGGCTTCTCTGAACTTCAACTAGGAAGGTATTGTTTCAACCTCGAAACCGAATTTTCTCTCCAAGGGTTTCGAAACCCTCGTCTCAAGCTCGCAAGCTTCTCCAAACGATTTTCTCAAAATGAATAGTCAATAATGCCTCTCCAATCCTCCATCGTCCTTTTTGTCTTTCACTTTTCTTTTTCTCGATTAAAATATTCTTTTAATTAATAATTGGAGAGAAATACCCTCAAAGAGGGGTTTAATATTAATAAACTCATTTTTCCTAAGTTTCACTTTATAATTCGAAAGTGATTTTACCAATATCATTTCCCTAGCTTGTCCGTCTGATGGTTTACAGGAAATTGGGTAAACCACCACGGTATTCTGACTACCTAGGGGAAATGGGACATTACAGGTATTTGTTAGGTACTTATGAATATTTCATTTTCTATCATAGTGATGTTTCAACGAACCCACACTTAGTGGATACATAGGGTTATGAGGATTCTGATTAGGTGGAGGATGTAGATAGAAGGAGATCTACGAGCAAATGCATGTTTCGATTGTTTAGTGGAGCAATAAATTAGATGACAAGATGTGATCTCTTTTTTCACTAGAGGCAAAGTATATGGCAACTACTCAAGCCTGTAAGGATGCCATTTGGATTATGAAATTATGTTCAGAAGTAGGGATAAGTTAGAGAGCTATGACAGTTCAATGTGATATTAACAATGCCATTTGTTTGGCTAAGAACTCAACCTTTCATGTGAAGACAAAACATATAGATAACCAATGCCATTTTCGTTAGGGACATGGTAGATGATGGAAATGTGATACCAAATAAAGTTGACAATTTGCAGAATGTTATAGATGTATTGAAAAAATTGGTAAGCACAGGTAAATTAAAGTGATGATGTGAGTCTATGGGCCTTATGGCCCCTATCAATTAGCTCATAGTTTGATGTATTCTCCATTTATCCTCTTGCAAGGTATATGAAAAGTGGGAGAATGTTGGATAGGTGTGTCATACACCTTGCAGTCCTATAGTGAAGCAGGTAATGATTGCTGAGAAGTGGTAGGGAAAAAAACATTAAGCACTAGCAAGGAATAATTGCTAGGTAATGGTAGGGAATAAATGCAAATCACTAGCAAATAATGAATGCTAGGCAACAATAGTTGGCCAATTAATTGTTGGTGGTTTCCAACATGTAGAGTTGGAAAACCATAAATGGTTTATGGTTTTTTATGCCTATTTATTAAGTGTTAGAGTTAGAGGAAAATAGAGTGTGAGATAATAGAGTGTGTCTTATGCTACCTAAATTTCTTTGAAATCTTTATGCTCCTAGTGAATATTCTTATTAAGAGCATATCAAAATTGTAATGTATTGTAACCATTTAATTATTTAATAATACACACTAAAGGTTCTTTAGAATGTGAGAGTTTTCTATAAAAGAATTTTTATAGAAAAGAATTATGTAATAATTTGTCATTTGTTTTATTTGTATTTTAATTAGTTTAATTTTTTTTAATTTTTTTTTTCATTGAATAATGTAAGAAGTGTATTTCACACCTCTACTTCTTTTTATTTGAGATATAACAAAACCATTACCATTAAAATAAAATAAATGAATAAACTAAAAATATACATAAAAATAAATATTGGAAATAGAGATCCTAGATATTTCATGAATCTGTGAATAGAACACCAATGATATATTTGTAGAAAAAGTAGTGAAGGTTTAAAAAAAAAGCTTACACATCAAACACAATACTTCTCAATTTAATATTAGAATATGTCACCTATTTACAAAATTTTGGATAAAAAATTGCCACTTCATAATCTTCAACACGATTTTCCAAAATACATAATTTTCCCATCTCCCTCTAACTTAGTGAAAGGACATTCAACCTAACCTAGGTAGTTGGGTTTTGGATATAAAATAAATATATATAATTTTTAGGGTCATACAACGGCAAAGAAAGATCCTATTCCATAGGGAAGGTGCTCATGCTCCCATTGACCAATTTCTCTGTTTACATTTAAAAACCCACATCGTATTCCTGGCTCATATTGGCTCGTTGTGACAAGGCTAGAAGGGTAGACAACCCCTGGGATAGAGGTTTCACTTAGGTGGTGCCTCGGGACGTCTCGGCCCATGAGTCACAAGTTATTGGTATATCTGGCTTGCGGGCTGTTGGATATACTCTTGGGAGGTTGCTGTTCCCATGGTTAAAAAAAAAAAAAAAAACCCACATCGCACGTGTTTTATGTGGGCATGTGTTTTCGTGGACACTATTATTAGATTTTATGTTACAATAAATTGAGATTTGTAAAAGGGGTTGGTTAAATTTTTTTTTTTTTGTTGTTGTGGGTGTTTTTGATGAGAAGATAAAATCTTTATTTTTTGTTGTTTAAATTGTTTTTTAAATATATAAATGGATTCAATCTGCTGAAAAACTTCTCACTTCTAAGACAAACTTAACCACTCAAATTTGCAGATTTAATCATTCCTCGAATTTCAAACAAAATAAAATTGAAAAAATAACCAGAAAATCCAACCCAGTGGCCCACCTTCATGTTTATTCCAGAGATTCTTTTTCTGCTTATGCGACTGGTCAGGTCGTGCAGCCGCCTTCTTGGAATTTCTCCACCAGGTCGTGCAGCCGCCTTCTTGGAATTTCTATCGACTTTCCCATGAATAAGCCACCGACTGCCTCTGCCCTCTTATGATCGAATTTACAATCATTCCCATACCTACAAGGCAGCCTCTGAGTCGGCTCGAGCATTACAGAAATAACAGCAATCATCCAGAGCGCTTTCAGTGTCCAGTGGTTATCCGGCCATGGCTTCTCACGATCACCGTTTCAACGAGGATGATTCGACGTCAGTGGCCATTAGCAGCAAAATCATGGTGGTAGCCATCGTACTTTTCTTTACGGTGGTTCTCTTCGTTCTGGGTCTGCATATCTACGCGCGCTACTTCTGGCGGCGCAGGGGCTCTTTCCTACGCAGTCGTCTAGCCTTTCTCGGCGAGCAGGACCCCGTGAGGCTCCAGAATGTCGGCCTTGGCAAGTCGGCCATAGAAGCGCTTCCCGTGTTCGTCTATCAGACGGAGAATCACAAAGACGGGCTCGAGTGCGCCGTGTGTTTGTGCGAATTCGAGGACAACGAGAAGGCGAGACTGCTCCCCAAATGCCATCACAGCTTCCACATCGACTGCATCGACATGTGGTTCCACTCGCACTCGACTTGCCCGCTGTGTCGAGCCAGCGCCCAGCCCGACACGCCCGCCGATTCCGTCGTAGTCCTAATAGCCGAGGACGAGGCGGCGTCGGGGACCGCCTCTGAAACTGACCAGCAGGTGCCCCTGCCCACCATTCCAGAGGGCAAAGCATCGACCTCCATGGAACCCGACAGCGACATCGACCTCTGCCCTTCGTTCAGGCACGACAAGGTTCTCCCCTCTCCGACTTATCCCACCAACATGCTTTTCTGGCCAACTCAAAAGAGGGTTTCTTCCATGTCAAACTCCGCCTTCTTCGACCGAGGGGCGACATCGACTTCTGGTAAAACCCTCGACAAAATCAGCATCGACATACCGCGAAGAGTCGACAGCTTTTCTTCTCCCAGGTTATTCTCCAGCGATGATCAGCAGGCATTTTCGCCAGGTGGGCAATCGCTCAAATCCCCCGGCATTCGTCTTCGTTCATTGACGAAACTATTAAGCAAAGACAAGAAGGTCGTTCCTCAGAGTCCAGATGCTTCTAGAAATATTCCAATTGAGAAAGAGGTTCCATCGTCATAGTTGAAAGCTAGGGTTAATTTATTTCTGCTACAAGAACCATGAACATCGGAGGGATCGGATAAATGTAAGTCATAAAGCTACATAACTTTTCACAGCCCGGGAAGAATATTGCAGTTGCTCTGGACGCTGGAGTACAATGGTTGTCGCACATGAGGATTCTGTGTAGACCAAATAGCCTACTACGAGTTAAGGGTCACCTATTGTTTCTGACGATTCACTGATTAGATTCTTCTCCTAGGAATAAGAATCAAACAACAACTGGAAGGGCCTTGAGGCTTTCAACTTTGACAGTCAAACCCTGCATATAGTGCGTAGTTCACTTGGTTCCTCTTATTCTTTTTCATTTCTTGCTTACTAATTGTTGTAATGAAATTGAATAATCAGCACTGCTACTTGCTGTGCTCTGTATATATTTTTTCCAGAGAAGGCAAGGCTCACAGATAATTCCAGGATATGTACACATCCTGACTTCTGAAAAATAAATATAATCTGGGGCCTAATTTGAGTCATTTTAATTCATTTATAAACTTGATTTTATTATAAATTGCACGTCTATTTTCATAGACACATTCCTCCCCATATTCAGAAAAACAGAATAATGTCCATAACAGAGAAAAACAGAATAATGCCCTTAACAAAGTGGAAGCGGTGTTAGTTATTTTAAAGAGATGTAAGCGGTGTTAACTATTTTAAGAAGATGTTTTCATATATATTTTTTTAAAGGTTACAGGTTCAAAACTAGCAGAGTAGAAACTGTACATATTTAATATTTGGTCACCTATAATAAGGTGCGAAGGGTAGATATTTTTTAAAGGTCACAGGTTCAAAACCAGCAGAATAAAAACTGTACATATTTAATATTTGATCTCCTATAATAAGGTGCAAAGAGTAGACGACCTTTACAATAGAAGTGTCCCCTGAGATAAGTGAATAAAGTGGCTTAAGCACATCTCGACCCTTGCCAAATGCTACTATTGTCTTGCAAGCTGTGAATGCTAGCTACACACCATTTTGTGGAAAAAAGAAACAGATGCATTCATGATTTTAAATAGTAAGATGTTGCTAAAATCTTGCTATTGATCTCTTCGTGGCACACTGGAAACATTCGTGGCTACAAATTTCGAGGGTTTTTAAATGATTTTCGAATCCATATGTAATCTCCAAAAAATTCAAAAATGTAAAAATAGAGATGAACAAAACAGAGAAAACAAAGGACAATAATCAAAGCAGGGTACAATCATCGACATGTTCATGTATTTCACTATTGGTAAAGTATTATAACTATTTAAATTAAAATGATTTTTTAAATTAATTCGTATTTCATTATTGGTAAAGTATTATAAGTAATTAAATTAAAATATAATATTATTTGCAAGAAAGTCCATATATAAAGTCATTAAAATTATATTTAACACAGCTTCTTAATGGCCATTTTCGTGGTTTTCAAACATAAGTGAGCTGGACAAGCCTGTCTTTAGACAGATAATAGCTTCAACATGTTCTGAATTAAGAGAATATAGCTTCAACATGTTCTGAATTAAGAGAATAAAATAACTCCATTATTCCATATTGTATTCTCCATTATTCCATATTGTATTAATTAGTTCTGAATTAAGAGAATATAGCTTCAACATGTTCTGAATTAAGAGAATAAAATAACTCCATTATTCCATATTGTATTCTCCATTATTCCATATTGTATTAATTAGAGAATATAGTGAGAGGATGCACCTAGATATGCTTTACTAACATGATAGACATGATTCTTTCTCATCTTTAATACATTGTTTTGACACAATAGCATAGTTGTTACCTACTCAATTTTTAAATTACCAAGTAACCTCCTTTGACTACCTCAAGCGCTGCTTTGTATGATGGAAATGTAGAAGATAACTGGTTTCTTACTCTGCAAAATTTGATTTGCATCAAGGTTCAACATAATAAACCTGCAAGCATATTTCCTATCATCTACACTCTTGCTTAATATGAGTTAGTGAAGTCAAGTAGTTGAAACTTCAACTAGTGAAGCCATAACATGGAGTTCATAAACTCAACTTGAGATTGTTTAAATCTATGGTGTTTGTTAAAGAAATTTCATTTTGTGTATATGGAACTTATTTGAAGATTTTGAAGTAGATATACCACCAAAAACTTATTTAAAGAACTTATTTTCAAAAACAAAATGGAATGAAGATTTTTGTTTTTGAAAACATATTTATTTTGAAGTAGAGATTTAATGGAGATATACCACCTTAATATTTACAAATATAAGACTCTTGAGTCTATAAGATAAATAAAATATATAGAAGGGAATCTTTCATTTCTTAGGTCAATTAAATGTGGATAAAGAAAACCAACTATCTTTAGTATCAATTGTAGTAGGATATCAACAAAAGATTGTTGCCCATAGCACTCTCATTGAATTATATTAGTTTCTATCTAACATTTTTTCATAGACAATGTTTTCAATCATGTTGTTCTCTAGATTGGATTATACATGAAATTCTCTTTTTGTGTTTAGATTTGAATGTGTTTTATAATGTCAATATTGAAATTTTGAACAAGTTTGTAAAGTGAAGTTGCTAGTTATGTGTTTTATAATGTCAGTATTGAAATTTTGAACAAGAGCTTTCCAATGATTCGTAGATCACCTTAATCAGAGTTCATATGTGGAAGTTATGCCTCCCACAAGAGGGAGGCTGCTAGATATGTGTTGTGGACCTTTTAACTACCAACTTCCCTTTACATAAAGTATTAGAGTTTGTAAAGGGATGCTCCTAGATATACAATATGGACCTTTTAAAGTATTAGATAAGATCTATGCTAACAATTTTTTGATCCCAAAAAGTGTCATTTTATGCCTCAAAATAGCTCTGCAAGGTTTTGGACCCCAAATCTCCAAACTGGGACCTGCCACTAAAATGAGCCTTGCATACCGATTCCTCCAATTTTTCCACCTAGAAAGTACCAAGATAGATGAAAAATTATATAATGATCCATTTTGGATCATACCTCCCAATTTAGGGAGGCTTTTGGTCCTCAAAATATTTTACTAAATGAGGTGAATACATTTTTCCTCTACCATCTCCTTGGAGTATCCTTTTTCCTTGCCTAGAAGTTGTCATTTCAACCCTATCTGCCAGAGGTCATGCTACCCCAGTTTGGTAGTTCTAAACTTCTTTTTCAAAACTGTATCTTCTTGACGCAGGCGCGCACCCTCAAGCACGTCTGCTCACAGGATCCTCCCTCCTTTCACGGCCCGAAGAACTCTAACGTTCCTCCATTTCCCTATCAAGAAATATGCACCCACAGAACTCTTCGTGCGATCCCCTCTCTTTACTTATCGAGGGATCGGACTTCGCGACTTCGCGAGGTCAGTGGTCGAGCGTAGGTTCCGCGAATCCCCGAAACCCGATACAAGTCAACATTGACCTTTTTCCCTCTCCTATCGGGACTTCTTCTATCGCGATTTCGCCTCTCGTGATGCCAAGCCACTCGGTACTCCGACTCCCAAGTCCCGATATGTCGATTACCCGACACACGCGCAAGTTGACTTTTCCACACTCTGTCACCTCGTCGGAATTTCGGATTTCGCTATATCGCGAATCCTAATGTTGATGATTCGAGACTTCTCGCTGCGAAACCTCGATATGAAGTGCCACCTTTCCACGTCACCAACTCCTGTGGCCCCACACTATTCTCGTACCCGTCGGAATATTGCGTATCGCAATATCGCGATTCCCATTACAATATTTCAGATTTTTGATCCACGAAACCTCGATACACGAGGTAAGTATAGATCCAACGACCCTTGTGGCTTGTATCAACGGCCCTGCCCCTCCTGAGCTTTTAGCCTCTAGAGAATATGACGCCGTATCTCTCTTGCACCTCCACAAGATCTAACGGCCCACGAAAATTCGTGAAATCTCCTCAGAGAATTTCGTCTGTCCATTCCTCCTGATGAAATCTACGAAAGACAGAATGTTCCTCCACGGAACTCGTCCACCTGCGCGCAAACTTATGACGCTTCCCTTCGAACTTCCAATCGCATCTTCCCTGCGCTGCCCTTCAACAGTCTTGAAGGCCTTATCCTTCCTGAGTTTTCCCCAACTCTGAATCTTTCAGAGAACCCTGCACACACTCCTTGCGGCAGATATTCAACAACTTCCAAGTGTTGAATCTGTTCGACTTTGCGCACACTTGCAGCAGTAGTCCTTCAGCTCTTCTCTCAGGTTCGCAACCCTGAACTTCACCTGGCCTGTGCACTCCTTGCATGGCTCCTGTGCCTAGCTGCACCTTTGGGATGAATGAGAACAAAAGTTATCTCTATCTGAACCCTCTGTCAATGCACTCCTTGCGGAAACTTCAACTGCACTCCTTGCACGAATTCTCTGGCTCAAATGGAGAAACAATTAAAACTCATTCCTTCTTCCTTTCAGAGTCCAAACTCAACATGAAATCACATACACAACATACAAGAAAATGTATAACAGGAAGAAAACACTCATGAGCATATCAACATCAATACACAGAGAACAGACACAAAACCATGAATTTGAATCAAAGCTTCTTCTATTAATTCAAATATCTGTACATGGGTGTTCTTACGCAACTCTCTGCTTCTCTCCTGTGTTCTTCATACACAAATGCTCATAATAATGTTACAATACACAATGAGGGTGTCTATATCCCGTTTCCCTCTTGCACTCTTCAAACTGTCTAATCTAGAATTAAAATTCTATCTACCTGCATTAACTATCTTAAATGCCTCTACCTACTAAGGACGAGAGCTAAAGGCTCAAGGTCCGATTACAATATACAAGTGCGCTTTATCTTAATGGCTCATTTAAGATCACGCAACAATTTCCAAGGTGATTTTCAAAATTTGTGTTGGTGCTTGTCCATCTGTCTCTTGCCTTCCACACTGGCTCGCTTGATGTGTTGGCGATGCTCCTACATCATACTTCTCGGCTTGAAAACATTCATGGGCTCCTGTCCATGAGCTCCTGCACGGTCTGTCCATGCTTCTGTATTTCTGCTTCGCTCTCCCAGCTGGCATCTTCAACTGGATGGTTCTTCCATTTGACCAGATACTCGAAGTATTGCTTTCGCCTGGTCCTCTTACTTACCCTCTTGTCCAGTATGCATTCCATCTGTGGCTTCTCTGCAACTGGCATCTTCTTTGTCCACTGAATCACTGGCTACTCATCTCCAGTCTCTGCTTCTCTAGCCTTATATGGGTACAAATCTGATATATTGAATATCAGAGAAATTCCGATCCCATCGGGTAACTCAATCTCATAAGCATTTGTCCCAAATTTTCTCAAGACCTTGCATGGCCTAATTTTCTTCATCTTTAGCTTATTGTACGTTCCTCTCGGGAACCTTTCTCTTCTCAAATGTGCCAGAACCAGATCACCAACCTCAAATTGAAGTTGTCTTCTATGCTGATCTGCCCTGCGCTTGTACTCCTTACTTGATTCCAACAGTCGCTCCTTCACCTGGCTGTGAATCGCCTCTGCGAATTCTTCTGCACTAGTGCTTCTAGTCTCAGTCTGTTCTGAATCCCTCAGTTCAGAAATTCCTCTCGGCTGCATGCCATATACAACCTGGAATGGACTCTGGCCTGTGCTCCTATTCACTGAGTCATTATACGCGAACTCTGCCTGTGGTAATATGTTGTCCCACTGGTTGTGGTGCTCCGTCACCAAGCTTCTCAGCAAGTCTCCCAGACTTCTGTTGACCACCTCTGTCTGTCCATCCGTCTGAGGATGATAAGCTGAACTAAATGCCAAGTTAATTCCCAACTTCTTCCATAAGGTCCTCCAAAAATGCCCTATGAATTTGGTGTCTCGATCCGAAACTATACTCCTCGGCAACCCATGAAGTCGAATGACCTCTTTGAAAAACAGGTTCGCGATGTGAGTCACGTCACTGGTTTTCTGACATGGAATGAAGTGTTCCATTTTGGAAAATATATCCACCACCACAAAGATTGAATCAACACCTCTTTGTGTTCTTGGAAACCCCAATACAAAATCCATGCTGATCGCATCCCACGACCTTTCTGGTATGGGCAATGGTTGATAAAACCCCGCATTTTGCTTCCTCCCCTTCGAATGCTGGCAAATTCTGCACCTGTCTACAAATCTCTTGACATACGCTCACATTCTCGGCCAAAAATATGACTCATTCAGCTTTGCGAATGTTTTGTCATGACCGAAATGTCTGGCCAATCCTCCACTGTGTTTCTCCTTCAGAAGATTCTCCCTCATGGAGAATTTTGGAATACACAGTTGATTACCTCTAAACAACAATCCTTCCTGGATCATGTAGTCCATCCATTGGCTCCGGTCTCTGAGAATTGGATTCTCAGCTGCTTCATACGCCTCTCCAAAATCCTGATCATCTGCATACATGTTCCTGAGATCATCAAAACCCAATGTTTTGACTCTCAACTCCTGCAACAACAAACATTTCCTGCTCAAAGCATCAACCACTTTGTTAGCAGTACCAAAAATATGCTTAATCACAAAAGTGAAATTCTGCATATACTCAACCCATTTGACATGTTTCTGATTCAACTTCTCCTGTTGAGTCACAAACTGTAATGCATGATTATCACTGTACAAAACAAACTCTTTGGGTATCAAGTAATGCCTCCATTTCTTTAGCACCTGAATGATAGCATAAAACTCCTTATCATAAGTGGAGTACTTCACTTTCGCCTCATTCAACTTCTCGCTGAAGTATGCTATCAGCCTGTCTTCTTGACTTAAGACTTCCCCAATTGCAAATCCACTTGCATTGCATTTCACCTGAAATGTCTTATGGAAATCCGGCAACACCAAAACTGGTTGTTCCGTGATCTTCCTCTTCAACAGGTTGAAACTCTTCTCAGCCTCTTCAGTCCAGTGAAAAGACTTGTGTCTTTTCTTCATGGTGTCCATCATCGCTGCGCTAATTCCACTTAAATTCCTGATGAATTTTCGGTAGAAACTAGCCAATCTATGAAAACTTCTCACCTCAAATATATTCCTCGATGATGGCCAATTTTTGATCACTTCCACCTTATCTGGATCCATCCTCAACTCATTTGCTGAAATAACAAACCCCAAGTAAATGAGCTCTGTCTTCATGAATGAGGACTTCTTCATATTTATCAACAACTTCTCCTGCTGTAGTTTCTACATTACTGTAGCCAAATGCTTCAGATGCTCTGCCACTGTTTTACTGTAGATCAGTATGTCATCCAAATACACAATGACAAATTTCCCGATGAACTCCCTCAGGACTTCGTTCATCAACCTCATGAAGGTACTCAGCGCTTTTGTTAAGCCAAACAGAATAACAAGCCATCATACAACCCTTCGTTGGTTTTGAATGTTGTTTTCCACTCATCACCTTCTCTCATGCGAATTTGATGATATCCGCTCTTCAAATCAGAAAATTATTTCGCTCCACTCAAGCAATCCATCAGATCATCCATCCTCGGCAATGGAAATCTGTACCTGATGGTTATCTTATTAATCGCCCTTGAATTAGTACACATCCTCCAGCCTCCGTCTTTCTTCGGACTGAGTACTATTGGAACAACACATGGACTCAAGATTTCCTTGACCAAACCTTTGTCCAACAAATCCTGGACTTGCCTTTTAACTTCTTCATTCTCTTGCGGCGTCAATCTATACGCGGCTTTGTTTGGAAAACTGGCTCCTGGTATGAGATCAATATGATGACTCACACTTCTTATCGGTGGCAACGAACGAGGTAGTTCGTCCACTATGATGTCAGAGAACTCTTCCAGCAGTTCCTGAACCTCCTATGGTAAATCATCCACTCTTGTGCTAGTCAGAACAATCCTCGGTTTTCTGACCACAATGAACTGTGGATCCTCCTTCTTCTTAACCTCATTAAGAAGTTCCTTCCCACTCATGAGAAGTACTGTGTTTCTTACCTCCGGCTTCACCTCCTTATCCTTTATCGGAAGCAACATGTGTGTCCTCCCATTCTTCTCCAGGGTGTATGTGTTCATTCACCCATCATGAATCACATTTTTGTCATATTGCCATGGTCTACCCAAAAATAGATGACAAACATCCATAGGAATGACATCACACAATATCTTATCATTATATCCTCCTATCTTGAATTCAACCAAGCATTGTTTAGTGACAGTTACCTGGTGTCCTTTCTATAGCCACGAAACTCTGTATGGGCTTGGATGATCAGTCGTCTCTAGCTCCAGCTTCTCTACTATCTCTGTAGAAATGAGATTATCCATGCTACCACTGTCTACGATGACCTTGCATACCCTGTCCTTGGTCTTGCAAGCAGTCCTGAAAAGTCTGGTCCTTTGGACTGAACTCTCCACCTCCTTCTCAGGTGTCAAAAGGACTTTTCGCATCATCAACGATCTTCCGCCTTCAACGTCTTCTGCCTCAACATCCCGCCTCTGTGCCTCGGCGATGTGATCTTCTCCAACGTCCTTCTTTTTCTTTGGACACTCGTAAGACTTGTGCCCATTCTTCCCGCATGTGAAGCATGTGATTACTCCACCTCTTCCTCTTCCTCTGCCTCTAGTACGAGGAAAAGTGTTGTTGTCAGCATAATCTCCTCTCTGCTCATTATGCTGCCCTCTCTGTTCAACATATGTCCCTCTCTGTGAGGTTCCGCCTCTTTCAATTTGCGTCTGAGGTTTCTTTCAGTCCTCCTTGGGCTTCTGGAATTTATCCTAGGCAACTGATTTTCCTCTGGGCTGTCTTCTGCCTCAGCCCCTTTGACTCTGCTTTCAGCTCAGCTTCTCTTCTGCCTTCAGAGCCATCTGATAAGCATCTTCCACCATTCGGATGGTTACCATGCTCATCTCATCCTGGATATCATATCTCAGGCCATTCATGTATCTGGCAACTTTCTCATCATCGCTTTCCCGATGACTTGCTCTGATGTTCAGTTTATAGAATTCCTCAGTGTATTCTTTCACTGTCATCAGCTTCTGTCTCAGGTTCTGCATTCTCCTGAACAGAGTAATTTGGTAATCCATCGGGATGAATTTTTCCTTCATCTTCATGATCATTCGATCCCAACTCTTGATCTTCTGCTTTCCCTTGCAGCGTCTGTCAGCTTGTAGTTCATCCCACCACAGTGCTGCATGTCCCTTCAAACGTGTGACAACATGCTTGACTTTCTTGTCTTCTTCGACATCTTCATAGTCGAAGTATGTGTCTAGAGCTCTAATCCAGTCTAGAAGTTCCTCTGCATCCAAGTTTCCCTCGTAAACTGGAATGTCCATCTTTTCTCTTGCACCCATCCTGGAAATAGCTCTGATCAAACGTTCGTTTGATGCATCTTCAGCTGCAACTTCTTCTTCGCGTTCAGCCTCAATTTC
Organism: Picea engelmannii; assembly: GCA_009831015.1. Lineage (NCBI taxonomy): Eukaryota > Viridiplantae > Streptophyta > Pinopsida > Pinales > Pinaceae > Picea > Picea engelmannii. The sequence goes on along the minus strand of ML778374.1, from coordinate 807,904 downwards.
ACTTTCGGAATCACTCAGATCCCCTGCACTGGCTGTGCGTCTTTGCGCTGTCTCCATGTCTTCGAGTCTTGCTCGTAGATCTCGCATCTGTCTCTCCATGACTAGATCTGTTACCTGTCTGCCTCTTCTCCTTGGCATTTCCCTATCCTCTGGATCAGGTGATTGCCTATCTCTCCTTGGTGGCATGGCGAATTCTCTCTCTCTGCTACAGAAAGCAAAGAATCTTTCTGTGCTCTGATACCAAATTGACGCAGGCGCGCGCCCTCAAGCACATCCGCTCACAGGATCCTCCCTCCTTTCACGACCCGAAGAACTCTAACGTTCCTCTATTTCCCTATCGGGAAATCTGCACCCACAGAACTCTTCGCGTGATCCCCTCTCTTTACTTATTGGGGGATCGAACTTCGCTACTTCGCGAGGTCAGTGGTCGAGCGTAGGTTTCGTGAATCCCCGAAACCCGATACAAGTCAACGCTGACCTTTTTCCCTCTCCTATCGAGACTTATTCTATCACGATTTCGCCTCTCGCGATGCCAAGCCACTCGGTACTCCGACTCCCGAGTCCCGATATGCCGATTACCTGACACACGCGCGAGTTGACTTTTCCACACTCTGTCACCTTGTCGGAATTTCGGATTTCGCTATATCGCGAATCCTGATGTTGATGATTAGGGACTTCTCGCTGCAAAACCCCGATATGAAGTGCCACCTGTCCACGTCACCAACTCCTGTGGCCCCACACTATTCTCGTACCCGTCAGAATATCTTGTATCACAATATCATAATTCCCGTTACAATATTTTAGAGTTTTGATCCACGAAACCCCGATACACGAGGTACGTATAGATCCAACGACCCTTGTGGCTCGTATCAACGACCCTGTTCCTCCTGAGCTTTTAGCCTCTACAGAATATGACGCCGTATCTCTCTTGCACCTCCACAAGATCTAACGGCCCACGGAATTTCGTGAAATCTCCTCAGAGAATTTTGTATGTCCGTTCCTCCTGATGAAATCTACGAAAGACCGAATGTTCCTCCACGGAACCCATCCACCTGCGCGCAAACTTACAACGCTTCCCTTCGAACTTCCAATTGCAGCTTCCCTGCGCTGCCCTTCAACAATCTTGAAGGCCTTATCCTTCCTGAGCTTTCCCCAACTCTGAATCTTTCAGAGAACCCTGCACGCACTCCTTGTGGCAGATATTCAACAACTTCCAAGTGTTGAATCTGTTCGACTCTACGCACACCTGCAACAGTAGTCCTTCAGCTCTTCTCTCAGGTTCACAACCCTGAACTTCACCTGGCCTGAGCACTCCTTGCACGACTCCTGTGCCTAGCTACACCTTTGTGATGAATGAGAACAAAAGCTATCTCTATCTGAACCCTCTGTCAACGCACTCCTTGCAAACACTTCAACTGCACTCCTTGCAGGAATTCTCTGGCTCAAATGGAGAAACAATTGAAACTCATTCCTTCTTCCTTTCAGATTCCAAACTCAACATGAAATCACATACACAACATATAAGCAAATGTATAACAGGAAGAAAACACTCATGAGCATATCAACATCAATACACAGAGAACAGACACAAAACCATGAATTTGAATCAAAGATTCTTCTATTAATTCAAATATCTATACATGGGTGTTCTTATGCAGCTCTCTGCTTCTCTCCTGTGTTCTTCATACACAAATGCTCATAATAATGTTACAATACACAATGAGGGTGTCTATATCCCGTTTCCCTCTTGCGCTCTTCAAACTGTCTAATATAGAATTAAAATTCTATCTACCTGCATTAACTATCTTAAATGCCTCTACCTACTAAGGACGAGAGCTAAATTCTCAAGGCCTGATTACAATATACAAGTGCGCTTTATCTTAATGGCTCATTTAAGATCGCGCAACAATTTCCAAGGTGATTTTCAAAATTTGTGCTGGCGCTTGTCCAGCTGTCTCTTGCCTTCCACGCTGGCTCGCTTGATGTGTTGGCGATGCTCCTGCATCACTTATACCAACCTTGCTTGATATTGTGGTGCTAAGTCCTCTGTGGTAGGTAGGATCTGCTCCTCGGTTTCCTTATCCAACATGGAAGTCTCATAGAGTTGTATATTTTCCACATCCGTTGCTAAGTAAATGTGCATATATGGGCGTATATTGAGTCTGTAGGATTTAGCACCTGCCTTATCTAATACTTTAAAATGTCCACACCATAGATCCTTGATCTTCTTACCATGACCTTGTAGCCTTTCTTTGTTACATGTAATCAAACTCTATCTCCCAACTTGAATGTTTTCTTAGTTTTGTGTTTATAATGTTGGGTCTTATACTTTTCTTATGATTACTTCAATGTCTACTATACTTTCAAATGGATTTTCCTAATATTTTCAACAAATTTCTCCACTTTCAATTATTCTCTTGTGATGTCTTCCCTCACTCCTCCTTTCTGTCCATATATAACATCTAAGGGAAAAGGTGGAAAATAACCAAATCAAGTTTCAATTTGGGACTTATCAGTGGAAGTGTGGGCCACTTTATTATAAGAGTGTTGAATATAGATTAGATTTTCATCTCGGGCCTTTGGATGCTTCTAATTGTAACACCTGAAAATCTAAACCAATGTCCCATTTACTACTTCTATCTTCCCATCTATCTGTGGATGGAAAGTTGTATCTCTTTAGGTTTGTGTCCATCTCCTCCCAAAGTGTAGTCCAAAAATGCTCAAAGAAATATGGTGTCCTTATCTAAGATGATTCTCCTTGATATCCCAAAGTGCACCCATACATGTTCAAAGAACATGTTTGTTGTGTCTTGCCCTTTGATATTATTTTTACAACGCATAAGAATACACATCTTGTTGAACTTGTCAACTACCACAAATAGATAGTGATGTCCCTTCCTATTTGTTGGCAAACCACCTACAAAATCCATGGAAATTATCTCCCAGGATTGAGTGTGTATAGATAAGGTATGGTATAAAACTTGTTTTCTATTACTGGGCTTGTTGGTACAACAAAGTATGCATCCTCTAATATACTGAGCTATAACTTCTTGATTTATGGGTTAATGCACGTGACTTTGTAAGTTGACAATTGTCTTCCCAACACCAAAATGTCCTACAACATGGAGGTGTGAGTGTCAGTCAATTTATATGTCTAAATCTTGTTACATTTAATTATCAATCCAAGAGTTCATAAACTTGTGAAATGAAAACATTGTATGTACAAAATTAGATCATTTGTAGTATCTGAACATGCATTGCAGTAACAAATAAAAATGATTTTAAGAAAATGAAAGTACTTAACACGCTTGCATAAAGGAAACACTCTTGCATGAAATCAAAAAGTAACTCAACCACTCTTGGTGATGATCATATACTTGTGTACCGATCATGCTACCGATACCCTGCTGTCACCAAGTTATCTCTTTACATATCTCAGAGTTTCCATCTTTCCATAAATCATCATTCCATTATTAGCAAGTTAGGATAATAAAACTAAATAAAATTGCAGAAAAATAAACACACTACAATTGCATCAATGAAAGACTAACTATGAAATCAAATTGCATGAAAGAAAGACCACCATGTTCTCATGGAGTGAGTTCTATCTCTTAAGAATTCATGGTAGCATACCAAACTATAGCTGAAGTGGATATGGTGGTCCACTTCATTTGGTACCAATGAAGTGGATATGGTGGTCCACTTCATGAGAACATCATGAATACATAACATAATTCCATATTTTCATAATAAATAATATTTTTTTTACTATCCATTTTACATATTTTCTTCACATCATATGAAATACAATACATGTATATAAATACATGTGGGGAATGATAAGTCATGTCCTTTGAAAATGTCATGAATTATCATAGACCAAAGGTCATGACTTATGGTAGACTTATCATTTACATTATAATTCATATTTACGTAATAACAAACCTATAACATATTATTACATGATAATAAATGTAATATACTTGATGTATATTACAAGTCTCCCCCCCTTCAAAATTATTTGTCCTCAAAGCATAGGGAATGCTACACTCTTCTGGTAGAATGACATTCTTTTATAACTACTACCAATTAGATAAAGTTGAAGACATGAGGCGATATGAAAATCGAAGTCTCGAACAATACTGGTGCATCGAAAAATAATCAATCCATCAAAGTTGGATTTTTTCTAGAACTCTCTGATGATAATATTATGGATATGTTCTTCTTTGTTGACTTCGGGGCACATATATCTTTGGATGCCTAGGAATTTTATCCTTCGTAATGTCTGGTTTAGTTTTGGCATGATTTACTTGAGTTATCATGATGATATCTATTTTTTTTGTATTTATTGGTACGACAACATCCTTTGAATGACCTATGAATTTATTAGTGGCGATCAATGGTATGTCAACTTCAACTCAATCTGTGGATGCTTCTTTACCATATAATTGTTTGTTGAGATTGACTTCTGGAAACACTTCCATTGATACAACTTCATTGTTAAGAACACTTAGTTTTTTCCATGTCAATCAAGTCGGTGCTAGCGCCTTTATCCATGGTTTGGGTTTCTTGATGTGTCTTCCTCTTATTCCTCAAAATTTTCATGTCTACAAGTAGAATTTTATTATGATTTCTCAATCGCGAAATTTCTTCATCTTTGGACCATAGTTCTTTATTGATATTTTGAGACTCTTTTTTTATGAGTTCTTTTTATATTACTAATTTTTTGTTGCGACTCTTTGATTAGTTGTTGCAATTTATGATTTTTTGTATCTTGCTTCTCGTTTGATTTTGCATAATTTCTTCTTCTTTGTTAATAAGAATTTTGTTCAAAATTTTTAAATTTCCATTAATTCTGATCTGTTCATGACCTCAACCATATGAAAATCATCTTGAAAACATACCAAACTCCTACAATAGACATAGTATGTTGCTACATACCTACAAAATAGACACTTTCTCTTGAATGTCGATCTGGGTAATGTTCATTTTTAATGAGCATGTTGATTTCACCCTGATGCACTTGCTTAAAAAAATTAGAAAAACCCAAATTACGGATTTCAATTTATAGAAAAATAATTTTTTGCATTTATTAAAAACAAAGTGTTAGAAATATACTTTGTTTGTTGTTGTAACTGCCTATGAAACAATTGGGTAGTAATGTATTCAAAATTACCGTGGCCTGTTTAGTTGATAGCTCCTTCAAGGTTTGTTGTATCATAATGCAAGCCCTATGAAAATTAATAATGTTAGAAGAGGAGGTCTGCTCCAAAAGATTAAAAAACAATTCCTACATATAATGACCATCTCCATACAACATGAAATTCATATATCCATATTTGAAAGTGCCATATGAAATGTAGGTTCGTTAACAAACAATGCATGGAACTTGTCACAATCCTCCCCACACAAAAAATCTCTTCATATTAACATTTTCAAATCCCAATCAACATCTGACTTTGGTGGATTTGGTTTATTAAACAAATAATTTAGATCGACATGTGCCTAGTGGGTTTCCTTCTCGATATATATCCCTGATGGCATGCGTTTGAATTTTTAGGCAATCAATCAATTAAGAAACACGAGGTTATTTCTTTGCTAGGTACTTATGAGAAGAAACCGAAGGTACAATTACCAAATGTTTAGAGCAGTCACCAAATCAACTCATGCATGCCAATATTTACACAATTCTTGAGGCAAATCTATGATGAAAATGGTTTATTGCTGCAACTGAGATTACGTGATTATAAGGAGATATTTTGTGATTGCATCAAAAGGTGTTGGTATATCATGGAACATATCAATCATTTTCATGCTTTATGACATTTTGAGGCCTCTTGCATGCAGAGGTGAGCCGATGCCCTATGCATAGGACTGCTACCATTGATAATTGCTCAAATGAATTACCAGATCTTGATCAAAGGCACCTAGATATTCTATCAAATAAGAGTCCCAAGTAGATCCAAAATAGAGATACAAAATTGGTAGATTCAATCTCTTGGTAAAAACTTTGGTCAGATCATTAATGACTTTCAAATATCTATAATTAGAAATGTACAATACAAATGAAGATAAAAATGACCTTGTTTTTACCATTGTAATGTAGTTTTGCGTGCTCCACTTGGGTGAGATGAATCTGTACCATTTTAGTAGGTAGACATCAATTTAGATCTGAACCAAATTGGTGATTGAATAGACCAATGTGATGAGAAAAACTCGATCTGCAAACACTTTATTTATTTTAGTCCTTAGCACCAACTTTCTCATATTATTGGCTACCATATTGAACCTCTCATGGATGATTACTTTGGCTTGCCATACCTCAACTGAATCCGTGCAACTTTATCAATTGTCCTTTACAAAATCTGGAACTCTGCTCAAGATGCCAAATGCACAAAAATACACATATTGGGCTCAAATTGAGTGCTTGAAGTTGGACATGGTGTATTTTTACCTTTTCTATCTTAATCTAATTCCATAGTTTCATTTTGATGAAGAAAATACCTAGTTGTGAAAAAATACTTAAATTCTAGCTTACTTGTGCATAGTGGTAAAAAGAGAAAAATTGTCTTAAAAACATGTCTATACAACATTCCTTGTGCATTTTCTAAGAAATTTTTACAGGCAATTACCTGAATAGTTATATAGGTCACAAAACTCATGTCTCAATTTTTCTTGACTTGACCTTCGTTGCATGGAAATGGTACACCAAAAGAGTCCTTAGAGAAAATTTCACAGTTTTGAAATTGCTAAGTTTGACTTTTCGATTGACCATAATCTAGTTCCTTCTCTGTTTATTTTGGAATCAGTTCAATAGGAACTAAACCATCTCGTGGAGCCTGTGCACAAAACCTATGTTGTGGATTTCAGTTTAAGGAAGTGCTAGTATACGAAGTAATGAATAGTTATCGGATATGCACTGTGGTTACTAGATCTGCTACAAGAATTCGTGTAAGCATTGGAAAATTCTAGTAACTGTTACACATGAAATTTTCACACCTAGGTACCTCACCCTAAGTGTCGTAAGTGTCATATAAGTGTCTCATACACCTTGACACCATGGAATAGCCTATGTCACAATCCCTAGTCAATGTGGAGGAGAGATATATTACATGAAGGCCAAAATACCAAGTGCACATGAATTATTATTATTATTCATGAAAAAGAAAGTAATTAAGTGTGAGAATCCACCTCACATTTGGTTTCCTATTTTTTAGGGAAGGTGGAGGATCTCATGGATGGTTGAAATATTTCCTCCTTAAAATCAATGAGAGATATTTCCTCCCTAAAATCCTTAAGATTTTTTTTCCCTAAATATTTTAGAGATCCCTTTTTTAGTGGATATGATGAGAGATCCTCTCCATGGTGGTTTAGCCTCCAAATCCTATATAATGAGGGATTTCCATGGAGGAGGGAGACATGGATAAGTTTAGAGATACCAAACTTATGATCTCATAAGAAAGGAAGCAAATTGGAGGTATCAAACTTATGGTCTTGGGAGCTTTGTGCAAGGGCTAGATGAGGAGGACTTGGAGAGTCTGTTGTGACTTCATCTACGGTTTGTAAGTATCTCTTTTGAGTTCTCATTAATATATATGTGCTTGGCCTGTTTCCTTCAAGATTGTGTACATTTGCATAAACTTGTCTTTTGGATAAATCTAGTTTCAAACTAATCATGGTAGAATAGGAAGTATGTTTTGTTTTCGTTGTTTATTGGATTGCAGGACTCATTGAAGGACTTGAAGATCAAGCTCAACTTGGACTGAGCGAGGAAAAAATTCGTAAAAAGGTACTCATACTTTCTTCCTCTTCTCTATTGACTAGCTTAGCTATGATTAAAGGAAAGTCAGTGTTCAAAGTTATCACTTTTCTGTCTTGGTCATAGGGGTCTAAGATCCAAGAGGGAATTCACTTGTTCGCAGGGGAATTTTCCTACAACAGAAATTGGCGAATCCACCGAGGATCGACATTGGTTTGTATTTCCTTGGTTTTTCACTGTCCTTTTCCCACCTTTTAAATCAATTTTATTGTTTGTTTATGACCCAAGAGGGAATTCACCTGTCCGCAGGGGAATTTACCTACAACAGAAGTCGGTATGACTCAAAGACAAGAAGATTACCCAAATGTAAGATGAGACACAAACAGGTGCCATGTTCAATGGAAGTTTCACTTCAAACCATCCATTTGTAGTATTACCAATTTCCATTTCCTGTGTCAGTCCATAATCATTTGATTCACCATCTTACATCACTTTCCTATGTCAGTTTCGTGTCGCTGATGGGGGATACATCAAGGCCCTCCTTTGACGAGTCTCTTCCTGTCGACTTCAATACATCATCAAGGAATTAGACTTAGAAACCAATTAGTACCTTGGGACTTGCATGCCTCAATGGAATGCCTCCTCGCTTTCGACAATGGGTTTAAAGCATTGACCTCTGATTGAATGATTCCACGAATGTTCGACCTCAACTCATTTATTCACATTCACTAGAATGTAATAGGGTACCTTGGGAGTCATTGACATCATTGGTGATTTCCCTCACACTTGTTAACGCTTTACCTCAATGACTGGTAATCAAGTGGTTTCTACCATGTTCAAAATCAAAACATCTATTCACATGGCTAGATTTGTACAACATTAGGATTGGGACGAAGACCCTGGGTTGAGCTTTCACTCTGTTAATTGCTTTGCCCAGGTTGCGAAGGAGATCATTTGAGCATGCTGATATAGACTGTGACATAGATCCACATTGTATTGGTCCATGGTTATGTTTTATCATCTCGTAGCTCCACTGTGTATTTTTCGTGGCTACGATCAGTTCATTTCATGGAGGTATGAATTCACATTGTATCTTTGGTGGCCATATCCTTAGTCAATATTTTTCATGGATCTACAGTGTATTGGTCTACGAATCTTCTTTGAGTAATCTCATATTTCGAGCATAGGTATGCCTGCCTCAGAGATGGAACATATATTAATATTGTTTGATGGTTGTTTGCATCTTCTTCCATGTTCTCCAACTCCACACCGTTGCATTAAATATTTGTAAAGTGTTTTAGCCATCATTCTTTCTTCTGACCTCACACTTTAGGGGGCATTATGCTACACATGAAATTTGCACACCTAGGTACCTCACCCTAAGTGTCGTAAGTGTCATATAAGTGTCTCATACACCTTGACACCATGTAATAACCTATGTCACGATCCCTAGTCAATGTGGAAAAGAGATATATTACATGAAGGCCATAATACCAAGTGCACATGGATTATTATCATGAAAAAGAAAGTAATTAAGTGTGAGAATCCACCTCACATTTGGTTTCCTATTTTTTAGGGAAGGTGGAGGATCTCATGGATGGTTGAAATATTTCCTCCTTAAAATCCTTAAGAGATATTTCCTCCATAAAATCCGTAAGAAATATTTTCTCCCTAAATATCTTAGAGATCCCTTTTTTAGTGGATCTAATGAGAGATCCTCTCCATGGTGGTTCAGCCTCCAAATCCTATATAATGAGGGCTTTCCATGGAGGAGGGAGGCATGGAGAAGTTTAGAGATACCAAACTTATGATCTCATAAGGAAGGAAACAAATTGCAGGTATCAAACTTATGGTCTTGGGAGCTTTGTGAAAGGGTTGGATGAGGAGGACTTGGAGAGGTTGTTGTGACTTCATCTACGGTTTGTAAGTATCTCTTTTGAGTTCTCATTAATATATATGTGCTTGGCCTGTTTCCTTCAAGATTGTGTACATTTGCATAAACTTGTCTTTTGGATAAATATAGTTTCAAACTAATCATGGTAGAATAGGAAGTATGTTTTGTTTTCATTGTTTATTGGATTGGAGACTCGTTGAAGGACTTGAAGATCAAGCTCAACTTGGACTGAGCAAGGACAAACTTTGTAAAAAGGTACTCATACTTTCTTACTCTTATCTATTGACTATCTTAGCTATGATTAAAGGAAAGTCAGTGTTCAAAGTTAGCACTTTTCTGTCTTGGTCATAGGGGTCTAAGATCCAAGAGGTGTTAGAAAAACAGGACCGCGGAGCAATAAAATAAAACAAATGCAGAAACAAAACACAAAAGACACACAATACAAGAGAGACACAGATTTACGTGGTTCACCTAGTGTGGGCTACGTCCACCAGAGAAATTGCCAGGTCCTTCCTTTATTATTATCCAACAAATGAAGGGATACAACCTACAACAAAACCCGTTGTAACTTCCTCTTCTTTCTCTCACAGTCTCATCTCTCAGAATACAATATTCACCACCATCCATAGCCGCGATACATTTCCCTCATAAAAGAGGGTTGCCTTCTAGGGAAAAAAACCCTAACAGAATCTCTATCGTTAGATCTGCGACCTTATAATGAACGGTCCATATTTACAATGAAATTACAATATACTTTTACAAGGCAATTTTTGCTTCAGGGGCTTCGCCCCCGAACCCCTGCTGGGGGCCCGCTTGCCCCTAGACCCCCCAGCCAGGGGGATAGGCCCCTCGGACCCTGCAGAGGGGGTACCCCCCCTCTGCACTCCCCCACGTGGAAGAGTGTACATACTTCTGGGGTGTAAATACTTCATGGGGTATAAACACGGCTGAAAGTAAAAGACCTATAAATCAGGAAGATAATCAGGCT
>ML778374.1:761341-793967 GCA_009831015.1 Picea engelmannii | reverse complement strand
ATCTTCATATTAAATAATCTCTTCATTAGAAATACCTTATTCGACGCTGAGGGTTTTTCATACAATTTGGCCAACGCGTCCATCAAACCCTTCGTTGTCTTTTCTTTCGAAATATTGAAAGCCATCGATGCTGCCAGGCTCAGCCGTATCATTCCTAGAGCCTTTCTGTCAAGAATCTCCCATTCTTCGTCCTTCATGGCCACCAGATTCTTTGCTACTCCGCTCAATGGTAGGAATAGATCCTTCTGATATAAATAGTCTTCCATCTGCATCTTCCATAACTGGTAGTTTTGGCCGTTAAATTTCTTGACCCTAAACTTTCCATCTTCCGACATTGCTCCCACTCGAACCAGGAACCCTCTTTTCCTGCGAGTTACCTTATTCTCTGATATCAGTTGTTAGAAAAACAGGACCGCAGAGCAATAAAATAAAACAAATGCAGAAACAAAACACAGAAGACACACAATACAAGACAGACGCAGATTTACGTGGTTCACCCAGTGTGGGCTACGTCCACCAGAGAAATTGCCAGGTCCTTCCTTTATTATTATCCAACAAATGAAGGGATACAACATACAACAAAACCCACTGTAACTTCCTCTTCTTTCTCTCACAATCTCATCTCTCAGAATACAATATTCACCACCATCCATAGCCGCGATACATTTCCCTCATAAAAGAGGGTTTCCTTCTAGGGAAAAAAACCCTAACATAATCTCTACCGTTAGATCTGCGACCTTATAATGAACGGTCTAGATTTACAATGAAATTACAATATACTTTTACAAGGAAATTTTTTCTTCGGGGGCTTCGCCCCTGAACCCCCGCTGGGGGCCCGCTTGCCCCTAGACCCCCCAGCCGGGGGGATAGGCCCCCCAGACCCCGCAGAGGGGGTACCCCCGCTCGGCACTCCCCCATGTAGAAGAGTGTACATACTTCTGGGGTGTAAATAATTCATGGGGTATAAACACGGCTGAAAGTAAAAGACCTATAAATCAGGAAGATAATCAGGCTCCACAACCAACAAGAGGGAATTCACTTGTTCGTAGGGGAATTTTCCTACAACAGTAACTACTTGCCCCGAGTGCCTAAATTTTATTTTGTGATCTAATAGGTTCCAAAGCATGTCTTGGTCATGTAAAAAATCCTCCAAGTGGTGGATTTCTATCACCATTGTATGAGAATATGAAATATGGGATCAAAAGGTATGAATGTATCCCCCCTAACTAAAGGTTGTTTCTGTTCTCGAAAAATAGGAAAGGGAATATGAGGCTAGCAAAGAAAGCATAAGGGGCATAAATAATTTTCCAAGTAAAAGTATTTTAACATTCAAGGAATCACTAATTAATGATTAGAAAAAAGGAAACATGCCTCCACCTACTTGATAAATTAATGAGTTATGTAACAATTATATGACAACTTGAGGAGCAGGAGAGTTGAGTTGGTCCACAATGGTGATATGAAATGAATTAAATGAAAAAAAGAGCAATGTAGAACCTTGATCATGTGGTACTTGTAGCTTGAGATATGGAACCTTGGAACTTGATCAACAATAGAATGAGGTTTGGATCTTCGTAATGGAGCAACAAAGCTTGGAATTTTGTGACATAAAGAGCAATGGAACTCAGATTGATTTTTGATTTCACTTACATTATCTGCAAACCTTGTATGCTAGCAAGTTGGTTTTCAAACAAGATTTTTTTGACTGCACCCAAAAGGGATTTCACAATTAGAAATTGTTATTCCCACATAATTCCTTCCAACAAGCTAGTTTTCAAGCACTCCGTGATCTGATGGTTCCTGAGACATGTTTTCACCATCAAATTTTTATTTGAGGAAAGAGGTAGGATAGTGAGGTAACTCAACATTGTAAGGGCACTAAGTTACATTATTGCATGGGTTAAGGGTGGGTGGAGAAGGAAAGTATGAAATGTTGTGAAGGAGAGTAGACTGAAGGTATGATGTTGCATTAGTGGTAAAATATTTGGATTTAATATTAACCATGTAAACAAAGGAAATTTTGTAGACTTCAATATACATATTTGAACTAGGAGGAAGGAAAATTAATGGCATACCATGGTGCTAATGAATGAGAGAAGTAGGTATTTGGAATGAATCATATGTAGAAATGGTATGGTGAATGTGTAAAATGAGCTTGACTTATATTTGATACTCATCTTTATTGGTCTTCATGGAATTCTTCATTTTCCTTTATCTCGTTCTATCGTGAAAAGGTTTGGTGTTGTTGGCCAGTACCTGGAATATTGGCATGGAAAGCTCTAAGGAACTTGTGCTTCGAACATGATTTATGAAACATCACATGATGTCACACTTTCTTGCTTTGTATGTCTAGATATCTCACCCTTGTTCATCATTTTTCAGAATTTCATCTTGAAAATCACTTGTTTGTAATCTAACCTTTTTTTATCTTCTCGGGACCTGCAAAAACATAGCACTTTCCTGCAATAAAATACGAGATTATGGAAGAAGAGAGGTGTAAAATATTTATCCTTCCAATATATATGAAAAATAATCACAAACAATGCATAGGAAACAAATCCAAAGAAAAATAAACAAAGAAAAAAACATTGTTTTACTTGCTGAGAAGTGGTGACCACCTAGACCCCTCGACGATATTTTGTTGATAAATTCTTTGTTTTACATCCGATTTGCATGATTTTAAATCCATACGAAATCAGATTCATAGGAATATATCTATTATAAACATATTTTCAAAGTAAATTTAAATGATGTGTCAAACATGCTGAGGAACAACCTGCTTGATGGAGTTGTTTGTGAATTTTTGCCTAAACCAACAATCACTATTTTGAACATAAAATTTTTGTTTAATGACGGATCGATGTGATTCCACTTGGAGAGTAAATTATATTCAATTATGTATCTCCAATAGAAAAAAATAAATAATATTCCTCAATTTTATATCTCAAAACTGCTGATGAATAGACCTAGGAGGTAGAGTTTAACTGTGTTGGTTGTAAGACATGAAATTACTAAACATGGCATAACATTTTCACTTGACCTCCAAATGAAGTGATTCAAGTTGTGTTTTAAAATAAACTCGAATATATATATATCCATTAGAAACAATTTTTGAACATGTGATGATTTGACATGTGAAATATTCTATTGAACAGTCATGTTACAAAATTGTCACAATGCATATTTCATGACAAGCAGTTAGGAATTTGACCGTAATTTTTTCATATGATATCCAAATAAGGTGATTCAAGTTGGGTTAGAAACTAGATTTCAAGGGAAATCCTTCCCAGAAAGAGGTTTTGAAATTTCCCTCACTTCGTCCCTCAAATCGTGACTATCCCAACTCTTTTTTTGATAGGTTTTCAAAATAAATTTGCTACAAAAATAAAATAAAAAATGGCCATTTTCTCTTAAACTGTTATGTGAGTACATGAATTTTTTGGTTAGTGTGTTTACGTTGATCTAATGACTCTATCGCCCAAAAATATTTAATACATATCACATATATGTTAAATATTTCCTTTAGAAAACGTGTGGTGGCTAAATGAATTTGTAGCAATTTACACCATCACTTTATTATTGAAATTCAAACTTATAATTTGTAGAGCTTACCATGAAGGGTTTGATTATCCTTTAGTGAATGTTTTTTCTTCCCAATTTATCTCCTGAACTCTACTTTTTTTTCCTCCTTCATATGCATTCCTTCTCCTATGGATCTTCCTATCAATGGTTAGTCGATGGAGTGGTTCTTACTACACCATGAGTGAAAATGATTGAAATAATTTATCAAGAAATATATCTAATTCTATTTACACATGCCTAAACTATCATGATTTGAATTAAGAGAATAGATAATCACTATAGTGAATGCATAGATTCTCACCTCTTATCTTACTGTCTCTATCCCTTTGTATTCAAAGTGCTTTCTAGACTATGTAAAAAATTGTATGCAAGAAACCATATGCAGAAAAATGCTTTCTTTAAAAATCGGTTCGAAGAAAATAGTCAAAAATAATTTCAATGCCAATTCAAAAACATTTATTTGTTAAAATGACATACTACAAGATTTCCAATTCCTTTAGTATTTCCCTAGCAACAAAGCCACAAATGTCAGTCACTTTATATGTCTAAATCCTATTACATTTAATTATCAATCCGAGAGTTCATAAACTTGTGAAATGTAAACATTGTATGTGCACAATTAGATCATTTGTAGTATTCGAAAACTCATTGTAGTAACAAATAAAACTAAGTTTAGGAAACATAAAGTATTAAACGTGTGCTAAACACACTTGCATAAAGGAAACACTCTTGCATGAAATTAAAAACTAACTCAACCACTCTTGGTGATGATCATGTACTTGGGTGCCGATCATGCTACTGGGACCCTATTGTCACCAAGTTATCTCTTTGCACATCTCGAAGTTTCCATCTTTCCATAAATCATCATTCCATTGTTGGCAAGTTAGGATTAAAAAACTAAATAACATCGTGGAAAAATAAACACACTACACTTGCATCAATGAAAGACTAACTATGAAATCAAATTGCATGAAAGAAATACCACCATGTTCTCATGGAGTGAGCTCCATATCCAAAGAATTCATGGTAGAAAACTAAACTACAACATCATAACATTAAATCAAAACATGTTATTTATAGAACTAGAAAATGACAATCTATGTGAAAGGAAATATCAAGAAGTTTTATTTATTCCATCATAAGTTGGACATATGCTTCAAGAGTCCTCTCATAGAATGGAGAAGACACTCTTATTTATACATGAGTTTTCTTAGAAACTAAAGTGACAAATAATAAATTCAGATCCACAAATATCTCCTGTGGTTACAAACTTTTTCTAAAGATTATCAATTTAATGATATATCTCCAAAATCTATAAGAGATTTGATAACAAATATTATCCAAGACTTCAAGATTCTTTTTTATCCAATACGCTTGAATGAACATCCCAAATATTCATCAAATCTTCAATGGTTGAAGAGGAAATTCGAATTCAGAGCTAAGTGATAACAATTTGCATTATTGGAAGCTCCAAATGTACTTGTAACCATCACCAAACTAACCCAACTTTCAAAAATAAGTGAAAGCATGCTATTTTTCTATTATTTAATCATAAATTCACTTAAAATACTAAAATGAATGCATTGTAAAATATCTTGAACCTTATCCCACATAAAGCATTACAATGGACTTAATACAAGGTTATGGGAAGTGAAAAATGATTAAAAGTCAAGGGAAAGGTTGTGAAAAGATGATAAAATGACTGATAATTTGGTGACTCAACAATGAGCCTCTCTGATAAGTTGCAATATTTCACATTTACGAACACAAAGCTTGTCTACATTTTTGAGAAACACATTTTGGAGATGATAGTCATCCTTACTGTCACCTTCTTCTACATGAATTTGGCCATGTAGTGACTAAAATACCTCTTTAAAGTCCTCATCTTCTATGTATACCTCTTTGTATGCATCATGGGTAAAATAATACATGTGAATGAGTGTTCCCAAGTTGTAATATTGGATGTGGGTGGATTGGAAAGCATGTCTACCAACTTATTAGTGCTTCCCTTATTATATTTGATGACTAGATGAAACTGCTGCAAAACCCCCATCTAGTTTTAATCTATAGTTTTTTTAAGCTTACCCTGGGCCTTTAAACACTACATTGGCTAGTGGTAAGTGTGGATAATGGTTCATTTTCCCATCAAATAGTGCTTCCACTTCTTAACATCTTGAACCAAAGAATATAGTTCCTTATCTTATGTAGGTTAGTTCAAGAATCCATGAAACATTTTAGAATGATAGCATAGCACCTTACCTCCTCACATCAAGACTGCTCCCATAACATATCAACTTGCATCTGTCTCCACTTCGAAATGATTATGCAAGTTAGGCAATGCAAGAAATGGTGTTTGACTAATCTTCCATTTGATATATGTTGGGTATGTGTTATATTCTTTGCATGTGTGTGTGTGGGCGCGTCAGAAATGACAACTGCGTCTGACGATCCCTCGTACTAGTGCCATGTTTGTGCCGTGTGCGCCGGGTGATTTCCTAGGGAGGTCCCAGGGGGGGGCAGGTATGCCCCCCCTRGTTACGCACAACGCCCTGAAATTTTCTTTTGGGCGGTTTTTGCTATTTTTAGCGGTTTACTAAAAATAATCCTGGTTTTAGGGATTAGGGTTTTGGTATCTACGAAATACCTAAAAACATTGTATATATTGTATAGTGAATGGTGAAATTCGATATAATGAATATAAGAAAGGTTTTCCCGGTTGAGGGTTTCCGGTATAAAATCTTTGTGTACTCTGTGTATGAGCCATTGATTAAATTTTGTTTTTCTTAATAATCTATATGCATTTCTTTACTTCACAGGTTTAAAACTTACAATATCTTCTAAATATTTTTTCTAATTCTTTTCTCACTAGAAACTCTTACCATTGGTTGTTATGGCATGGAATTGTGTAGCTATCACTGAAAAGGATGATTTGAACTTCCGTAGGTATTGTGCTTCCTAAAAAAAGTTCCTAACTTCAATGACAATAGGAGGAATTGGCCACTTGAGGATGGCCTCCATCTTCATGGGATATATCTTGAGTTCGCCTCCAACAATCACATACCTCACATACACCAATGAATGTTGAGAAAAATCACATTTCTTAAGGTTAGCCAGCAGTTGATGTTTTTTAGAGTCTCTAACACTTCCATGAGATATGAGATGGGCTCTTCCTAGGTAGTGCTATAAACCAATATTTCATTGAAATACACTATTACAAATGCATCTAGATAGAGATGCACTACATCATTCATCAAATTCATAAAGGTAGTTTGTGCATTATATAAAACAAAAGGCATTATAAACCATTCATATAGGCCTTAACTTGTCTTGAATGTGGTCTTCCAAGTGTCTTTTTATTTAACTCATACCTAGTGGTATTTTGAGTTGAGATCCAACTTGGTGAAGTACTTGGCATGCTGCAATTGATCTAACAAATCATCGATCCTGGGTAGAGGGTACTGATTTTTTAGTGTGATCCTTTTCAAATCTATGTAGTTGATACACATTCATGAATTCCATCCTTCTTGGGTACTATGATGATAGGTGACCCATAAGGTGAGGTGCTTGGTTGAATTATTCCGTGCTCCAGTAGTTGTTGCAAGTATTTCTTCACTTCATTTGCTTCAAGAATAAAATGTCTATCTAGCCCAATATTTGGCAATGGGGAATCGGGAAACACTTGTCTCTTGTGCTTCACTTCCCTCTTAGGTGATACCCCTTTAGTCTCCTAGAACAATGATCTATATGCCTACAACAAATCATGCAACTAATGTTTCTTCTCTTTGGTACATCCCTCTAGGGATTCCTTTACTCTTACTAATTCATTACCTAGATGATGCTCTCTTAAGAAAAACAATACAAACTTTCTACTAGAGCTGATCAACATTTTTGGCTTGGTAAGCATTTACTAGAGAGATCTTGGATTTATCTTTTTGTAGTTTGATGATGAAATATTTCCCAAAGGTTCTATGGGGAGAGCCCAAGAAACATTAGATTGGGACCAAGAAGTGATTGAAATATTTGGGCAATAAGACATGCCTCTTGGAACAATTCTTTACCAAGCCCTATGTACTATGTGGACATTGTCACAATGCAGACCATGTCACAAAAGATTGCATAGACTTGCTGGCAAAGTCAGAAGATAAAAAGGGGTGCTATAACATGGTGAATATTGATCCATGTGAATAAAGAATATGAAAGAAGAATTTGTTGTACAAGTAATAACCCGAGGAGGTATCCACACATGGACCAACTTGCATAGAGGAGAGTGCTCAGGACAATAGTTAGAGGAAAATATCAGGAAAGTAGTGCATGAACCTCCCAAGTTTGACATTGTGTAGAAAAAAAATTTCCTGCGCGATGCACATAAGGCAATTGAGATACATGTTCACGAGGAGTTGTGACATAAAATGAGATATGTGTGCATGAGGAGTCATGATGAACGATTGAGATACCTGTGCACAAGGAGTTGCAATGCATGATGTGCACCGAATCATGGTACAATGCTTACCCATAAACTAACTTGGAGAATCAGGTAAGTGGTATCTTTCACTTTTGTCTTAAAGTGTTGGGTGATCCTATGACTACCACGAAGTTGAAAAACATGTTGACGATATGGATCGAGGAAGGAAAGATCGAGAATTCTATTTCTACCCTGCTACCAAAATGCGATGTGTGCCATGTTAGTAGGAGGAAGTGCATAAGCATAGTGTTCAAAATGACAATCAATTTAGGTAAATATGAGATGGAAGGAATCATGTTGGAACCAAGGTATGATGTGAGCATTTTTCCAAAGAATTCATGGGAGTTGATGGGAAAAACAAAGCTGGTGTGGTCTCCCATTCAACTTAATCTTGCCAATCAATACAAAATTTATTCGATTGGAAAAATGGAGAAGTTCAAAGTTAATATTAATGGGGTAAAAACAAAAGTAAATTTTGAAGTAATTGAGATTATGGATGATTTGGACCCCTATCTAAATCTGGTTGGAATTGACTAGGCATTCGATAACAATGCCATACTAAATTTGAAGCAAAGACAAATTCCCTTTGAGACAAATACCCTATGTGTGATTGCTCCACTAGATCTAGCTAAGAGTGACATATACAATGAACTAGTAAATCAGGATGCACAAAGCTCGATCATTGAAAATATCTACAACATTGCAAGGTGCAAGGAGGATTACATGAACCCAATGACCAATGGCGAGTTGAACTGGAGGAGTGTCTGTTCATATGACACAAATTCAGAGGACTTGATGACAATATGGAAACACAAAAATGTATTAAGTTTCAACAAGTAGATGTGAAAAAATAAATAAAGTTGTGTGTTGGGTTGGAAGAAAGCTGCATGACCTACTGCGTTTTGATGGGACAAGCCTGGTATATGCATTTATATCACAAATAGAGAATAGTGTACCTGATTCATAGAGAATTCAAGCTATGGATGTAGTAGTGAAAGGAACACTTTCACGCTGGTGGATGACGCACCACGCATTATTATAGGACTAGGCACATGTGGTAGAGTGCATCAAAATATGATTCCATCCCTCGACTAACTTTGAATTGATGAGTAGGTACAAGGGTACCGAGGATCATCAGGAAGATATGCCATTTTGTGAGTAGCACTAGAAAACTAAGCATATTCCTCAAGTGAAATGGGTCGATAGGTTTTCCCGCACTATGGATATGGTCCCCAAAAGATGGTACATCTAGGAGGAGACTAGAAGGAAAACCAGGGGCTGGGGGAAAATGAACAATATTTTCTGCACAAAATTTAAGTTTAAGTCAGAGGCCGTGCATAGAGAGATATGTTATTAAGGATCAATAATTTTATATTTAATCAACAACCTAGAGGAACCACACATAAATTAATCTACACCTACCAAAAACCAATGGTGAAGTTAAATTAGTCAGTGTACTTCTAGAAGGTAGACAACAATGATGCACAAGAAGAGGACCCTCAAAAATTACAGATCAATGAAACAAAGGGCATGCGTGCAGTCTAGTATAAGGATTCCCATAGGACTACACATGACTATACTCAGTTTTTAAAGATGAAAAACATAACATAGGAACATAAGAGGCACTGAATATAGCTATAATTGGTAATTATTGGGACCATGAAACAATGACGCAAGCGGTGGAATTGATAACAAAATATGAGGTCCCATTTCCAAGAAGTTTTTCTAAGATGAAGGGTATAAAAAGATCCCTAGGAGAGATGAAGATTCAGTTGAAACTGAATTCCAAACTGATAAAGAAGAGACCATATCGGCTAAGCCCAAAATAAAAAGAAAAGGTATGCAAGGAATTGGACCTCATCCTAGATGTCGGTATCACCATTTTGATGGAAAAATCAGAATGGATCAACCCTTTATGGAAGTACATCCAAAGGAGATGGGTGATTTAATAATTTGTGTACGTGGAGCTTAAATGCATCCTGCATGCACGATCCTTTCCCTACCCCATTTATAAATGAAGTCTTGGAGAATGTGGGTGGGTGAGAAGATTATTCATTCATGGATGGATTTTCAGGCTACCACTAGGTGCTCATCGCAAACGAATATGGAGCTAAGAAAACCTTTGCAACATAGTAGGGCTCATTTGCATACATTGTGATGCCATTTGGTACGAAGAATACACCTACGTTGTTATCAAGGATTGTTGTTTTCGCTGTTAAGGAATTCGTGCAAAATTTTTTGGAAGTATACTTAGATTATTGGATGGTGTTCATATTGATCAAGGAGCATATGTAGGTATGATGGTTTATGTTGGAAAAATGCAGAAAATTACAAATCTCATTGAATATTAAAAAGTGCCTCTTTTGTACATCATTTGGGACTCTATTGGGACATGTCATGTGCAAGGAAGGATTGTTATTGGATCAAGCAAATATTTCAATGATTTTTCATATGTTGGCTCCAACCTTGGTCAAAGAGTTTCAAAAAACCTTGGGCCATTCAGGGTATTATCGATGATTCATTTGGAACTATGTTAAATTTTTTGCACCATTGGAGAAGCACTACACAAGGATACTAAGTATGTATGGACATATGAATGCCAAGAGGAATTGGATGAGCTTAAGGAGAAACTAGTTACTACATTGATCCTCATATTTCTATACTAGACCAAGATCTTCCATGTACATGTGGATGTGTTTTCCATTGCACTTGGTGTAGTGCTTGTGCAGTCGAGAGAATATAAAATTGATCTTTCGATCTACTTTTCCAACTGAAAGTTATCATATTCTAAAAGGAATTATACAATGACATAGTGCAAAGGGATGGAAATGGTCTATGACTTGCATAAATTCAGACACTACTTACTTAGCACTCCCTTCAAAATTTTCACCAATCATTCAACGCTAAGATATTTGGTCAATAATCCAATGTTGGGGGGGAGGATATGCCAATGGTTGTTACTCTTCCAAGAATTTGAGTTTGAAGTGATGGATGAAAAACAAAATGTTGGGTCCGATCATCTCTCAAGGATGGATTCAAGGGAAGTTGGAGGTAGTCTGGATGACGAGCTACCCAACGCACATCTCTTTAGGGTTGATGATCGATAAATGGTAGGCCTATGGCTCGTCCATCTCACCAACACAGATTTTGCTATAGAATAAAATTCTACTTTCTATATTCATCTTCTTTGACTGGTTGTAATCCTTGCAATATCCCAATCGGTTGATTTGGCCAAATAATAAATTAATTGACCACACAAAAGTCAAGTCGGCCCAATGAATGTATAGTGGAATTCTTCGATGGTCGGGTCAAATTCTTCGATGGTCGGGTTGAATGCTCTGATGGTCGGGTTGAATTCTCTGATGGCTGGGTCAAGTTCTCTGAAGGTTGGGTCAAATTCTTTGATGGTCGGGTCAATCGAATTTTTGGTTAATAAAGGGATATGAGTTGATCGAGAGGAATCCAAGTTGAATAGAAGGAAGATCTAGTCGACTACCAAATCCTGTCGATCGAAAAGAAAAGGAGGGAAATGAATTGGGCAGAAGGAGTCGACTAGAAATTGGGAAAGAAGTATCTAGGGAAAATTGGAATTCAACAACAAATAAAAAATTTTGTGGGGCGAGTTTGATATTTGACAGCAAATAAAAACATTTGGAGGGAGAGTCGAGTTACTAAGGATGAAGGAAATACGTCCAAATGACGAGTTGGAAAACCAACAACGTAGAAAAACGTCCAGGGAAGGTAATTTAACTTGGATAATGTGAATGGTTGTAGGAAGGATGAGGAATTTACCCAAGCAATAAAAAACACGCCTAGGTAGTGGGTAAAACACCCATGGGTCTTTGAATTCACCCAGGAAAGTTTAAATTTTCCTAGGTAATGGGAGAACACTTTGGATGGGTGCTACATGATAAAAAATACACTTCAACAGAGTATGCATATATTTTCATAACTCAAAACCAAATTTCCAAATCATGGATTGTAATAACTCGTAGATTCAACATTTAAATGTGAATTTTATTATGCTGAGGAGAAAATTACAATGGGTGGAACTAGACACAGACTTTGTGTATTGTTACTCACTGTGAAGAACCAAATTACATATGTCATGGCTCAGAGACACATTCGCTTGGAGTAAATGTTAATTTTTAAGCCATTATTATAGTTCTTTTCATTTCAATAGATAACAATAGCATTATACAAGATCAATGAGAAATACACAATCAAAAGAGACACAACATCTATCCTGGGAAACCCTCTAGGGTAAGAAAACCCAGCAAAACTTCCTTATTATAGATAGCCAATACAATCCCAAGAGATAACTCAAACTAATACAAAAGATCCTCTGCCAAATATACACCACTCTCTCTCTTTCTTCTCTAACTACAATTCTGAAACTTGTCTCTCAAAATGAGCAAGTGAGTTGTATGTCTAAGTGAGGCGTTAGCCTCCTTATTTATACAAGACTGGCACGTGTGAAGTGTCTCTTCACTGGAAGGGCTGCCTTCTCCAACTGGGTGGTTATAACCACCTTTATTATATTTCGGGTCCTCTTGATATATTCTAGGGCCGACTTCTTCTTTTTCCTTTTACAATTACATTATGACCAATCCACAAAAGGGGATTTGGTCCTTTTACAATAGCCGACATGATCAATCCACATTGGGGATTGATCCAATGAATAATATATCAAATAATAATAAGAATACACTTTGTAGTTACATTATTTTAACACTCCCCCTTAACAAGAAGGGTATTCTTCAACAACATCAGGCGAGAGAGAGAGGACAACATCATCAACAACATCAAGTGGGTGAGAGGATAACATCATCAATATCATCTTGGAACACTGACTGGCGTATCTATAAATCATCGGAAATTTTCTTCATCGACAACATCATCATTCTCAAAGGAATGCAATCATCATCTGCATCAATATGTATTAGTATAAAACTAATACATCATCATCATCATAGCACAAGGCTAGCTCGTCATAATAATACTAGACTGGATTTATGTCACGGCTATCAAGCCGAAAGCACAGTTCTAGTCTCATATCATAGTCTTGATTTTTGTCACAACTGTCAAGCCGGAAGAAAGATTCTCATCCTACTTTGCGTTACAAACATCAGGTCGGAAGTAGTATACTAGACTGGCTTTACGTCACATCTATCCAGCTAGAAGCTCAGTGCTAGTCTCATCACATCATCTTTCTTTACGTCACAACCATCAGGTCGGAAGCAGGATACTAGACTTGCTTTAGGTCACAGCTATCCAGCTGGAAGCTCAGTTCTAGTCTCATCACATCATCTTTCTTTACGTCACAACCATCAGGTCGAAAGCAAGGTATTCGTCCTACTTTACGTCACAATCATCAGGTCGGAAGCAGGATACTAGCCTAGCTTTACATCATAGCTATCCAGCTGGAAGAAAAGTACTATTCACATCACATCATCTTGCTTTACGTCACAACCGTTAGGTCGAAATCAAGAGATGTCTCATCACAACAACTACTCCCCCTTTCGAGGAAGGTCCTTTCGGACTATACCAAGCTTATCTCAAAAGTTCTCAAACTTTATATGAGATAGAGACTTGCTCAACACATCAACAACCTGTTCATCCATGCTAATGTACTGGATCTTTAAGGCTCCTCTCTGCACCATGTCACAGATGTAATGATATCAGATCTCTATTTGCTTTGACCTGTCGTGGAATACATGATTCTCTGTAATCTTTATGCATCTCTAGTTGTCACATAGGATCATGGTTGCTTTCATCTCTAATTCAAATAAGTCGGTCAACAACTTTCGAATCCATATAGCTTCGCAGCTGGAAGAACATGCAACAATGTATTATGCTTCCGCTGTGCTGAGATCAATGCTAGATTGCTTCCTACTCTTCCACGAGATCATGGCTGATCCCAAACTAAAACAACATCCTGAAGTGATTTTCCTGTCAGAAACACTTCCTGCCCAATCTGCATCAGTATATCCACTCAATGTGAAATCATGATCTCCATCATATCTGAGACCACAATCTATTGTACCCTTAAGGTACCTCATCACATGTTTTGCAGCCACTAGGTGAAAATGTATGGGTTCTACCAGAAACTGACTCAAGGTGTTCACGGAAAAACAAATGTATGGTCTGGTGTTCATCAGGTACATCTGCGATCCAATAATCTGTTTGTACAGTGTGGCATCAATCAACTCTGATGAAGTGTCGACCAATAGCTTTAGCTTCGCTTCCATGGGTGTATTCATGGAATTGCACTCCAAAATGTCGAATCTCTTCATGATTTCAACTGTATAGTTCCCTTGGTTAAGGAATATCCTCCCAGGACTCGGCCATACCTCAAGACCTAAGAAATAATGCATTAGGCCAAGGTCTTTCATTTCAAATTCCGAGGCAATTCTCTTCTTACATTCAATGATGAGTTTTTCTTCTCCAGTTAAGAATAAGTCATCCACATATAATAGTAATATTACTGGTTCATCGTTCATGACTTTGAAGTAGAGGTTTGAGTCTTCTTTACTCTTGGTAAAGCCTAAGCTCGTCAAGAAACTGTCTATACGGCCATACCAAGCTCTAGGAGCTTGCTTCAATCCGTATAAGGCTTTCTTCAATCTGCAGACATGAGACTTCCTGTCTTTAACTTCAAATCCTTGAGGTTTCTCTATATACACTTCCTCTTTGATGACACCATTTAGGAAAGACGTCTTTACGTCCATATGGTGCAACTTCCACTTCATCTTAACTGCAAGAGCTATGCTGGTTCTGATTGAAGTGTATCTGGCTATAGGAGAGAATGTCTCTTCATAGTCAATGCCTTCTTTCTGAGAAAATCCACGAGCGACAAATCTTTCTTTATACTTCTCAATACTTCCATCAACAGCATGTTTTATTTTGAAGAGCCATTTGGAGGATACCACATCTATTACTCTTCAGTCTGGGAACTATTTCCCATACTTCATGCTTTAATATGGATTGGTATTCCTCTGTCATAACATATACCCATTCTTTTCTCTGAATGGATTCTTCAAAGCAGGTAGGCTCTTCCTCTAGAATATCACACATACAATACATATAACTAGAGAATGGCTTTGGTCTTTTCACCTGTCTCGTAGTTCCTTCGGGAACACCATACTTCTCTCCATCTTGAATAAGCTCTCTAGCCCAAGATGGCTTCCTTTTATGGAGGATCATCATCTAAGGAGGTTCTTGGACTTCTGATATATCATGGTCTTCTAGAATTACCTCATCAGGGGAAGTTGCAACTTCCCTCACTGGTTCTGCGGCTCTGGGAACCTCTCTCATTGTAGTACTGGGGATTACAAGTTCCTCTTCATACACTTCTTCAAGCTGGAATCTTCCAGATTTCTTGAGCGTTGCATCTTCATCAAAGGTCACATCCCTGCTGATCTCAATGTGACGGTGACCTGGTATATATATTCTGAAGGCCTTGGAGACCTCACAGTATCCCACAAATATTCCCTTCTTTCCTGAAGGTTCCATCTTGTTTCTATTCTCTTTCAGTATATGAATAAATACCGGGCAACCAAATATTTTGAGATGGCTTGCCTCTGGCTTCTTTCCGGTGAACATCTCTTCTGGGGTCTTGAGTCCAAGTGCACTATGGGATAATCTATTCTGCACATATACAACTGCCATTGTTGCTTCTACCCATAAGCACATAGGAAGATCTTGATCATGGATCATAGTCTTCATAGCTTCCATTATTGTTCTGTTCTTTCGTTTGGCTACACCGTTTTGTTGGGGATTATAGGGAGTAGTGAGTTCCCTCTTGATCTCAACATCTTTGTAGAAGTTCAAAAAATCTTTTGAGGTATATTCTCCTTAATTATATGACCTGAGTATCTTAATATTTCTTTCAGAAAGATTCTCTATCAAGGCTTTGAATTCCTTGAACTTGCTGAACACTTCATCTTTAGATTTCAAAAAATATATCCAGGTCTTACGAGAATAATCATCAATAAATGATACATAATATACATACCTACTAATAGAGGATGATGGCATTGGGCCACATACATCTGAATGAATGATCTCTATGAATCCTTCTTCTTTGTTGTCTCTCTTCAGAAACGGGTTCTTGATGTTCTTTGCACATCCATTGCATATGCCTTCATGGTCACCTTTGAGTTCTGGTAAACCTGTGACTGCTTTGCATATGTATGGTAGCGCCTTGTAGTTGATGTGAGCTAATATTCTATGCCAAATTTCACATGAGTTTTCAATGGCGTGGGTCATGGTAGCCTCTGAGTGACCCTTTAGTTTATACAAGCCATTTTCTTCACTTCCATTGATGATTGCTTAATTTAAGGTTTCTCCTTTAGCCCACATGAGAACTTCTCCATCTATAAAGGAAACTCTGAAGCCTTTCTTTTCTAAAACTGAAATGGAGAGTAGGTTCTTGGTCAAACCTGGTACATATAGTATGTCCTTCATCTTCAATGAATTCCCTGAATTCAATTTGTGGTTTGATTCTCCCAATCCCTTGATGGAATATTGGTAATCATATCCAAGTGTCACTTTCTGAAAAACCTTCTTTTCTGAGATATAAGAGAGAATGTTTCTTTGTCCCGTCATGTGCTTGGATGCACAACTATCAATGATCCAAGTGTCCTCTCCATGTGTTACAGATCCTGAGAGGGTCGATATTAAGACATGGTCTTTGATCTGCTCTCTTATCATGTTTGCGGGTGGCTCTTCATTTTCGACTACATGGGCATGGTGCCTCTTATGTTTTCTCTTGTATTCTTCTCGTCTGGCTAGACAAAAATTCACAATATGTCCTATCTTGTCACAATGATAGCATTTTACAGATGAGTAGTCTCTTTCCTTTCGTTGTCCTTTCTTCTGAAATCTCCTTGGATGAGATTCTTTATGATTGAATTTGTTTGACTGTTGAGGCTCTTTATGAGTCTCCTTTTGGAAGTAGGGTTTCTTCCTTCCTCCTTTGGTGTGAGTATCTAGGGCTTGATCATTATATCTTGCTAGTAATGCTTCACGATTCACTACTCTTGTTTCTTCTTGGATGCACTCTTACCATAGACCATCAAACAATAGTTTCTCTGTTATGGCACAAATTGTTTGGATGAATGCATCTCAAGGTCTTGTGAGACCATTTAGGGATGTCATCACAAGTTCGTCTTCATCTATAGTATCTCCGATTGCTTCTAGTTGTTCTTTGAATTGAGATATTATGGAGAAATATTCCTAAATAGTTTCTCCTTTCTGCATCCTTGTATTCTTCAGTTGAGTTCTTAGATTCATCTTCTGGTTTATGTTCTTTCCTTCATACAGTCTAGTCAAGGCATCAAACATTTCTTTCAGATTCTTCTTAAATGACACTTAAGGAATCAGGTGGTCTTTGATTGAATCTGCAATGATTCTTTTGGCCCTGATTGTGCCCTTTTGATGCTTTTCCTTTTCTGCAGCATCGGCGGGTTCCGATACTTCTTCTTTGAAAAATATTTCTAAGTCATTCTCTTCAAGAATGAGGTCAATCCTATACTTATAGGCACAAAATTTTTCCACTCATTCTAGCTTGTCAACAAGTTTAACGCTTGCAGACATATTTTACCTGGAGCTAGGAAAATGACCGAAAAATGAAAGTGCTCAAAATCAAAATTTGAACTTACCAAGAGGTGCGCTTGGCTGAGGCGAGTATCCTGGTGTGTTTGGATCTGAGAACATCCAACTTTTTCTCCTCCAAACTTGATCTGTGGATTTCTAGACTGGTGCTTCTGGTTTTCTGGTACCTCTAGTACTCTGGTACTTCTGGTACATTGGTTTTCTGGTACTTCTGGTACTTTGTGAAACTAGGGTTTCACTTTTCGAGAGATCTATCCACTGAAAAGGTGCACTGAAGGTGCCAAAATGATCCTTGGGGGAGGGCACACTTTTCTAGATGGTTTTAGGGCTCAAATACCTCACCAACAAAAATCCTTAATTTTCATGTACGGTAACAGTGACGTTTTTCACTTTTCTCTTGTGAAAGATGCTCTCTTCAGCTTGGCTCTGATACCATGTTAATGTTTAAGCCATTATTATAGTTCTTTGCATTTCAATAGATAACAATAGCATAATACAAGATCACTGAGAAATACACAATCACAAGAGACACAACATTTATCCTAGGAAACCCTCTAGGGGAAGAAAACCCAACAAAACTTTCGTTATTATAGATAGCCAATACAATGCCAAGAGATAATTGAAACTAATATAGAAGATCCTCTCCCAAAGATGCGCCACTCTCTCTCCTTCTTCTCTAACTACAATTCTGAAACTTGTCTCTCAAAATGAGCAAGTGAGTTGTATGTCTAAGTGAGGTGCTAGCCTCCTTATTTATACAAGACTGGGACATGTGAAGTGTCTCTTCATTGGCAGGGCCGAATTCTCCAACTAGGTGGTTATAACCAACTTTATTATATTTCGGGGCCGCTTGATATATTCTGGGGCTAACTTCTTCTTTTGCTTTTACAATTACATTATGACCAATCCGCAAAAGGGGATTTGGTCCTTTTACAATAGCCGACATGATCAATCCACATTGAGGATTGATCTAATGAATAATATATCAAATAATAATAAGAATACACTTTGCAGTTACATTATTTTAACAGTAAACAAACACATTAACTCCTTCATCCACTCAGCTTCCAATAGGTTGCCCTCTTCGAGCTTTAATTTTTTCTACTGTCCTTCCCTCTTTCTCCTTGCATCTCCCCTCATTTTCCCCTTCGCTGCAGCTCTCATTATTTTTAATGGGATTATTTTGAAAGTCCAACCATCACAGATGTTTGTTTCACCTTCCCATTGTGCCAAAAGAACAAATAATATGAAACAAAACAAAACATGTTTATTTACAACATTTACAAACATTTTCCAAGATCCAATTCATATCAGCTGAAGTGGTGCTAGATCAACTTTAAAAAATTGCATCTTTCCTCACAATAGGTAAGGTGTCGATAGAGTATACACAACAACAATGCTTAAAATTGGTGACCTGGAGCATTGATTACCATTTGATTGTATGGAAATTATTCAAAATCAACACTGATGGGATCCTATGTAGATGCATGTTGGATCACAAGCACGGCATGGTACTCTACAAAGCACATGAAAGTATTGTTGGTGGATAGAATCCAGGGAAGGAAACCATGTGAAAAGTGTTTCACGTGGGGTTGTGGTGGCCATATCTATTTGAATAAGCCAAGGATTATTGCAAGCACTCTGACATTTGTCAATGGATCAGGAAGTCATCAAGGCGTGATGAACTGCCACTCTTTCTAGTCACTATGCTAGATCCATTTGAGAAGTAGGAAATTGACTTTGTTGGGCCAATCAACCCCCCGATGTGTAACATTAGTGTGTGGTATATAATATTTGTGACATACTTGACCCTAAGGGAAAAATATGTGCTAGTTAAAGATTGTATTTCATAGATGGTCGTAGGATTCATTTTTTAGAACATTATTACTGGGTTTGGATTCCCAAAGATGCAATCAAGGCGACACTTCTTGAATGACACCATCTGTGTGCTAACTCAAGAGGTCATGATCCATTGTCAAAAGAGAACATTGTATCATCCACATACCGATGAAAATGTCGAAGAATTCTATAATACATTGGATCATGCGTTGACTAAGGTATGCAATGTACAGTGCAACAATTGGGACCAAAGGACAACTTGCAAAAGATTGACAAATCATATTCCATTCAGTTTAGTCTATGGGAAGGAAGTAGTAATGCCATTGGAAGTTATGCTACCAAGTCTTATAATTTTAGTTGTGACATAGATGTCGGATGACCAATCATTGTAAAGGTGGTTGGATGCGTTATTGGAATTGGAAGAGTACCAATTGATTGTGGGACACAACCAAATGATGGAGAAACAATGATAGAAGGCCTAGCATGATCGCAACATTCGACGTAAGACTCTACAACCTAGATCACTAATAATACTCTATGACAACAAGTTCCTAAAGCACCCTAGTAAGATATGCATGCACTGGTTATGACCCTTCAGGATTATTCACATTAGTGAGGTTGGAACAAAAAAATTGGTGGTGATTCATGGTCATCTCCTCAAAGGATTAGTAAATGGCAGTTGATTAAAGGCATATTATGGCCCATAGGGGTCAAAGGCACCATGAATTCATACTCAAGTTTCAATGTTATGGTAACCTAGGAGTTAGGTATGTAGGAGTAAATGCATATATAAGTGTGTAATGATTAGAAGGATTATATAGATCTAGGTAGTACACGAGACATGATAGGTCGCACCGAAGCATAATTAAAATATTATGTGGATTTTGAGGTTTAAATGCTAGAGTAAAGACCATATGATAGGAAAATCGGATATTACAAGTGGATGATAGGACACATGGGATAATAAATTAGCAAAGAGATAAGAAGTTAGATCTAGGATAGTTCATGATTGCACGGGGAATGAAAACATTTATGGTAGGATTTACCAATGGGCACACTAACAGTTATGGAAGTACAACATATCGATGATTAACATTAATGATCGACACTAATTGGAGTGGATAGCTAGGAAAGTGAAATTTATGGAGGGAAGTGACTCACACAAGTATTTAAAGTTCCCATTTCACCATTAACTAATAATTTCTACCACAGAGCCGAGTGGAGAGAAAAGTGAGCTAATCCCCCAGGTGTGTGCCAAGTGTTCCGTGAACTCAAACCCCAAAGATTATGTGTGAACATGTGATTTAGAGTAGAGTCATGAGTAGTGTGTAGTAGTGCATCAAAATCAACCAAGCCAAGAGTTGACTAGAGAAATGGCCGCAAGCAACAAGCCCAAAGTGTGACCCAAAGGCAAAGCAATAAAGGAAGCACAAATTCCCATGGTCAAAATCCCCATTGAGGTGCACATTTGGGGACCTTTATTGGGCATGGTTCCAAACATCAAGTTCATATACTACAACATATAAGATGAGGCATAGTTCCCTAAATTACACTTTGAATATTACACAGAAATCATTGAAGGGGACGAGGGAAGAAAAAACGTGGTCACCAAGCCATGGGCCAAGCCCATCTACAAATAAAGGATCATGAAATTATTGGATGTCCCCCAATTAGGGAATAGCACGAACATCAAATCGTGTGTTCATTTCTTGATAAACATGTTTCATGGGGGATTTCTTTCTAAATAGGTACATGCCTATATGTTAATTCACAAGTGCCAAAAGGATGAGTGCCCACTAGAGGTAATCCTTGTATCAAAAATATGAGTCTATGGAATCAATATGCATTGGTCTAGATAATTTATGAACACGTTCATCCAAGACTACATGGATTCACAAGAGCACATAAAGGAATTTCATTATAGTTGAGTGTTACACCTACTTGCAATGATATTGTGGAAGCCACCACCGGGATAGGAGTACAACACACAAGTTACTTCACTTTCTAGCTATGGTACACTGAAATGATTCAGGAAACTATGGAAGTCTTCTGCATATCGTGCAACCTAGTGGATATGTATGAGGATTACATTCTTTTTAAGCTGACTTTCATAATGTGTTCATAATCCCACTCACATATCAAAAGAATCCTTTCAAATTCCTCCCTTTTTCATTATCAAGGAGGAAATTTAGAAGGCCATCTCATAGTGGTCGGAGTCGGTGTCATCCATTCTAGATGAAGACGTAGATATTTTGGAAATGCAGAAAAGGAAGAAGCAAGAGCATATGGACAAAATGCCAGGTAAAGAACCAGACGGTAAGTAGAAATGGGCACACCCCACTATAGAGAAAAAATCACTCATAAAAGGAAAAAAAACACAGACTACACCAAGCCCAACCACCAGATTTATCTCACAAGGGAATCATCCAGTCCAACACAGCCTAATGGTGCCACCCTAATCAAAGATATACCCCATCTGAGGAACCCCTAAATTCCACTAGGTGCATTATATTGGCCAGTCAAATAGAGGGACATGACATAGACACATGTTCTCTAGTTCAAGATCTAGGGCCTTCCCCTACACCAGTTCAGAGCATCATCGAGGTGCTCCAATCCAACTTGGAAAGTGCAGTAGTTGTTGCACCGAGAGTCATCACAACAATTGGGTGATCTTTGTTATGCACTCAAAATTTCTAGACCATCGATCGACCCCCAAGTCCCAAGAATATAATATCACAGGTAGCACCTCTCATGCTACTTCACCATGCCTCAACACATAGAAGTGGGTTCTATGGATATATCCATTAGCCTTGACATCCTTTGACGCATCCACTAGTTCATATCCTTAGTCATTTTTGTATGTTGAGATGGACTTGGCAAAAGTACCTTCAAGTTTATGGAAAAGATAATGAATGAATTGGGTGACAAGCAGTGCATGATGAGCCAATCCTATATAGAGATACAACAAAGACATGTGTTACGAGGAAAATATCTCTATGGCTAGGGGTAAACCACAATAGATGGAATGACACCTAGAAATCAACTCTAGTCTCAAGTATGATAGATAAATATAAATGCTAACAAGAGAAGGCTAGGAGCCTACCTCGTCTCGACGTCCAAATAAGATCACGGTTGAGCTTACGATCCAATGCTTGATACCTGCAACTTTTCCTCAACATCCAATATACACAAACATATGGAAATTATATAGAACATTATCATATATATGGAATTATCCATTAACATGATAACTAATATGCCCATGGAAATCAATATAGATATTTTCAACATATACTTGGACGAGAAAATAGTATTTCTATTAATGTAATCAACATAAGTACATAGGTGAAAAACTTTTTTAATGATACATATAAGAACCGAGAAACTAAGTCCCTCCAGCTGGGTCTTCACCACTTCAATCCTCCACAAAAGCAAACTCACAAGTAGTAGGAATAATTGAGTTTCTTCTTCTCAAGATAGTAAGAGATTGGGGGTTAGACAAAAGAAGTTCAAACTTTCAAGGACAAAGGGATGCAAACTCAATATGAAGTGAAATTTCTCCAGAGTGTCTTTTCTCTCAATAATGATTATCTTCAAAGCTTGCATATGGCTCAATTTATATCCTTCAAATGGAATTGAAGTGTCGAGTCAGAGCGTTTCTAGAATATGGAAGGTCAAGGACCATGGATCTCGTGACTAGGCATGGAAACCCGACATATTTTTTAATTTTTGAGCATAAAATTCAATGTACGTGGGATGTAATGGAGTAACCTACGTATACACGATTTGTCTAACTGTGGCCTGTGTATATGTACAAAAATTTGAATTTTAGACTTTGGAATGAGAAAAATGGGGGATTTTAGTCTATAGAGGGAAATGTAATTCCATCAAAGCAATATTCATGGAGTGTGGAAAAAATCGCTATAAAAACATGTGCAGGAGATAGTTGCACACAAGGAATTCCAAGATCACCATGTTGTGGAGGTGGTTGTGCACACCTTGTTACTCACTGTCATGGAGGAAGTATATGCGAGTTTTCTTAACTCGTCTGGTGAAACCCCTGACCTCCAAATGAAAATAAGACTTATCAAGGTTCAAGAGGTTGTCCAACAACTGCATACATAGAATGTGAAGCTACATGGAAAACTAAAGAGTGCCCCACCATTAGAGCAACTAGAGTTGCAGAACAAGATTGTTTCCATGAAAAATTTGCTTCACCAAGGACAATCGTGCATGGAAGGATTCTCAAGGGTGGTCAACTACATCTTATGGATTTGGACACACCTACAAAAATCCACAGAAATGAGTACCATCGAAGACCACATATGCATAAGTGAGGCACATATCAGCGACAAGAAGTAATCATTGGCCTAACTCCAACTTGTAGCATGCAATGAGGCTATGACAGAAATATCTGATCCTTCATCGACATATTTCATCCACCTAGGTTGAGCAACAAATATTGTTTGCCATTGTGTTGGAAGCAAAAGAGAAGGCCAACAACACCACTATGCACTGCTAGATGCATGGGAAAAGGTAGCCCCGATGATCAAACTAAGCCCACAAATCAAGCCTACGTATAGGTCGACCAAACTGATAGATATTGACAAATTTTACCATGAAATGAAGGAACAACTGGAGATTTTTTGTCAGTTCGATTTAGAGTTCCAAAACTTCATCACCAAGCTCATGCAAAAGGTGCCATCCATCGCCTTCGTTGTACCACAATGAAGTTTGTTGGCTCAAGGAAAATCCAACTAATAGTGTTGGGGGCCTATTCACACCAAGGTTTTGGAAATATCACGTGCATTCCACAAGTTGTATACCATGCAATGCCAATATTTATCATGTGCCGACTATTTTCTACTGTGCCTACACCAACCATTTTGTAGCACGTGCATCGACTCTAGTGTTGTGCAAATACTTGTAATAAGTCATGTGCATATCTAGCCACGATCAATTGTAATGATTCATAACCATTTTGCAACCAACCAATTGGTCTTGCTTGAGGTTGATAGTGAGCTGGAAGACTTTTTATCATTTCCATGCTTGTGTAGAGATAAAAATAATGCATACAAACTAGTAATGGGTGTTCTTTTGGTTCATTATTATTGGTCTTAGCTGATTTGCCCATGGTAATAGTAGAGTTTTAATTTTAATATGAGAGAGAAAGTAGATCGATATCTAAGTCTCTGGTCTCTAGTTCAATGTTAATAAGTCTCTGAGAAGGATACAACCATTTATGTATCTGAATGATTATTTGTGATTAATGAATGAAGGCATGAGACCCAATTGATACTTCATCTCATGAGATCTATTATGGATGAATTCTTGTTATATATGTTAGAATATGATTTACTTATTTGATTGTTGATATGAATGGATAGAATCTAATGCACAACTCCAAGCTAAGTGTTTATCTTATGTATTATTCCTTTATGCAATGCATAAATGTTCGGCCTCTATAATTCTCACGGTGAGACCTTATTTAGTCCTTGAATATTGAATATGCCAACACTTATGGGGTATTTGTTGGTAAATCCTTTCAAACCCTAGGTCTAAAACCCCAAGTCAACAACCTCGACCAACCTATCCAAAGGGTATAAACTTTTTTTTTAGAGCCATCATGAGGAGGGAAATGTTGCAAGATATGTCAATGCCTTGTTCTTCCAGCTTCACAAATCTCATTTCTTCCAATGCATTGTAAGGGTTTTTATGATTGGATCCATCCACCATGGCTAGGGTTCTGCAAATTCCTTCCTAAGACAATTATTGGATTCTACAACTTCCCTCAAAAACCCCCAAAATTCTCTAATACCAATATGATCTGTAAACTATAGTGGATATTCCAATGGAATAGTTTGTTGCAACAACTCTTGCAATATTATGAAATATTTTACTATGCAATTTAATTCCTTAGATCCCATATTTATTATTACTATATTTATGCTCAAATTTATGGAAATAACTAAAATCCAAAAATGAAAGAACAATAAAATGAGCACGCAATCCACACGATTGAAAACAATATGTGACCTGGGAAACTCAATACAGGAGAAAACCCAACTAGAAGGTGAGGCCTATGATTTGATCTCTTTTCTTCAATTATGAAATGCAAGTACAAAGAAAGGGGCACTAACTATAGAGTTTCCTTTTGTTGGAAATTTGGTTTTCATTGATATCAACCCTAAAAGAAGTTAAGAAGCCCCACAATTGGTTGAAGAAAAAGAGCATGAAGGACATTGAAAATACATGTAGAACCTCCATGGATTGATATCCCTCGACAATCTATTTCCAATGGTATGTGGCACACCACATGGCTCCTCATGGTTGAGGAGATATGCTCTCTTAAATATGATCATGTGAATTGCAAACAAGAAGTTACAAGTTGGCCCTAGAGTTAAATAAAGGAAGTGCAAATAAGAAGCTATAGGTTGACCCTAAAAAGTTAAGTAAAGGAAGTGTTTGGAAGAGTATAAATATACATCAACAAACTATCATTATATCATTCAAGCAAGTGATCCAATAGTGCAATTATGGTAGCGGATTTGTACGAAGGAGGTCGTACTCGAAGTTGCGGGTGCAAGGAGGGTTTCTAAAAATCCCTATTTGAGCATCCCCTCCCTGGTTGAGTATATAGTGTCTCATGAGGCCCTCGTGGGTGGTCCTATCCTAGTCATGTGAGGCCTTGCTAGTTGCCCAATATTTTCATGCGAGGAGCTCTGGTATTGTAGATTTTGACATGATATTTGAGGCATATTCTTGAATATCTTGGCACAGGATTTTATGCAGTTTTTTTACTCAGTCTATTGATTATAGTTTGACAAGATGATCCTTTTATATACATATTTAAGGGTGTAAGGAAGGGGAAAGGAAAGGGGGTTGTAGCCTCTTTCCGGTTGGAGTCGGAGAATATAGGGATTCGTAGCTTCCTTCAGGTTGGAGCCTGTAAACTAGGGGATTGGAGCCTCCTCCCAGTTGGTGCTGGAAAATGTTGGAAGTTGTAGCTTCCTTTGAATGTAATATTTTATTATATAAGAAAAACAATTCCTTGGATTTCCATGTAAATCTATTGTAGATTGTGTATTTCTTCTTCTTCTCTTTATTGTATATTGGATACATTATTGATTGAAAAGTAAAATTGTAAAAGGTGATAAATTGTACTTGACATTGATTCACTCCCCCTCTCAGTATCAACAATTGGTATCAGATCAAGTTACCTTCAGAACAGTCTAATCACTGGAAGGAAGATCGTCAGAAAAAATGGAAGGCCACATTTAAAATGGGATTCCACCATTTTACAGAAACAATTATGCATACTGGAGCAACAAAATAACAAATTACTCGATAGCTTTAGGAGTGGATATCTAGATCTAAGTTGTCAATGCATATGAAGTTGCAGAATATGCTCCAACCGATCCAAATGAGAAGAAATTAATGAGTTGTGATTCAAAGGATAAGCATGTTATCCTAAGTGGATTAACACCAACTGTCTCTAGCAAGGAGATGGGATGCGGAAAAACTAAAGAGGTACAGGATAAACTTAAAAATATCTATGAAGGATATATAAAAGTCAAGTAGATCAAGCTTCAATGACACAGAGCTCAGTTTGAAAATATGAAAATGGATGAAAAGGAAGATATTGTGACCTATTTTCTTAGAGAATATGAAGTTGTCAATGCTATCATAGGATTAGGAGAAGAAGTCAATGAATCCTTAGTTGTAGAGAAAGTGTTTGATCCAGGTGGATATTGGTGGCCACCCACCTATTCCAACTACCTCCTCTTGACAGTTTTTAGTTCAACACGTTCTTCTGTACTTCTTTGTAATTATATTTTCTACACTTTCGGGGCTTTTTGAATCCATACAAATCTTCTAGGTGGATACTAGTGTCCTCCCACCTAATCCAACTGGCTTATTTTGTATGTTTTCATGTCAACACATCTTGTTGTACTTCTAGGGCTGTTTTAGGGCCCTAAACAACATTTTTTTGGCTTGCCACAGTGAAACTATAGACGGAGTCAGATTTTGACAACGTAATGTGTACTCTAAAATACCTTTCCAATGGGCTATCATGTGACTAAAACAGAGG
Organism: Picea engelmannii; assembly: GCA_009831015.1. Taxonomy (NCBI): domain Eukaryota; kingdom Viridiplantae; phylum Streptophyta; class Pinopsida; order Pinales; family Pinaceae; genus Picea; species Picea engelmannii. The sequence goes on along the minus strand of ML778374.1, from coordinate 766,374 downwards.
TCGTATGCAAATGTTACGACCCCGAGAAGTTGAGGTACCAACTTACCCATAGGGGTCCACATAACGTTTGGCGTTTCATCTCCTAGGGTTAGGTTTTTGGATGTCTAGGGTTTTGGAATTCATGAGTAATATTAAAAAGGCCTATGGAGCCTCATTGTAATGATTCTTCTCAGACAGATGTGCATAGTAGTAACATCTCTTCTCAAAGATAACTACCACCATTCAAGCAAGTGTTTCATTTCTGCAGTTTTACATTTTCAGCCTATTTCATTTATTCAATAGAATATATTATTCACTGGACATCTGTGTTGTTTTTCATATCTCTGTATTTATTGTATTCAGTCTGTTAATCAGTTTGTTCCGATCCTAAATCCGGATCAGTGGTATCAAAGTGATATGCTCTTCATTTATTTTTCTTCGTGCATGTCCTCGACAAGATATGGGTACAAGGAGTTGGGAATCAAACCAATTGAGCCATTGCAAGATTGGCCACACCGAGCCCGATAAAACCCATGGGAGACAAAAATAAAGATGATGGAGCAGGAGATCCTTTTAAAATGTTTCTCTAGGAACCCCTTGGGCGACAAAAGAACAAAATGATGGAAAAATTTGCGCAGATCCTTCGGCGAATGCCCACAGGAGAAGAATCTTCATCAAGCGGCCATGAAATCCCCTTCAAGGTACAAGTAAATTTTGATATTCCATTATTTGAAGGACTGATATATGCAGATGCTGTAGATAAATGGTTGAACCTGCTCAAAGGGAATTTTCAATCCACAATTTTTCCGATAGGGAAAAGATTACTTTTTCACTCCTCAAGGCCATCCCCCATGTTAAGGACTGGTGGGACACTTACTTTGAGAAAAGGTCCATATAAAAATATACAATATTTGTGGTTGCCCCTACATGGGATTCCTTCTTGGATTCCATTAAAGAACAATACTACCTTTTTGGAAGCTACGAGGACCAATACACCAGATGGACCACCCTGCATCAAGAAAGGGACTAGCCAGTACCATATTTCACCAATATTTTCCATACCCTGCACACCAAGTTGGGTATCAAAGACTCTGAGTGACATCTAGTGCTCAAATACTGCGACCGCTTGCATAGATACATAAAAAAAATTTGGAGTTTCTGGACATCACCTCATTGGGTACGCCTTATAGATAAGCTATCAAGATCAAGCAAAAATTTAAGCAGAAGAGGAGAGATTTTGGATTTGCAAACTCCTCATAGCCGATATAGGGAAGAGGTGGCCCCAACCCACACAGAAAGGGACAAATAAAATATGACCACTCTCAGGAAAACCAGTCCAAGCTGCAACACAAGATGAAGAAGGACACGGGAAAATGGTGCGAATACCACAAAATCCCTTGGCACAACATTGAAGAATGCCACTCCAAGAAGTCACTCGTGGTCGAGCTGAGGGATTACGAGTTAGAGGCTGATTCTTATTCCGAATCAAATATAGAAGGAGGGAAGAAGATTATCAATGTTGAAAGCAGTGACACTGTCACTACCACCAAATTCTATCCAAGCGAACCAGAGGAAGGGGAGCACCTATTTCACTCATAGATGTGGGTAAAGGGGGATCCACTTCATTTAATTGTCGATAGCGGCAGTAAAAAAAACTTGATATCAATAGAGGTCATCCAGCGGCTGGCTATATTGATGACACCATACCCGCAGCCCCACACCATCGGCTGGCTTCGCCAAGGAAGAGATCTCTATGTCAGCCAACAGTTTCGTCTCCCTATGACATCAAGCCTTTCAAATATGAGGTATTGTGTGATATTTCTCCCCTTGAAGTTTGTGATGTTCTTTTAGGAAAACCATATTTTTGGAAGCGTCATGCTGTGTATGAGTCTAGACCCCGCAATGTTATTATTACTTTGGGTAGAAAATTGTACAGGATACCATATGTAGCACCGCCTACCGCTGTTTCTTTAATCTCTTCTAAGAAATGAAGTAAGGTCATTTCACAGACCGAGAAGTTATTCTTCTTTGTGATGCGTGATCACAGTAAGAAGAATGTTTCCGTCACATCTGTGGCCTCTACACAGAGCATCTCTTTGTAGCAGAATCAAGTGGATAGGATCATGGAAGAGTACATAGACATATTCTCCTCACCCACCGGGGTACCGACGCACTACCAAGTCAATCATCTAATTGATCTAACCCCCGATGCACCTTTTCTTAATGGACCAATATATTTTCGCTCATTGATGGAAAATGATGAAATCAAGCATCATATCCAAGAGATTATTCAAAAGGGGAACATCATATCCAATTCCTCCCCTTGCGAAAGCCCAATTTTATTGGTGCAGAAGAAGGATAGGACCTGATGACTCTGCATTGATTACATAACATTAAACAAAATCACAGTTAAAAACTGGTACCTAATTCTTAGGATTGATGACCTTCTTGACCAACTCAAGGGGGAAAAATTCTTTAGCAATATTGACCTAAAGTCTAGCTACCACCAGGTTCCCATCGAACCAACTGATGTCTGGAAGTCAACTTTCAAATATAAAGAAGGTATCTTCAAAAGGGTGGTCATACCCTTTAGCCTAACAAATGCACCAACCACTTTCATGAGGTTGATGGATGATGTATTGAGACCCTTCGCCAACTCTTTTATGGTGGTATCTTTGGATGACATCCTCATCTTCAACAGAACTTGGGAGGAGCACATGCATCATATTCAACATGTTTTGACCACTCTGCGACAACATAAGCTATATGAAAACTTGGAAAAATGTTCCTTTGGCATGAAGATGGTCCAATACTTGGGATACATTGTTGATGATCTTGGGGTACATGTTGATCTCGCTAAGATCCAAGTCATCCGTGACTGGCCAACACCAACCACACTAACTGAGCTTCAGAGATTCTTGGGATTGGCCAACTTCTATCGACGGTTCATGTTGGGATTCTCCCATATTGCATGGGCCCTCAACCACATGACCAAGGATGGTGGTAGGGAAAAGTTCATGTGGGGGAAGGAACAACAACGAGCATTTGATGATCTCTAGCATCTCTTGTGCTCAACTCTTGTACTCTCCTTGCCCGATCTGCAACAACCGTTCAATATTGAGACTAATGCATCTCACTATGATGTAGGCATAGTTCTCACTCAACACGGTCATCCGGTGGCATACCATAGTGAGACACTCTAAGATATTTTCCGAAAATACCCCACCTATGAAAAGGAAATGTATTCCATTGTACAAGCATGTCGTCAATGGAAACATTACATTCTGGGAAAGGAGACGATCATCCACACTGATCACAATCCTCTACAGTTCATACAGACATAGGGTAAGTTGCATAATGAACGCCATCAAAAGTGGTCCACCTACCTACACTAGTTCCATATCAACATCAAGTATAAGACATGGAGCACAAATCATGTCGTTGACTGCCTCAGTCGACCTCCCATGGATACACTCACCATTGTGCTCCATTCCCATGGACACGAGGCATATGGGAGGCCCCAACTTTAACGGTAAGATCTAGAATTCGCCACCACCTATTAGCTCTTGGGTACAGGAGAAAATGTCACCGATTTTCACATTCAAGATGGGTTGTTATTAAATCTAAGCCATCTCTATGTTCTTTCAAGAGAGTGTGCAAATTTTATTTGGGAAGCCCACTATAGTCGGATGGAAGGACATTTTGGTGTGTAGAAAATTGTGGTCGTTCTCCAAAAAAAAATTTATTGGCCAAAAGTTTGATAGGACGTCAACAAGTATACCAGATCTTGAATTTCCTGTGCCATTTCCAAGCCATCCATCAATAAGCAAGGCTTATACACCCCTCTTCCTACCCCCGAGAATCCTTGGGAATCCATCTTGATGGATTACATGTCTGGCCTTCCATCCACCAAGAAAGGTAATGATTGTGTATTTGTGGTTGTTGATCAATTTTCGAATATGGCCATCCTCACAGCCTGTATGAAGAAAATCAAATTCACAGATACTGCCAAGGTCTTCTTCGAACGAGTGTGGATCCATTTTGGGATACCACATACCATCATATCCAACTGAGATAGCAGGTTCCTCAACACATTTTGGTCAAGTCTCTAGTCACTATTGGACACCAAGCTCACTAAATCCACTGTTTTCCACCCCCAAACAAATGAACAAACAGAGGTCATCAATCAGATGATTGTGCATATCCTTCACATGTACAACTCTAAGCATCCACGTACATGGGATGAGAGTCTCCCCTATGTTCATCAAAGTTACAACAGGGCTCTCCATAGCTCCACTGACCATAGCCCATTTCAGGTGGGACTAGGATTCCAACCCTTGGGTCCCATTGATGTTGCACTACCTCTGGCCACCAAACATACATAATATTCCCATTTTCAGTATGAGACTGAAAAATCTACCAGATTAATTGAGAGGATTCAACACATCCGCCAACAGGTCCATGAGATTTTTCAGAAATCCAATGCTAAGTATAAGCAACGCCATGATCAACATAGGGTACCACACTAGTTTCATGTTGGAGACAAGGTCTAGTTACATTTGCAGAAGGAGCGTCTTACTGTTGGACACACCTACCACACTTAGAGGGGGGGGTGAATGAGTGTGGGGATCTTTTTCCCAAAACTTCCCTCTTACACAAAACTCATTAGTTAGCATTCAACATTTACTCATTACTCATTGTTGTCATTAATAATCAGTTAGATGTGAATACATATCAGCAACATATATCAACAATATATCATCAACAAATCATCTCCATAAGGAACACAAGGAACACAAGATGTATGTACAATTTTTATTTTTATTATGGACTTCAATCCGGGGGTTTTTCAGCAACAACTGAATAGAGTACAACTCTACAAGAGCACCAGCTCTATATGCAAGACTTATCTTACATTCTCAGCACCAACTGAGATGAGGCAACAATCCTCAATAGATATCAATCTGTACCATAAACAAGAGCATCAACCATGCACCAACCTATGCCAAACAACCTGTAATCAACCTGTACCATAAACAAGTGCATCCAACCAT
>ML778374.1:725765-759663 GCA_009831015.1 Picea engelmannii | reverse complement strand
CATCAATCAATCAAACCATTGGCATCAATGACAACATGATCCAACACTTACATAGCCCCATCGAAATCTCCTCCCACTTCACTATGGGCCTTACACCATTACCAAGGCTATGGGTAGAAATTATTTTTAGCTCAACACTCCACCGTTCCTTGGCTTGCACCCAATGCTCAATGTGGACCTCCTTCGGCCATATTTCCACCATTATTGGACACCTCAAATATCACAGAACAACTGACACCAATAGATCTCAACCATGACTACATGGAACAAGAATCCACTAATTAGATAGTGGAAAAACAGGTCAAAGGAACTCGTGAGTAGAGTATCCAGATTTATCGGGTTTTCAAGGTAGGGAAAATCCTACACCAAGGAAAGTGGCTCACCCGGGGCCAAATTCAACAGAAGTTTCCTCACCTGATGGGGGAACTCAACAAAATGGATACCATTGATTCCTAAGGGGAGAGGAATTATCCAGGTGGATATTGGTGGCCACCCACCTATTCCAATTGGCTCCTCTTGATAGTTTTTAGTTTAACATGTTCTTATGTACTTCTTTCTAGTTGTGGTTTCTACAATTCCGGGGTTGTTTGAATCAATAAACATATTCTAGGTGAATACTTGTGGCCTCCCACCTAATCCAATTGGCTTATTTTGTATGTTTTCATGTCAACACATCTTTTTGTACTTCCAGGGCCGTTTTGGGGCCCTAAACAGTTTTTTTTGGCTCACCACAGTCAAACTATATATGGAGTTAGATTTTGACACTGTAATGTGTAGCTCTCTGAAAGAACTTTCCAACAGGCTATCACGTGCTTAAAACAAAGGTCATATGCAAAAGTTATGACCCTGAGAAGTTGAGGTACCAACTTACCCATAGGGGCCCACATAACTTTTGGTGTTTCATCTCCTAAGGTTAGGTTTTTGGATGTCTAGGGTTTTGGAATTCATGAGTAATATTAAAAAGGCCTCTGGAGCCTCATTGTAATGATTCAACTCAAAAGGATGCACATAGAAACCACATCTCTTCTCAGAGATAGCTACCACCATTTGAGCAAGTTTTTTAGTTCTGTAGTTTTATAGCTTCAACCTATTTCATTTATTCAATAGAAGATATTGTTCACTGGACATCTGTGTTGTTCTTCATATTTCTATGTTTATTGCATTCAATCTATTAATCAGTTCATTCCTCTCCTAAATCTGGATCAGTGTTGAGATCACTTCCTTTGATATATGATGCCAAAGTCTCGACCATTGAAGAAAATAGGGATTTGACCAAATTGACAATGGATGAATTACATGGAACCCTCACAACATATGAAATGAGAACAGATACAAAAAATGGAAATTCAAATAGAGATGCATCTTTTAAAGTCATGAAGAAAACAAATAAGAAAGAACACAAAGCAGAAGAAATCCCAGGAGATGAATCATATGAAGAAGAAGCATATTTTGTAAGGAAGCTCAAGAGGGGAACTAGAAAATATAAAGGTAAGTTAACTTTCAAATGTTTCAATTGTGGTAGAATAGGACACTATGCTAAGAAATTTCCTTTTGAAGAAAAGAAAATATTCCACAAGAAAAAGAGTCTTTACTCAAAAGAGGACAACAACTCTTTAGATTAAATAAATGGAGAAGAAAGGGATGTAAGGGAAGTTCTCTTCATAACTCAAGAAACTCAAAATGATGACCACACAAATTCTAAAATAGATGAAATCAATTTTGAAGAAGAATCTTATGAAGAGACTGAAGAAACCAGTATGGAATCCTTCTGGGAAGTAGAGACATCACAGAAAGTGAACCAAAATATGAAGAGAATCTTGAGACATTGAAGCATGTTGAACACGAAAATAGTAAGCTCGGAAACAAAAATAGAGAATTGATTTTTTTTTTGTCAAATTGTGAAGAAGAAAATCATGATCTTGAAAACACATTTAAAAACTTGAAGGAGAAGTTAGAATATTATGAGAAATTAAAATCATAATTGGATCACACAAGAAAAGAGCTGATGTTGACAACAAAAAAAATGAAGAATTTTGAAAAAAGTATTGTGGATGAAATTATCAGCAGACAGAGATCACCTACTGATAGGAAAGGACTTGGATATGACAATAGTTTGAAGAAAGCAGACAGAACCAAAACAGATAGGAAATATGAAGGAAAGTCTAGAAACTATGAAAATGCATTAAGAAATGGAATCAATAGGCAAGAGGAAGTTGAAGAATAACAGGAACATGACACCTCCAGCTGGAATAGAAGAGCATAATTCAGAAAGAGGGAGACACCAATAAGGTCATATTCTACCAAGTATGAAAATATTTTTCTTGGTCATTTTTATACTTGTAGAAACCTTGGACACAAAGCAATTGATTCAAAAATCAATGCAAGAAACAATCTTGTAAGAAACAAGAATGATTATGGATATCCAAGGGAGAATCATGTAAATGGAATATATGAAAATGGTCATGGATTTGTCAACATAAATTACAATCCATTTTATCCACTAATATATCAAAATATTGTATGCCACAAATGCAACAATCTTGGTCACAAAGCATGTGATTGGAGAGATATGAAAGAAGATTCTCCAATTTTAGCTACAATATGGAAAAGGAAAGATAATCCAAACAAGGAAGATTTCCTATTAGCACTGATCGCTGAAGATAAAGAAGATGAATGATACATAGACAATGGGTTCTCAAAACACATGATTGGAGACCAAAACAAATTCACCAGCCTAAAGAAAGGGAAAAGTGGTAGAGTGGCAATTGAAAATGACTCCTCAATCAAAATACTTGGAAAAGGTGTAGTGAGTCTTGGAAGTGAAAATATAAAAGAAAACAATGTCTTATTGGTTGAATAATTGAATCATAATATCCCCAGTGTCAGTAAAATATGTGATCAGGGATATAATATTAAGTTTGAGTCCCGAATATGTGAAATCAGAGAAGAAGACTTAGGAAGATTGGTTGCAACAACAACAAGAATACCAAATAATATATACACCCTAGAAAAAAAGGAAATCAATAAAGTTGAAGTCACACAAAAGAGTCCAAGGAAGGAAAGGATAAGAAGACAAAAAAGGAAGAAGAAGTACTATTAAGCGCCATGAGTTTAGGGGGAGCATTCCCAAAGAAAAGATTCACCCTTTTCCATTGATGACGAAGGGGGAGAGAAATATCAGGAGCATGATGACAGGGGGAGTATGGAGTATGAGTGTTTCCATCAATGAAAAAGGTGGAGATTGTTGAAAATTTGGTTGTCATTGATGTCAACCCTAAAGGAAGTTAAGAAGCCTTGCAATTGGTTGAAGAAAAAGAGCATGAAGGACATTGAAAATACATGCAGAAACTCCATGGATTAATATCCCTCAAAAATTCATTTCCAATGGTAGGTGGAATTCCACGTGGCTCCTCATGGTTGAGGAGATATGCTCTGTTAAATATGATCATATGAATTTCAAACAAGAAGTTACAGGTCATCCCTAAAGTTAAATAAATGAAGTGAAAATAAGAAGCTACATGTCGGCCCTAAAAATTTAAGTAAAGGAAGTGTTTGGAAAAGTATAAATATACATCAAGAACCTATCATTATATCATTCAATCAAGTGATCTCATAGCACAAGTCTGGTAGTGGAGTTGTATGAAGGAGTTCGTACTCAGAGTTGCAGGTGCGATGAGGGTTTCCAAAAAGCCCTATCTGATAAGCCCCTCGCTGGTTGAGTATACATTGTCTCATAAGGCCCTCACAGGTGTTCCTAGCCTCGTCACGCGAGGCCCTACTATTTGTCCAATCTTGTCACCCGAGGAGATCTAGTATTGTATATTGTGACTCGATATTTGAGGCATATTCTTGAAGATCTTGGCACAAGTTCCTATGGTGTTGTTGTACTCACTCTAATGATTATGGTTTGAAAAGTTGATTCTTTTATATACATATTTAAGGGTGGAAGGAAGGTAAAGTAAATGGGTTTGTAGCCTTATTTCAATTGGAACCATAGAATATAGGGAGTTGTAGCTTCACTTCATGTTGGAGCATGTAAACTAGGGGGTTGGAGCCTCCTTCCAGTTGGTGTTGGAAAATATTGGAAGTTGTAGCTTCCTTTGAATGTAGTATTTTATTATATAAGAGAAACATTCCTTGCATTTCAATGTAAATCTATTGTACATTGTGTATTTATTCTTCTACTCTTTATTGTATATTGGATACAATATTCATTGAAAAGTAAAATTGTAAAAGGTGATAAATTGCACTTGATATCGATTCACCCCCCCTCTCAGTATCGACACCTTTGATATTGTGTATTGAATGGCTATTATAGAATATCCCCCCTCCTTTGTTGTGTTGTACTATTCCATTCTTATACGCTTTTCTCAACTACGAAACAAGCACAATGCTAAAATAATGGAACCCCTTCTCTTCCTAGATGCCGATATTTAACATAGCATGATAGTCATGTAGGGTTAGGATTTTTTCATGCCTCAATCCTCAATTATTGTTAGGGTTTTGTACCCTCTATAATATTCTTGAAAGTACACATTGAATATCCCCACATGTGTGAGTAATGGGGGATGATGTGGCATCCACTTGGTTCCATGTTGATCAACAGGGTCGGTCAACTTGTGGGAGGAATACCTTCTATGTATGAAATCTAATTGAGGTGATTTTTGAATTGATGGAAATATTATGGTTTTTAGAATGATGTTGAGGGGATCAAAGTTATTTTGACAAATTTTTGACCCCAAAAAATGTAATTTGATGCCTCAAACTGGCTCTAGAAGGTTTCAAACCCCAAATCTCCAAACTAGGACCTGCCACTAAAATGGGCCCTACAAACCAATTTCTCCAATTTTTCCACCCATTAAGTACCAAGATAAATTATAAATTATACAATGATCCATTTTGAATCAACAAAAGTCCTTCCACCGGCCTTTGTAGAAGATAAACTCGCAAAGGTATAGGATATTATCTAGATGTTGTAGGCATAAAATGGCGAGCTTCAAGAGAGATGGAAAATAGTTCCCACTCTCAAGTATATTTATTTCAAAAAACAACAACCGATTTCTAATGAGATTCTACATCAAGTGAATATTGGGGTGAAGGGACTCTTAGGCCTTGTTGATTCTAGTTTTTAACTCTAGACACATCTCTAGAATGCCATAGAAATTCACGCAAAGGATGTTCATATTCAAGAATGGAAGGTGTAGTTAGCAGAGACGATTATACTATCTAAGATTTTTCTGTAATTGAATACAAAGATGTTATGACTGAAGTATCAATTCTCACAAAGAAGATTGCTTCAATTTGGTTGTTGTAGAAATAATTGACCAGTAGTTAACCTAGTTACAAGAACATTTTGAGAAGAAATATTCAATTCTCATGGATATTTAGGTAAATACAATTGAGGCCATCCAACACTATGATCAAGTCAAGATTTCAAAATACACAACTTTGGAGATTGTTACCAAGTCTCAACAAGAGCTGGAGACAATATTGAGATCATACAACAAATTGGACAAGGAATTTTTTAAGTTCACAAATCAGCTGAAGAAGTAGCTTCCCTCAATGATTTCCATTTTGCTAAAATAGGCTACATTCTCTCCAGGATGAGACACTCATAGAGTTGGAGGGATATTGACACCTTAGCATATTGTTTTCTAGAGTGTGCCTCATATTCAGTTTACCTGTATCATAATGAGTTTGCATGTATCATCTTTCGATACACACCACCTTTTGTCTTGCACATCAAAATAAAATATTTGTAATGTTAGCGCATTGGCCTGTTTCCAAAATAGCAAGTTGTGTAGAGGATAGTTAGGGTTGTAACTAATTTGTTGCTGTAATACCATGTATCTAAGGAAAATAACAAGGAAAGAGATGTTGGATAGTAGTTTTCACTACAATACATCAAATGCATATGTAGGAGAGAAAGTGAGAAGATCAAGATTTATCCCGAGAAAGTGAGAAGATCAAGATTTATCCCTATAATATTGTATAGAGTCTAGACCTATTTCACATATTGGAAAACAAGAACTATGGACTAGCTCCCCACTTTAATTTTCTATGTATAATGTTGTGTATACTATTGTGAATGCTTGTTAGTATAGATTGCGAATGTTATATATGTTTGACATAGTATGTTTTCTCTTAAGTTAAGTTATGTTTATGGAATTCTCATGAGCATCTTGGGTGAGACCTTATTCATTGAATATGCTAATGTTTGTGGGGTTATTTTAAGTCCTCCTACCTTCACATGTTTTTATGCAATTTTCTCTCTTTTGGGGAGGACGTTTTTTTTTTCCTTGGGATTTTACTCCTTTTCTTTGCTTATGAGATACTATTTTGAACTTGGGTACCTTATCAGGACTAGTTGTGGGGATACCTTTTTATCTTTTGTTTTATCCCTAAGTTCCACTTAAAGGGGGGCTTAATGGGGGATCATGATCGTGATAGGAATTTGGAGCACCATTCTCAGTGAGTTGTGAGCTCATGTATCTTTAGTGGGGAATCCACATGACCACGTGGAAATGGGAATTGGGTTAATGGATGATCTCCTTAGATTACTTTAGCACTATATTTAGTACTTGCACATGGGACACTAACTACTTTATCATGTAAGTAATCTCTCATACATGGGACCCAATTTTATGGGTGAGATTCTTGGATTACTTCAGCATTGTGGAAACCCTTGTACAGGGGATGTTGGTTCCTTGTGTTAGAATATGAAATATGTGTGCTCATTTTACAATTGAAAATACCCTTGTCACCCAACCATAGGCCAAATCCACCCTCCGAGCACCTTAACCTTGACAGGGTATCACTCCGGAAGCAAACCCTAGGCTAGATAGACAAACAAAGGGTAGCGCACCTTTCCCCAAGGATAGCGCATCAAAAAGAGCTGATCATATAATCCAAACCCTAGATAAGAGATAGTCCAAGCGTAACTTCTAGCTGCAGCAGTTGCAACGACATCTCTCCTCCAAACCTGTGCAGAAACTGGGCAACTGCAGTGTGCACAAGACTGGGCATTGCAATTCTGATACTGTCTGCCAGAATGAGGACTGGCCTCCTGTATTTATACTAATTCTGGCTAACTTCCAGGGCCGACTTCTCATTCTGGGTATCTGTCTGTTCAATATATAATATTATTTCTGGCCGTCTTCTTCTCTTGGAGGCTAATAACCTAATATAAATTATCTTCTTGAGCCGAAAAGTCTTCTAGGGTTATTATCCAACTCATTAGGGTTTCTTCTTGCTTCCCGGAGTATTCTATCGTTGTCAGGTTTACACATGGAGGTAAATACCTCCCGCAGCTACCATAATATCAACACTCCCTCCTAGCTAGGGAGGTATTACAGGTAATGGTCTTTGAGCACAAAACATACCATTCACCTGGTAGCATCAACATAGTTATATAGACTAGATCATGAGCACCATCATCATCATCAGCTACATCATCTCTCAAAACCATACTCTATATGAGTAATTAGACATGATATTCACTCCATAGAATGATACAAGAGACATTCTTCTAATCTAGAAGAGTAAGTGTTCTGAACCATTTTCTGTTTGGAAATTTTTTGTTCATCATTCATCTGGATGATAATTATTTCCAATAAAATACTTTATAGTCTTCAAGGAAATCATAACAAAATAGAACACAATTGTGTCTATCCATAGTAGTACATAACTACAATCCAGTGGTACACTACCACACCAAGTAGCAAACAAGTACTTGATTAGTAACGTATAGTCACGAACAATGGAACACATCCACCACAGTAGTATACATCTATTGTCATACACTCTTCATAAAAATAATTTGATATCAACCTGCACATAAACAATGTTATGATATAAACTGAATCATCTGGGCCAATATTTCACTCACGTCTGTGAGATATGAAAGAATATCTGCACTCGGAGTAGAACAATGAGATATCTGGACTATTCTTCTCAAGCAAGGAAGAATAATTGTCCTGTCTTCTGAACTTGGACCATTCCCCACCCTGGGCCATTCTTCCTACACTAATCAAAGTGCACCCTGGAGAGAATGTATAAACCCTAAGGAATGCCTGTCCCTGATTGCTGAGCCTGGACCATTCCCCACCCTGGGCCATTCCTCCTACACTAATCAAAGTGCACCCTAGAGAGAATGTATAAACCCTAAGGAATGAAAGTCCGAACCAGTTCCTTTGTTAACCACAAGAGGAAAAGACTGTCCTGTATCAACCTCCAAAACCAACCATTCCTCATGTAAACCACAATGAGAAATCGTTGTCCGACGAGGCGGGCTAGTCTTCTTGAGTAACCCTCAAGAAGAGAGACTTCCCTAGACCAGTCCCCATGTTAACCACAATGGGATGTCACTGTCTATGATACATCAACAATATGGACCATTTCCCATGTTAACCATAATGGGAAATCTCGATCCACTTTCCGAACATGAAAGAATCTGTCCAAGCAAGACTATTTTTCAATGAATGTCTTCAATAATATTTTAGTGCTCCCTCCCAACCTGGGAGTCATCTCTTCCTTTTTCAATAAGGAAGTCGTCTCCACGAGCTCCAGCTTGAGTATGCAAACTCTTTCATCTTTTACCAAAATTTCTGCTCATCTGCTCATTTGTGGAGATATGTATTGGAGAGCCACTTTCTCCTTTCTGGACTTCATCACAGATAATGTAATGCTTGATTTCAAATGTACTTTAGTCTGGAACATTTTCTATGGAGGCTTCATGTAGCTCTGAACAATATAGTATATCATTGTTGGAAAAACTGGAACATATCCATGTGGCACTTCTTTTGTCATCATGAGATCTGATCTATTGAGTAATCATCTTGATACAATATCTTTGTTATAGAAAATCTTCACCATGCTTTTGCTGTGCACTGGAGGTTCTCCACCAAATTGTCTTCTTCTATCTGCATGCAAGGGTCTCTTTCTAGTATGCCTCAAAGTCTTGAGGTTGCTCTTCATACGCTCTTTATTCAATTTTTCTGGAGAACATTCTTTGCATTCATCTGATGTAGAAATCCAACTCATGGATGTCGCAGATGATATAATGACTCATGTAGAGATATGTCTGGTGTACTGGAACAAGTAATCATCATAGTCTTCTCCTTCCATATGGGATAACCTATGGTTCTATATCTCGCAATGCTTTCATTCATAAGTCTTCCATACACTGTTCTTCATCAGGACTTTCAGTTCCTCTGCTTGATTGCTTTTATTGAGTTTATATCAGGCTGAGAATATTGTGATTCTTGATACAATGACTTGTTGTTCTAGCTTCTCTTTCTTTCTTGGAATCTTCATGTTCTTCCTCATGTTTAGATCTTGGGTCCATGGAGTAGATTCCATTCCCTAGAGATTCCATTTCTTTCTTTCATCATAGGATCACAGATCTAGATGGACAACTAGGGATACTCTAAGGATTTTCTTCGAAGAGGTCTTCTTCTGCGGTTGAATTGAGCACGTACTGTATTTCATGGTTACTACCATGGATATATACTTCATTATATTCAATGGATCATAAGATTAACTCCCTCCTAATCCTTGCTTGATGTATGAGTGCATATAATCGTCTCCCTCCGTCTAACAGAGTCCACGCTTTTGTTTGCATCCTTATTTTCTTCGGCAATATATAATTGGCTCTCTCTATCTAACAGAGTCCACACTTCCATCTTGTTGTCTTCTACAAAACGTCATAAGTCTTTCTCCAATTTCCTCTCGATTGCTGACTTCTTTCTGTCTTTGCTTTTTCTAAGTCTCTTCATGATTGATTTGGCTTATCTTGCAATAGCTTTCACATGATTCGTATTTAATCCTTTCATGTGTATTGTCTAATGATATCCATTCTTTTCTTGTTGTTCTTCCATAGGTATAGTTTTTCTTGGAACACATTATTTTCCAAGAGATAGATATACAAGATATGTACAGAGACGATGCAAACAAGACATGTACAAGAAATAAGAAGAGTTTTGTTACCTTTAGAAGAAGAAGTCTCTTCCATTCTACTTAGTCTTCTTTGTAGGTTCCTTTTCTTCGACAATTGATGCTTCGTGTTTCTCCTTCCTTTTCTTTAGCTCGGGACAATGATTCTTGTAGCGACCATACTTTCGAAAGTTGAAGCATTGTACTTCTGAAATGTCTTTCTCTTGATTTGGCTTCCTCCTTGAACCAAACTTCCTTTTGTTCCTGAAGTTCTTGAATCTTACTGTGAAGGCTTGATCATCGCACTTCTTTTGGGGTTTCTCTTTTGCACTGATCCTTGATTCTTCTTGAGCACAACAAGTCCAAAGTTCTTCAAATGTCGGATACTCCTTTCTTGTGTTCATGCTTGAACAAATGCATCCCACGTCTTGGGAAGACCATTGAGTACTATGTTTACCAACTCCTTCTCTGAGATGATCTCTTCAATAGCTTGTAGTTGATCTCTTAACTGAGAGATTCTCACAAATTATGATGTTATGCTTTCATCATCATTCATCTTCATGTCACAGAGCTCATTCTTTAGACTCATTACTTGTCCAATGTTTCTGACCAAGAAGAGATTTGTTAGGGCATCGTACATCTTCTTTGATGAGTCAATATGGGAGATGTAGGGTATCAAGTGGTATTTTATAGATTCCACTATGATACTCATAGCATTGATATCACTTTCTTTGAACTTCTCCATAGCTGCAACGTTCTGCGATTCCTTCTCTTTTCCTTCTTCAAACTCTGGCTTCACGATCTTTCCCTTCACGATATTCAACACTTTATTCTTGGCAAGGATGAGGTCAATCCTTGTCTTCCACGCTCTAAAGTTAGAGGCTCCATCTAGCTTGTTCTCTGACTTCATAGAATAAGTCATGGCTGATTTGACTTGGTCAAACCCTAGATTTGACCACAAACTCAAACTTGACGTCTTGGCTTGCTGAGAGTACTAGGAGATGCGCTAGGCTAGGGCACACTGATCTGTCTGGAGATTAGGTCAATCCCTTCACTTAAGGCTCCTCAACAAGAGGATTAGGGTTTCTGCAACTTCTCCTGCTAGTAACCCTAGCGACAGTGTCTTGGAAGCTTCTTCTGCTAGTAACCCTAGTGACAGTTCCTCAGCAAGATCAATATCCTAGCGGCTATGTTTCCTTCCAGTGTTTAGATTGAATGAAGGAGGTGTGGGCCCATAACATGTTAGAATATGAAATATGTGTGCTCGTTTTACCATTGACAATACCCTTGTCACCCAACCATAGGCTGAAGCCACCCTCCGAGCACCTTAACCTTGACAGAGAATCACTCTAGAAGCAAACCCTAGGCTAGATAGCCAAACAAAGGGTAGCACACCTTTCCCCAAGGATAGTGCATCACAAAGAGCTGATCAGATAGTCCAAACCCTAACCAAGAGATAGTCCAAGCGTAATTGCTAACTGCAGCAGCTGCAACGACAACTCTCCTCCAAACCTGTGCAGAAACTGGGCAAATGCAGTGCACACAAGACTGGGCACTACAATTCTGAGACTGCCTGCGAGAATGAGAACTTGCCTCCTGTATTTATACTAATTCTGGCTAACTGCCAGGGCCGAATTCTCATTCTGGGTATCTGTCTGTTCAGTATATTATATTATTTCTGGCCGACCTCGTCTCTTGGAGACTAATAACCTAATATAAATTATCTTCTTGAGCTAACAAGTCTTCTAGGGTTATTAGACAACTCATTAGGGTTTCTTCTTTCTTCCTGGAGTATTCTATCCTTGTCAGGTTTACACATGGAGGTAAATACCTCCCACAACTACCATAATATCAACACCTTGGACTACTTCGAAATTGTGATTAACACCCATACATGGGAAACTATTTTATGGTTGTACCTCCTCACTATAAGTGTTGAGGGAAATGTTTTCTAAGGGGAGATGGAGTGTTGAGATATTCCCTAATGATGTAATGCAGAGGGGGTGGGGGTTGAAGGGTCCACTAGAGTAATATTAGTGTAGATATGGCAGCCATTCGATGTAAAGTGGACTAGGTCCATTATGTTGCTTATTATTAAATAAGGCCCATTAGGTGGTCAGTATTGAATAAATGCAAAAGGGCCTCATTAAATAAAGTCCACCAGGTAGTTAACATTAGGGTTTTATAGCTAGATATAAAAAAGTGTAGAGTTTTCCATATGAATTGTATCTTGGAGTATTTTGCATTGGAGCTTAGATCATTGAAAGGTCACCCCACCTTAAGAGGTTAGAGAGTATGAGTGGATCCACTCCATAAAAGGATCATTGTATTTTGTTGCCTTACCTTAAGAGTATTTTCATAAATAAAGTGTGGATAAGTTTTTATATCTCCTTTTTTATTCACCTTTAATGGTTAAGGATCACCACATGTATTCACTTCATTTACTTCAGTGCTTTGGCATGGATGATTACAAGACCGTGTCCACTTCTCACCACATGTTAATCCTTTACTATATATGCAACTAGTCAGGACTCTGATTTATTTGATTCATACTCTCTGTGGCATTTCTTTCATAGTTGGGCTTGTCTCTTAGTTATCTCAAGATCCTCATGAGTCACTTGAAGGGAGAAAAGTGTATTCTGAGGTATATGTAGGGCACTACCAATTTTGGCATTCAGTACACCTCAAGTGTTTCTCAACATATTGAATTCACTAAATCAAATTAGGTTGGTTCAATTGATAATCAAAATTCCACCTTTGTAGGTTTATCTATTGCCTTGGTTTTGGTCCTATTGTATGGTCTTGTAAGAAACAAAAAATTATTATGATTATCCTTTGCAGAAGTTGAGTATCGTGCGATAGTGCTTACTAGTCAACGGGTTATTTGGCTTCAAGAGGTAATAATATAATTTCTCGCAAACTAGTGGAGCATCAATGAACAAAATAGATTGAGATTCATGTGTACTATGATTCGAGAGCTCATCCAACATGGTGTTCTCATCTTGAATTATTTTTCTATTGAAGAGTAGTTTGCAAACATCTTTAATAAACCTTTGGCATTGCCTAATTTTATTTAGTTGCGATTGGTGTTTGGTGTGAAGGAAGTTGTCCTTGGGGGTTTATCTTAAGTCCTCCTACCTTCACATGGTTTTATGTTATTTTCTCTCTTTTGGAGAGAATTTTTTTCCCTATGGATTTTTCTCCTTTTCTCCTCTTATGAGAGCCTATTTTGTACTTGGGTGTCATATTAGGGTTAGTTGTAGGGACCCATTTGTGTCTTTTCTTTTCTCCCCAAGTTGAACTTAGTGGGGGGTATTAGTGAGAACATATTTCACCTAGTTAGTTAAGTTTACTTAAGGTTATTTTATTGCTCACTTCAACTCACCCTTTCCTATTTATACATGTGATCTCTCTTTGTACATTATAATTTTTAGTCAATTATTTTGTGTATTCCTTCAACAATATATTTTTTTATGCTTTTTCTCTTATGAAAGGCTTCTTCGTGTTGTAGAGGTTTCTTTATCCCATGAAGTTGTTTTCCCAACTTCTCGATGTGTGGGTTTAATAGAATCTAGTGGCTCAAAATATCAATACAAAATGCTGAAATCTAACCTAAAGGAAGAATCCATTTAACCTCAACCTCTTATAGAGATATTCCCTTAGAAATAAGTACATCCCTATCATCTTGAAATCAAGAAAGTGCTAAAAGACACCGCCAATGAATACAATTTTTATTTGTATGAACATATCAATCATGGTTCACAAATCTATAAGACATGTAAACTTAAACCTAAGACATACCCAAGTTTGTAGATGCTTGTCAAATCTATCCACCTCCTTGATGTCATTTGTGTCCTTAACAATTTCATCAATGCCTCCAAGGGTTTTAAACAATCCTTTGATGGGTATGTGTGCACACAAGAAAGAGAATGTCATAAGTGGACTTGAGGTACAAATAAACTCACGAGCAAGTGGATGGACCCTCTGTTTCAATGAGACAAGACAGGTCATGAAGAAGTCATAACTTTGTGGAGGATTTTTTCAATGGAGAAAGTGCTTAAGTTTGAGTCTGTGAGTTTTTGCAATTCCAATTCACACAAAATGAATCGAGAGGCAGAGGGGGGAAATTAATGATGGAGGCAAAGGAGTCATGGGAAAAATTTTAAAATCTCGACATACACCAGTCTTTACACAACACATCAGGGATTTACCTGCTCTATCTTAGAGAGTGCCTCAACAAGTTGCTTTGTTGCACTACAATGAGCATACACATAGGTTTCTTCTTCTTTGTATTCTATAGATTGTAAAGTAAAGAAAAATAAGAGAAATAATGAAGCAGGAGGATAAGTAAAAGTGGGATGTGAGGAAGATGTCATTTTTAGGGAGAAAGGCATCTGTGAGATTCAATTCCAGGACTTAGAGTGGTACCTATAACTCCACCTATGTAAGCTGAGAAGCTGAAATATGTTATTTGAAATTTCTAAGAAGGATAAAAATTCATGCCACGACATGTTATGAATATTGTGTAGAATACCACTTGAGAGTGAATAAAAGCCTTAATTTCTCATATCATGATTGTGTCTTAGTTGAGATGAAGTTGTTAAATAAATATTGAAATAAACAAAAATTAAAATAAGGTGATAGTAAGCATTGTTAAAACATTTGTGTGGCTCATTTAAGTGGGTGTGATATTCCTTGAATAATAGTGATGAGTTAGCACACATTAGTAGATAATAGCTAGTGATGGCTATCCTCACTGTCATACCACTGAGTTATTATAGGTTTTACACCTTCAGAAAATAAATATTAAGACATAATTTTCTTAGGGAAATGTCTCAATCTCAAAACTCCATCTTGTGGTAGTTTGATTTCATATATCTAAGAGAAGTAAGTTAATACAAAGATAAATTGAATTCTTTTGGATTTTTTTTTTTGAATTTTATGAGAATTTTGTGAGCAGTTATAATTCTATTTTATTGATGAGAACATTGACTATGCTAGCCTAAATCTAATTTAACTTTGAATTTTCTAAGTTAAAAACAAATGAGATGCAAATAGTAATGTTTTTTTTGTTGAACATAGGGAAAAGTTTATAATATTTAGGGTTATTGGCCCAGCCTTTATTGATACAATGTCAAGACCCTCACAAACAAATACATCATTTTATCTGATTATTACGTCATAGGAAAACAAGCTGTTAATCAATTAAAAATAATTTTACTTACTTATAAAGAAACAATTTTACTTACTTATAGAGAAAGAGAAAGAAAAAGTAAAGACAAATTTATGCTTGCTATATACTTTCTAGCCAAAAAAATGTTTTAGCTATACATATAAAGTTTCTAGCCCAAAAAATGTTTTAGTTATACATATAAAGATTTGTATAAAATATTCTATTCAATTGATACAAATAAAATATAATAAATATTATATAAACAAATATTATAATATTTTTAACAACTATAAAATACACTTCTTTTTCTAGTCCCTACCTCAACAAGGACTCTAGTTTTCGTCAAACTGGGCTTACCACTTATTAATTCACCCACATTGCAAACATTTTAGTAAGTTTTGATAAAAAAATATATTAATTAGATTTAATTTTAAAAATAAATTATTTTTTTAATGTATGAAATTCAAGAACCAAATTTCTCATTGACTCAATCAATTTTATGTGACATGAATTCATTCCCTTGGTATATCCCAATTTATTTTCCTCCATTCTCTCAAATAATTGATGCCTAGTTTTTAGGCATTTAGAGGACATCTTACGCTCCAGATGCAAAATAAAAATTGCCAAGTGTTTCAGTGAATATGCCACGTTTCTTCTTCCTCAACGGAAGCAATGGAACCTCACACTATAGTTGGGAATATATTTAATCTCCATACTTTGTTCTTAACAAAGCGCAAAAAATTATTGCATGCTCCTGTCATCTACAACTGGTTTATTTTGTTTCACACAGTTGTGCTCACAAGTAGCATTTTTTTTTTTATCAGATCTGTATTTTTTGTTATTAAAATAGAGTGTTTGCAGTGTAGTTTCTTTTTAATGGATTAATCTACAACATGTTGTATTTATTGGATTGGATTTACAACAGATTGTACATGTTGTATCTCAATAAATAGATACGCTGCATTTTTTAAAACAGAGCATTTAAAGAAACACATTTTTTTTTATAGAGCAAAGTCTTTTTTGGGAACTTCTTAAATAGATAGAATTAGAGTTTTTTGGTTATTATTTATATATGTCATTTAAGTATGTTTGTTCTTAGATATTTCATTTTCTATAAGAGTAGGTTGATTACAACATTTTTAATATTGGAGAAGGAGAAATAACTCAAAATTCAAATGCAGTTCAGCACCAAATTCATCGTTTCGGTGGGGAAAACTATGAGTACTAGTGTGTGAAGATGAGAAATTTGCTTATCTCACAAGATTTATGGATTCTTGTTTCTATAGGTTACAAAGAGCCGGCTGATCAGGTTGCCTACAATTCTCTCTCTATTGATCAAAAGACTGAGTTGAAAGAGAACAAAAAAAGGATGCCAAAGCTCTACTCATCCTTCAAATTGGAGTTGACATCACAATGTTTCCAAATATTGCAAAATGTAGTAAGTCCCATGATGCTTGGGAAACCTTGGAGAAGGCATACACGGGATCTGTAAAGGTAAAAGTTGTCAAACTCCAAACGTTGAGAAGAGATTTTGAATATCTTACCATGAAATAAAATGAAAGTGTCGAATCTTTTATTACTAGAGTTCAAAATATCGTGAATGCTATGTATGCTCATGGTGAATCTCTTGAAGATAGGAGGATTGTTGAAAACGTTTTAAGAAGTCTTCCTAATAAATTTGAAACTGTCACTATTGCTATAGAGGAGTCAAGAGATTTATCACAACCAATCCTTGTTGATCTATTTGGAAGCCTTCAAGTACATTAGGATGAGTTAAAAAATAATGAGGAACCTTTGGATCAAGCTTTCCAAAGCAAGTTAAAGGTTGATGACAAGAAGAAATGAATTTCCACTGCCATGAATGATGCTTCTAATTTTTATTCATAATCAAATAGAGGAGGTAGAGGTTGTGGAAGAGATAGAGGAAGAGGAGGTCATGGTAGAGGAAGAAGAAACAACGTCGGGAAAGGTAAATTTCATTGCAACTATTGTAATAAATATGGCCATATTGAAAGCTATTGTTTTAAGAAGAAAATAAACACTTCTCAAGAAATTTTTAGTAAAGATAAATGTGAGAACTCTCAAACTTTGTTTCTCACATGCAACAATTTTGACGCCAAAGATTATTTTGTATGGTATTTAGACAATGGCTGCTCAAATCACATGATAGGAAACAAAAAATTGTTTGTAAAGTTAGATGAGAGTGTGAAGGGAAAAGTAAGCTTTGACAATGATAATGAGGCATAAGTAAGGGGAAAATGTAACCTTTCCGTAAAAGTAAAGAATGGAAGTATTAAGTATATACATGATCTTTTGTTTGTTCCAAGTTTAAAGCATAACTTGATTAGCATAGGGAAACTAAATTCTGAAAAATACAAGAGTGTTTTTCAAGGAATGTATTGTAAGAATTTTAAAAACAATGGCCTTGTTGTTGAAGTTCCTATGACAGATAATATGATTTTTTGTTAAGTATGGAATCAAGTGTAGCTTGCTTGAAGGTCTCGGTTGATGAGTCTTGGTTATGGCACAAGAGGTTTGGGAACCTTAATTTTGGGTCTCTTTCCTTCATGCAAATGAAGAACTTGGTAATAGGTTTTCCTTCATTAATAGAACAAGATAATAAGATATGTGAAGGTTGTGCAATAGGGAAGCAACATAGAAATAGAACTCCTCATCATCATTTTAGAGAAAGTGAACCCTTGGCCTTCGTACATGCAAATATTTGTGGCCCCATGCAAACTTTATCTCTCATAAATAATATGTATTTTCTTCTCTTTGTAGATGAATTTTCAAGGATGTATTGGATCTATTTCTTAAGTGAGAAGTCTAAAACTTTTAGTTGCTTTAAAAAATTTAAATCACTTGTTGAGAACGAATTAGGATATTTTTGAAATTATTGAGAACTGATCAAGTGGAGAATTCACCTTTGATTAATCCAAATAATTTTGCAGCTTACATGGCATCAAGAAGGAGTTAACTACTACATATACTCCTAAAAAAATGGAGTAGCAGAGAGAAAAAATAGAACAATTGTAGAGAAGACTATACATATGTTAAAAGAAATGAGTTTTTCAAACATGTAGTGGGAAGATGCAATCCATAAAATTACATATATCCTCAACAAAATTCCTACAAAGATGGTAAAAATTTATACTCTTTATGAAGCTTGGTTTTGTAGAAAAAAGCAAGGCTTATAGGTGTCATGATCCACTTACTAATAAGATTTATGTTAGTAGAGATGCGATCTTCGATGAAGGGGGAGTTTATCTCAAGAATGAAGGAGAAGATAAAGTGATTACTCCACACATTGAAAATTTAATTTTTGATAACAATGATCAGTCTTTGCATCCCTCTAATGTAAGAAATGCAGGCTCACCTTCAAGGAATTCTCCATCAAATGCATCTTCATTTTCTCCGATAGAAAGATCTCATGTTGATACACAAGCAACACCTCCATCTAGTACTCCTAGAAAAACAAGAAGTTTGAAGGAGATATATGAGACATCTAAGTATTTTGGTGATAATTTTGCTCTTTTTTCTTCTTCCCATGTTGAACCTTTTAATTTTAAAGAAGTTTGCACTGATTAGCCATGGGTGCAAGCCATGGAGGATGAGATGTCACGGATTGAAAAAAAATGATACATGGGAGTTAGTTGATCTTCCACATGGAAAATCCACTATTGGAGTAAAGTGGGTTTACAAGATAAAATTCAATATGGATGGAAGTGTTTCAAAGTATAAGCCACGTTTAGCTGCAAAAGGATATGTGCGGAAGGAAGGTATTGACTATGAGGAAACATTTGCTCCTGTAGAAAGACTTGAAACTGTAAGAACCTTTCTTTCCATTGCATCTCAGTTAAAGTTAACAGTTTATCAAATGGATGTTAAATATTCTTTCTTAAATAGATATTTGAAGGAAGAAGTTTATGCTGAAAAACCTCAAGGTTTCATTGTTAAAGGTAAAGAAGATAAGGTTTATAGGCTTAAAAATGACTTTTATGGTATTAAACAATCCCCTAGAGCTTTGTACTCTAGAGTTGATAAGTATCTTCACGATCATGGCTTTGTTAAATGTCCTTCTAAGAGTACATTGTACAAAAAGGTTGTGGGATCAAATTTCATCATTGTTTTCTTGTATGTAGATGAATCAATTTTTATGAGCACCTCACCCTCACTAGTGAAGGAGTTCAAATAGGAAATGGTTTTTGGGTATGCAAATCAAACAAATAGTGACAGGTATATCCATTGGTCAATCCAAATATGTTGAAGAATGGTTGAAGAGGTTTAACATGAAAGGTTGTAAACATATGAACACTCCCTTAGTTGTTAGGAATGAATTGATGAAGGAACATGAAACTCCACTTTGTAATGCCACTCATTATATATCTCTGATTGAGATTCTTATGTAGATATAACAAACAATAGACCCTACATCATGTTTGTTGTGAGTCTAGTTTCTAGTTTCATGCATCAAACTCATGAGTCTCATTGGAGGGAAACCAAAAGAATCCTTAGATATGTAAGTGGTACAATTTTTTGTGGATTGTTTTATAATGCTACTAACGATTCCAATGTTGTAGCATACATAGATGCAGATTGGATAGGTTGCTTCGATGATCGAAAGCTCACTTATGGATATGATTTTCTCTTTGGAGGAAATCTTATTTCTTAGAGTAGCAAAAGAAACCTGTTGTTTCTCTATCTACAAATGAAGCAAAGTATATTGCAATGTCATCGAAAAGTACACAAACTATCTGGATGGAAAGACTGTTTGAAGACTTGGGAATGAAAGTCAATAATCCAATCAAAGTCTATTGTGACAATCAAAGCACAATATCCATGATAAAGAATCTTGTATTCCACAGAAAGAGAAAACATATTGATATTCGACATCATTTCATTTGAGATCTTGTACAAGAAAAAATCATCTCTTTCGAATTTTGTCGATCTGAAGATCAATTCATGTGAAGAACACAAGAGTTTCTTAATGAAAAGCTTCACTTTGAATCCATAATAAATATATAATAATAATTGATTGTAAAATAATGATGATATTACAACGATAATGTATGCCTGATATATATATATATATATATATATATATATATATATATATATATATATATATATATATATATATATATATATATATATATATATATATATATATATATATATGCCCTATGGTTTTTTTATGAAGAGTCATGACTTTTAGTCATGATCTTTTATTACATTAATGTTTAATTTAACTTTTGTTTATTATTTTAATGTCTTTATATTATATTATTTATTTATTGTGACATTGCCCTTCCCTTAAATTTTGATTTGTCCTTAAAGCACTGGTAAGGAAGGATGTAACTGGAGAAAGTGCTATGACTCCCAGGCATCGTGTTCTTCCGGTAGATTTTTCCATTTAATCAGATATTCCTTGATTACTCGAGAACGTAATCTCTTTTCTCGTGTGGAAATATTGGCTTCGGGCTCTAAAATGATTCTTCCTTCCTCATCCAACATAGGAAGTATAGTTTGTGCCTTTTTTTGTTTCCCCAAGACTCTCTTTAGACATGATACATGAAAGACGTTGTGGATACGACTTTTATCTGGTAAATCCAACTGGTAAGCTACGTGACTGATTTTTCTATTTATTTGATATGGTCCATAAACTTTTGGAGCCAATTCATTCTTCCCATGTTGTTTAAGGGATAACTGTTTGTAAGGTTGAAGTCTCACAAATACCCAGTCTCCTACTTTGAACTCTCTTTATGTTCGGTTTTGGTCAGCTTGTTGCTTCATTTGGTTCCTTACAACTGTTAAGTTTTCTTTGAGTAACTGAAGGATTTTATGACTTTCGTCTAAATGGTATTTTACTGATGCAACTTTTATGTAGCTAGTGGCCAACTCCTTCCATGATGGAGGTTCGTAACCATAAATAACTTGGAAAGGTGTCATTTTAGCTGATGTGTGATAAGTGGAATTATACCATCACTCAACAAGGTGCAACCATTGAAACCATCTATTTTGTTTGTCGGGGATAAAATATCGAAGATAGGTTTCTAAACATTTATTGATGACTTCTGTTTGAGCGTCTGTTTGAGGGTGGTAAGCTTAGCTCATATTGAGAGAGGTTCCAATATGTTTTCAAAATTCTCTCCAAAAATTCCCTTTAAATTTGGCATCTCTATCGTTGATGATAACCTTAGGGAACCCATGTAGTTTGTAAATATTTTTACAGAATATTTCAGCCGTTTGTTTTGCTGAATCTGTTTTCCTTACTCCAATAAGTGTGCATACTTAGTTAGTTTGTCTACTACTACTAATATTTTATCTTTTCCATTGGATATGGGTAGTCCTTCAATGAAATCCATTGAAATTTCTTCCCATTTTTGGTTGGGAATGTGTAACGGGTGGAGTAACCTAGGGGTCAACATATTTTCATTCTTGTTCCTTTGACAAAGATCAAATTCTGTTGCATATTTTTGAATATATGCACTCATCCCTTTCCAAAAAATTATCTTCGTGCATTAAAGTATGTTTTGAAAAATCCTACATGACCTGCAGCTAGGAAATCATGAGATTCTTGAATAATCGTGGCTTTAAATCTTGAGTTGGTATTAAAGTAGATTCTCCCTTTATACCATAAGATGTCATTTTTCCATTCGAACTTAGGATATTGATTTAAATTGTTGATTATAGAGAAAGTCTCTGATTTTTTTTCATACTCAGTTCATATTTCATCCAACCATTCTGGAAGGGATATTGATATTGCAAAAACTTGTGTTTCTTCATCTTTTTGTGATAGGGCATCAACTGTGATGTTGTCTTTTTCTCTTTTATGTAGAATTTCCATATCAAACATGGCAATTTTCTCTATCCACTTTTGTTGTTTGGTTGATAATTTTTTTTGTTGTGACAAGCACTGGAGACTGTTATGATCTATGTGTATCAAGAACTTACTTCCCAATAGATATTGGTGCCCTTTTGTTAATGCATGCATGATAAAAAACATTTCCTTCTTGTAAGTGGATTGTAATCATTCCGTTTGATTTAATTTCTTTCTCTCAAAAGCTATTGAGTGCCCATCTTGCATCAATATTGCTCCAATTCCAAAACCTGACGTGTCACACTCGATGATGAAAGGTTTGGAGAAGTCATGTGTTGCTAATACCGAGGTTGTGGACATAATGTTTTTTAAGTTTTCAAAACATTTTTGTGCTTCCCAATTTCATTGGAAAGAGTTTTTCTTAAGGATATTTGTTAAAGGGGCGGTTAAATGAGCATAATTCTTGGTGAATCTTCGATAATATCCTGTCAATCCTAGAAATCCTCTTAACTTGGATATGTTTTTAGGTTTAGGCCATTCTATGATTGCCCTGATTTTCTTGGGGTCCAACTTGACTCCTTTTTTGGATATGATGTGACCAAGGTACTCTACTTCCTCCTTGCCAAACATACATTTTGACATTTTGGCATAGAATTGATTTTATTCCAAAAGAGATAACACTTGTCCCAAATGTTTCATATCCTCCTCCCATGTTTTACTGTACACTATGATATCATCGAAGAAATCTAAGAAATGTTTCCGTAAGTATGGGTGAAATAATTCATTCATTGTGGCTTGGAAAGCAGCGGGGCCATTAGTTATCCCAAAAGGAATCACCTTGAATTCGTAGTGTCCTTCGTGTGTCCGGAAATCAGTCTTGTCTACATATGCTACTCTGACTCTAATATGATAGTACCCAGATATTAAATCAAGTTTTGAAAAATATCTTGCTCCACGAAGTTCATCCAACATTTCATCAATAAACGGGATGGGAAATTTATTTTTAATTCTTATTTTGTTTAGCCCTCGGTAATCTATTCATAATTTGAAAGACCCATCTTTCTTTCGAACTAACACTACTGGAGATGCATATGGACTTCTTCTTTCGTGATGACACCACATTTTAATAGGTCTTGGACTAATCTTTCTATCTTTGTTTTGTGGTGATGAGGGTATCTGTATGGTCTAACCTTGACTGGGCTTGATCCTAGTTTAACTTCAATTATATGTTCAATTCTTCTTTGAGGCGGTAACTCCATGGGAAGTTATTGAAATACCTTCTTATGTTTTTGAATTAGATCTTGGACGTCCGATGTTCTAGAGTCATCCTGTTTTGATTCTTGTATTTATATGTTGTGGCATTGGATGAAGTATGCGACTGCTCCTTTTCGAATCATTTTTTTCATTTGTTGTGACGACACAACCTGTGTTTGTGGAGGTTTAAAACCATCTAATTTATAACTTTCCCATTTCCACTTGAATTGGATGAAATATTCCTGGTGATTGACTGAGTATGTGCCCAAGGTTTGTAACCATTGGACTCCTAAAACAACATCTACTCCTCCCAGAGGGACGGTGTAGAGTTCTGATTCCAAATTGAAATTTTGGATTTGGAGTTTCACATTATGGAATTTTCCGACATTTCCAATTATTTTTCCATTTGCAACCATTACTTTCATTTATGGGACTGGATATACAAAAAATATGAGTTTCCTTGCAATCTTGATATCGAGGAAATTGTGGGTACTTCCAGTGTCGATTAGTATGGTGACATTATGATTTTTGATATGTCATTTTAATTTAAGAGTTTGTTTTTGGGTAATTCCTTGTTGATGATTGCAGTGTCGTGTGACATTCTTCAGGTCGTTCTCCTCTGGACTGAGTTGAGACAATCTGTGAGAGAGACCATGTGTTGGGTGTGCCCATGTGATGGGTGTGTGTCAGACTCTGGACTAAGTTTTGATGATGTGTGGTATCTTGTCTACTCCTCTAGACTGAGTGATATGACTTGAGATGGTATACTTCCTTGTACTCCTCTGGAATGAGTTGAGTCGACTTGAGATGGTCTCCTGCCTTGTACTCCTATGGACTTAGTTGAGTCAACTCGATATGGTTCTCCAGATGATACTCCTATGGACATAGTTGAGTTAATCTATTGAGAATGAAATCCATGTGGGTGAGAACATGTGGACGTGTCCCTAATGGCTGAGCACTAGAGGGGGTGTGAAATCCCTTGCTATATTTTCAGAGAGTGAGACTTTGTTAAACCCTAATTTGATTTGTAAAGGGTACAAGTCAGCCCCACCATGTAAAGATAATTAATATTGTGTCAAAGATTAATTATATTTTCAAGTTGTATAGGTGGGGCCTATTGTGCCAAGTGGCATGTCTATTTGTTGAGTTAAGTGTGTATCAATAAGAGATAGATCCCTAATGTGGATCATCTCACACACACTAACACAATGCAAGGTATGAACTTGGGAAGAGGTATGAAATTTGGGACACACTTTCCTAGGTGCCAAATTCCTCAGTAATATAAGAACCCTCTTGTGTACTAGGGTTTGGTGGTGGATGGTGGATATTCTCTTGGAAACATAAGAAAATGATTGATGGGGTTTTTCCTTGGTTGAGAAATGTTTTCCCAGGATATTTCTGGTGTCTTTTGTGCATTGTTATTCTTCTTGTGATCTTGGTTTACTGCAACTATTGTATTGTTGTTGCAGTCATTGTTTATGGTTAAGTTCATGCTAAATTGAAAATAAAATACATGCTTGAGCTAACCATAAAAAATTAAACATGGTATCAGAGAAGTTCCTAAATATGATCATGTGCATAGTAAATGAAGGCAGTTCGTGGACATCTAAAAGTTGTCATACCCCTGCTGTTGGTGTAACGAGAGGGCCAAACCCTCACTTAACTTGTGTGGTGATTTTTGAGGTTGTCCGCGGGTCTATTAGCCTAGGTCGAGCCTTGATTAAGGGATTAAAATATGGTCAAGTATGGAGAGGCTACTCCAGGGATGCCACAGCCAGAAGAACCCTTGACGAAAGACCTAAAACCACATAACTAAAATATAATTGTAGACTAAATTTTTAGGTAGATCTGAGGTAGGTTCTGAGGTATCTTAAAGGCTGAATGTGTGACGGAATTTTATGACAAAACCATGGCAACACTAATTGGATCTAAGGTCAGTTCTTATGACAGTTTTTGAAGAAAAATTAAAGTCAGTTCTTGTGACAGAGTTTCGGCCTGTTCTAAGGCCATTTTTGAACAAGTGATAAGGAAACATGAAGCCGTGTTTGCAGAAGCATTCTAGGCCAAATCTCAAGGTTTGTTCTAAGCCTATTCTATCTCAGAATTAAGGCTATGACAAAAAGAAATCAGAGGTAGTGAAAATGTGATTTTTGAGGTAGTGAAAAGGGTGATCTCTAAGGCAGTGAAAAGGTGACTTCTGAGGTAGTAGACTAAATATATCTGAGGCTATAAGGGAAAGATACCTGTAGAAACAAGGCCAAATTTTTGAAGCTTATTTGAGGCCTAATTCCAAGGCAAGATTTGTCAGTATTAAGGGCAGATATAAGGCTTGTCCTGTAGCAGAGATTAAGGCTAAGATGACATATGTTTCAAGGTATATTAAGATATGTTCCGAGCAAGGATGATTTTAAGGATGGAAATTTATTTTAAAATGTAGAAATCTTGGCGAATCCTACTAATCCTTCATATGCCAACTATAAATGTTTGGCAATATTTTTGTAAAAATATTCAAATTTCTAAGGATTTTATATAGTTTTTATAATTTTTTGGCGATTTTTAAGGTAAAATAATTTTATCCTATAGAATTTGGGCGAATCATTTTTAAAATAGCGAATCTCATTTTTGGAAAAACCATGGAAAATTAGCCCATGAGCGAAATTTAGCCCCTAAAATCATCCATGGTTTCGAGGCCTATACTACCTACAACCATCCAAAAAGGCAGAAGTGTCAGAGTATATTGAGAAGCAGTTAGACCAAGTTTGAATCTTGGGCACAAGTTTTAGGTTTGCTACAGGAAGTATATCTAAATCTGAGTTTGAAGACATTTTTGTTTTTGAGGTAAAAATCCTGAAACTTGTCTCCAGAACAATCCTTGGGGTGAATTTTGAGTGTGTGCTATAAAGTGGATCTTATTCAAGCTCTAGTGAGGATACTAGACTTGCAACTAGTGATGTGCAAGGTTTCAAGCCCTTGTCACTATGCGAGAAGAGAGGAAATAAACTTTAGCCACCTCAAAAGAAGTCAATGAATGCAAGAAAGAATGACGATGAGTTATTCTCTATCTCATCTTTCTTAGGAGGACTGAAAGAAATATTGAGCATGATTGTAGACTGAGGTAAATTTTTGCTACTTTCCTTATTTGATCATTACTCTGTAGTAGCTTGAATTTTATAATGAAGGGTGTTATCTTTGGTGTGGGAGCCCTCATGACTTGGATCATTATCCCTGGTACGGAAGTCCAACATTTTCTTGGTAATTGGTTGTTATCCTAGTACAAGAGGCCATTTTGGTTGTTATCCCTATGGGAGACCATCTTGGTTGTTATCCTAGTGCAGGAAGCCATTTTGATTTTTATCCTTGCGGGAGGTCATCTTGGTTATTATCCTAGTATGGGAGTTCAACAAAGTACTGTAGAGGCACTAGAGGACCTAAGAAGACATGGGATGTCTCGAGGATAGAAACACAAGAAAATGATGATGTATCACAATTTCCTCCAAGGAAAATGTTTATTCTTTCGACTTCAAAGGGAGTCACTTGACTTAGAGGGAGTCAAACTAATTGAGAAGAAAATAGAGACAATACCTTCTCCCCCTTCAAAAATTCAGAGGGATACATTTACTAATCCAGTTGATGCAGTTGATCATGTAGCTCCAGTTTATGTTCCCGAATACATTGCAGTAGGCCGGAAAAAGCCTACATGGGCTCGACAGACTCCATAGGAGGAAGAGGGACATGAAACTCCTCGTGTTACATTCTGAGAGAGAAAGAGACCACATAGATTTTGAAGATATGTTTCAGCTAAGAGCCACACCATTGATACTGATCCTTCTTGTCATGGAGAAGCAACATGTTAGCAGGTTTGGAAAGATGCCATGACATAAGAGTACCAGTCCATCATGAAGAATGATGTGTGGGATATTGTTCCGAGACCAGAATGGAATTCTGTAGTGACTTCCAAGTGGATATATAAGATCAAACATGTAGATGATGGAAGTGTCGAGAAGTACAAAGCGATATTTGTGGCTAGAGGATTCTCTTAGGTGGAGGGAATTGATTATGAGGAGACATTTCCTCTTGTTTCCCGATACACTTCCATCTGTACGATTATTTCCCTAGATGCATCCATGGGTTGGAGACTACATCATATGGATGTAAATACAACCTTTCTCAATGATGAGATTGAGGAAGAAGTTTACATAGAGAATCCAGATGGATTCATGACACATGAGAAGGAGTCTCATGTATGTAGGTTGAAGAAAGTCTTGTATGGACTAAATAAGGCACCTCATGCATGGTATGAGAAGATTGATGGATACTTGATGAGTTTGGGCTTCAACAAGAGTGTTGTTGATCCCAAACCATACTACCACATTGTTGGTGACAAGTACCTGATTTTGGTCCTATATTTGATAACTTATTCCTCACTGATTCAAAAATCCTTATTGTTGAATGCAAGCATGCATTGGCTTATGAATTCGAGATGGACCTTGTTATGGTGCACTACTTCTTGGACTAGAAGTATGGTAGAGGAATGATGAGATTTTCCTGGGTAAAGGAAAATACACAGTGGATATTTTGAATAAATTTGGGATGACAGACTGCAGATCTATGCCTACACCGATGGTGATAAATTTAAAGAAGATGAACGACTTCTTCAGAGTTAGGTGAGATTGATCCACATATTCACAGACAACTGATTGGATCATTAATGTACCTGGTTAACATTGGACCTGATATATTCTATGAAGTGAGTGTAATGGATAACAACAAAGCATGTGTTGAGATATCTACGAGGCACAGTCGATTATGGCCTGAGATATGCCTCCAGTGTGGACATGAGATTGAAGGGATATATCGATGAATATTAGACAGGGAGAGCAGTGGACTAGAAGAGCACATCTAGTTGTTGTTTTAATTTGGGATCTGCCATGGTTTCCTGGTGCAGTAGGAAACAAAATTTTGTGGCTTTGGGTACCGAAGAAGCATAGTACATTGCATTGTGTGTGGAAGTCCACGAAGCAATGTGGCTTCATAAGTTCCTTGAATAATTATTTGTACATGAGATGGATTCCACTGTTATCCATTGCGATAACTAGAGATGTGTGAAGCTCTCCGAGAATCCTGTGTTTCACGATAAAGAGAAACACATTGAGATAAAATACTATTATATCAGAGATATGGTGTAGAGGAAAGAAATGCATGTGCAATACCTTTCTACACACAAGCAGGTTGCAGATGTCTTCACCAAATCACTTGCCAGGACAAAGTTTGAGTACTTCCGTGAGAGACTTGCCCTGGTGGAGAATGCCTCCCTAGTTGAGAGAGAGTGTTGATGATTACAACATCATGTGACATTCTCTAGGTCATTCTCCTCTAGACTGAGTTGAGACGATCTGTGAGAGAGCCCATGTGTTGGGCGTGCTTATGTGATGGATGCATGTTAGACTCTAGACTGAGTTGTGATGATGTGTGGTCTCTTTTCTACTCCTCTGGAATGAGTGAGATGACTTGAGATTGTCTCCTACCTTGTACTCCTCTAGATTGAGTTGAGTCGGCTTGGGATGGTCTCCTTCCTTGTACTCCTATGGACTTAGTTGAGTCGGCTCGAGATGGTTCTCCAGATGATACTCCTATGGACTTAGTTGAGTTAATCTATTGAGAGTGACATCCCTGTGGGTGAGCATAGGTGGATGTGTCCCTAGTGGATGATCACTAGAGGATGTGTGAGATCCCTTTCTATATTTTCAGAGAGAGACTTTGGTAAAACCCTAATTTGTGTTGTAAAGGGTACAAGTTGGCCCCACCATCTAAAGATAATTAATATTGTGTCAAATATTAATTATATTTTCAAGTTCTACAGGTCGGTCCTATTGTGCCAAGTGACATGTCTATTGGTTGAGTTAAGTGTGTATAAATAAGAGATATATCCCCATTGTGGATCATCTCACATACACTAACTCAACGCAAGGTTTGAAATTGTGAAGAGCTCTGAAATTTGGGGTGCACTTTACTAGGTGCCAGTTTCCTTAGTCATAGCAACACCCTCTTGTGTGCTAGGGTTTGGTGGTGGATGGTGGATCTTCTCTTGGAAATATAATCAAAGGATTGTTGGGTTTTTCCCTGGTTTGAGAAGGGTTTTCCCAAGATATTTTTGGTGTCTTTTGTGCTTGGTTATTCTTCTTTTGATCTTGGTTTACTTCATCTATTGTATTGTTGCTGCAGTCATTGTTTATGGTTAAGTTGATTCTAAATTAAAAATAAACTACATGCTTGAGCTAACCATAAAAAATTCAACATGCCTGTGATGGCTAGGAGCGATATTGTTGGTGTGTTGTATTCTATGAGTTCTGAAGTGTCATTTTGGAAATTTTCCATTTCTTAATTTATTGATTCTGTTGAGTCTGATTCGCCATATTTTTCTTCTTCGCAAGTGTACAATTTTTTTGAGTTATCTTCGATCTGACACCTATGTCTTGGGTCCCATTTCTCTCCACATCATTTAAATTTTCCTTCTTTTACCCTTTGGGACTCTAAACTTCTTCTTATATCTTCACGTAGATTGGGTGGTATGTATTTTTAATTTTCTGTGGTTTGAGGTACACTCCTTCTTGAGTAAACCTTGTTGAATCTTGATTGGCCTTCTAGTTTTTCTTCTATGGCTTTTGCCTTGTGCATTTCTCTTTCTACTGTAGTAACCTCATGTAATCTTAACTCATATTGGATATGTGGTTTGAGACCACCTATGTAATACTGGAGTGATTGATCATCATATAGTCCAAATACTCGAGTGGCGATAGATTCCCATTGATGCGTAAATTAATATATGCTTCCTTTTTGTTGTAATTTGGTGAGTTTTGAAAAAAAAAAATTCGAGATGCCCTGAAATCTTTAAAAAAAATCATTTTTGAAAGAATTCCAATTATATGACTGGATTCTTCCTTTCCACCATAGATACCAATTGTATCCATTTCCTTCAAGGTACATGGATTCGTATTTGACCTTTTCTTCATCAGTTGTAAAATTATGTATATGGAAATATTCTTTAGTTTTGTTAAACCAAGCCACACATTAGTTATTGGCTCCATTGTATTTTGATAGTTCAATTTTGGATTTGGGAGGATAAATTATTAAGGGTTGATGTTGTGATATAGGTTGGGAATTTGAATTGTAGGGAGGTGGTGGCAACGATGGTGGTGATGTGTTAGATGTGCTTGAGTTGCTTGGTTGTGGTTGGGTGGATTGTTGGTGCCCTTGGCCTTTTATTAACTTTAAAAGATCATTAAGCTTTTCTTCCTGATGTTGTGTAATCACAACCAGACTTTGCTGCAAATCGTCATTTATTTCTCGTTTGAAGTTTCCCAAACCTCGTTGTAGGTTAACCCCGAGTTCTTGAAAAATATTTTTTTTAAGATCTTGTTTAGATTATCCATGCCTTTTTGTAATTCAATTCTGACTTCCGTTGAATTTTTTTCTTTAAGATTATGGGTCAACTCTTGTTTGAGTGTCTCATTATTAAGCCTTATTTCTTCTAGTAACTCATCGTGGGTTTTTTGTATTGATTTTTGAGTGATTTCCTAATTCTTTTACATTCCTGATCTATTTTTTCTACTTGAGTTTTTTATTTTGACATCCTTCTGGTGTTTGGGGGTGAGAATTTTTCTATAATTTTGATCTTGTTTGGAATATCCCCATTTTAATTATTTGAATTAAATAATTTTATGTAGTTTAAGGTGGAAGGATGTGTGCCAAGTTGTGGAGAGTGGAGGGTGTGTAAGAGTGGAGAGTGTATGGTGGGTGAATGATGAAAGGAAAGGAGAATGGGAGAGGGACGACATGGGAGTGAGGTGGACGCAGACTGTGGAAGAATGGGGACGTAGACTATGGGAGAATGGCGGGATGCAGACTGTGGGAGAATGGGGATGCAGACTGTGGGAAATGATAAGGGGGACACAGACTATGGGGGAATGGGGAGGGGGTGGAGGGTGCGTGGGAGTGGACAGGGGGTGGAAATAAGTTGTAATATACCAGATATAAAATGTATGCAGAACATAAATAAAATGCTAGAAATGGTAGAATAACATCAATATAACCAGAACATTCACCACAATAGCACTGAAATGATAAGAGAACAATACAAGAAATAACACTTTGAATCTGAAAGCAATGTTCACGGGCCTCTTCGAGGGGGAAACCTCTAGTTGAGTAGATCTCTATTACAATAATATCCAAGCTAGGGTTATCATACCCTCGACTCCTATTTATACTAAAAATAAGCATCTAGAGGAAGATCCTTCTAGAAGCAAAAGCTTCTATTAGGTCTTCTTACATCCGCCTTATTCTATTTTATTGAAAGGCCTTATTAATATTGACCTTTATTACATCCGAATATATTGTTCTACCTATGTGTGAGTTAGGACCCTAACATGTCCACCCCCTTAAAAACAACCTTGTTCTCAAGGCTTGAGATGAAGAAATTGTTGCAGAATGGTAGCTAGTTCCCAAGTGGCATGTGCTGGAGTTGTAACTTTCCAATGGACTAGCACTTCCTTGATGGTTCTATGACGTAGACTACGCTAATGCTGGTCCAAAACTGCTTCTGGCTGTAGCCAAATGGATCCTTCTTAAGCTAACTTTGGAAGGTTGGTTTGAATTTGGCACTTAGCTCCAATCACCTTCTTTAAGCATGAAACATGAAAAACAGGATGTAGCTTCGAATGGTTGGGAAAATCTAACTGATAGGCTACTTGTCCCACACGCTTGAGAATGGTATAAGGACCATAAAATTTGGGTGCTAGCTTCTGACAATGCTCGGCCTTGAGGGAAGTTTTCTTGTAAGGTTGTAGTCAAAGAAACACCTAATCCCCTTCTGCAAATTGATGTTCAGAGCGACCTTGATCTGCTTTTTGCTTCATGCGATTCTATGCCATGACCAAATTCTCTTTGAGTGTACGGAGAATAGCTTCTCGAGCTGTAAGTGTTAGGTCAACCGCCTGGACCTTCGAGGCAACTGGTAAGTATGAGAGAACTGAAGGTGGCTTCTGTCCATATACTACTTCAAAAGGAGTCATATGTGTAGCTGTATGGTATGAAGTGTTGTACCACCATTCAACTAGGGGTAACCATTGAGCCCACTGATTTTTCTTTTCCGAGGAAAAACACCTCAAATATGTTTCCAAGCACTTGTTGACAACTTCCATTTGGCCATCAGTCTGGGGATGATAAGCTATGCTGAGATGCAATTCGATGACTTGTATCTTGAACAGTTCTTGCCAAAAATTGCTTGTGAAAGTTGGGTCATGATCAGAAACAATAGAGTGCGGCATGCCATGAAGCTTGAAGACCTGATCCATGAAAATTTGAGCCACTGTGGATGCTGTAAATGGGTGTTGAAGGTCGCATAAATGAGCATACTTTGAAAGGCGATCAACAACCACCATGATGACTGATTTATTTCCCAATTTGGGTAAGCCGGTAATAAAATCCATAGAGATATCCTTCCAAATAAGGTGGAATCGGGAGCGGTTGTAGTGTGCCCAGAGATTTGACTGTTTCTCCCTTGTTGCGTTGAAATACATCACATTCAACGACAAAATTATGAATTTTATGTTTCATACCATCCTAGAAAAAGGAACGTTGGACCCTGTCATAGGTTTTGGTGAACCCGGAGTGCCCTGCTGTGGGTGTAGCATGAAGCTCAGAAAGTACCGTGGATTTAAGCTTTGATTGTTTACTTAAATACAAATGGCCTTTGTGTCGAAGTTCATCATGGAGCCATGAGTACCCTGGGGAAGTTGGAGCATTGGACTGCAATTGTTGGATCAACTGCGAACTTTTGGGATCTTGTAGCCATTCCTGCCGAATGGCTTGGAGCCAATTTGGGACAATGAATGAAAGAGAAAAAAGGGATCCTTCATCTTCATATTTGTGGTAAAGTGCATCCGCAACCACATTGTCTTTGCCTTTCTTGTAAATGATCTCATAATCATATCCAAAGAACTTAGTCACCCATTTTTGTTGTTTTGGGGAGGAAATGAGTTTTTCCAGAAAATACTTGAGGCTTTGATGGTCTGTCTTAATTTGGAAATGTTTCCCCAATAGATAAGGGCGCCATAGATCAACGACATGTAGAATAGCCAACATTTCCTTTTCATAGATGGATTTTCCCAGATTTCTTTCAGATAGTTTCTTGCTGGTAAAGGCCAAAGGTCGACCCTCTTGCATAAGGACAACACCAATTCCTTTCCCTGAGGCATCACATTCCAACACAAAGGTATTTGTGAAATCAGGAAGGGTGAGGACTGAAGTGGTGCACATGGCCATCTTCAAGGTGTGAAAATCTTGAGCAACGGCTGGAGTCCAAGTGAAAGAGTTATTTTTGAGGAGAGCAGTGAGAGGTGTTGCAATCTTCCCATAATTCTTAAAAAACTTGCGACAATACCCTGTTAAGCCCAGAAATCCACACAAGCTCTTGAGAGTCTTTGGGTGAGGCCAGTCTTGCATAGCTTCAATCTTTTTAGGATTCACTCTGACGCCATCCTTGCTAACCAGATGACCCAAGTATTCTACTTTTGAGGAGCCAAAAGCACATTTAGACTGTTTCAGGAAAAGTTGGTGCTGAGAGAGTAGATGGAGAACTCGATCCACATGAGCAAGATGGTCTGTCCAGGTTTTTCTATAGATGAGGATATCATCAAAGAAAACTAAGACAAAATGGCAGA
>ML778374.1:715150-725212 GCA_009831015.1 Picea engelmannii | reverse complement strand
AAATATTGGGAGGAAGGCTTCCGAGTACAAGGGGAATGGAATGATCATGAACGCCACGGGAAGGAGGGAGTCTTTGGGGAGGTGAAAAGACCAATTGATGTTTAGAAAGGATGGCTTGGAGGTCTTGCAGGACCGAGGGTGTCTCTGTTACTTGTATGGCATGGAGTTGAGTGATAACACTAGAATGACCTTTTTTGAGCAGCTTTTCCATGTGAGGGGAACTAATGATCTTAGGTGAACTGACAGTGATGCCTTGGAACCTATATTGGTGGCCCTCCTGGTTGAATTGCATGGTTAAGTCTTTAAAATCCATGAGAATGGGACCCAAAGTCCTTAGCCAGTCTGCACCCAACACAATGTCACAACCTCCCATGTCAATAGAAAACATATGGGATTTCAGGTGGTAGTCACCAATTTGGAGATGCACATTTTCACAACGCCCTCCACATTTCATGGAACCACCATTGGAAATCATGATTTCGAAAATATTGACGGCATGGATGTAGCAATGAGTTTCTTGGGCAATGCGGCGATGAATAAAATTATGGGTGTTTCCACTATCAATCAGAATAATGTCCTTCCAATTCTTGATGTAATCGATTAGCTTGAGGGTTTGGGGAGTGGAGAAGCCAGTGAGAACATTGAGGGAAATGACCAGTTCTACTTCGGGAGGGTCTGAGGGAGGGGTTATGTCAGTGGATTCAGGTGACTCAGACACAAGGGGAGTTACTACATCCTCTTTCAAAATATCCTCGGAGATGGCCATAAAAATATTTTTTTCTTTACACTTGTGGCTCGAGAAATATTTGTCATCACAGTTATAACAGAGGCCTTTGAGTTGGTGTTCAACCATTTCAACCCTGGTCAATTTTTGGATATTTAGTGGAGTAGAGGGAGTAGTGGGATTTACTGGTTTAGGGTGAGGGATAAAGGAGGGTTTTCAGTTTTCAAAGGATACCACATGTTGTGCTTCTTTATATCTTTTGGTAGCCTCCACCCAACTCTGAGGCCGAGCCATGAGGACATGGTCCCAAATATCATCCTCGAGGCCGCTGATAAAACACTCTCGAAAAAAGGCATCAGACATGCCCTCTGTTCTAAAAGTTAGGCGCTCAAAGGCAGCTATAAAGTATTCCACTATTCCTAATTGTTTCAACTTTTTCAAATGACCCAAATGGTTGGTGTCAGTGTCAAAGCGTTCATAAAGCTCTGCCACAAAGTGTATCCAAGCAATATACCCTTGACGAGAAGTTTTTCTCCATTGCCACCATTGCCAACGTTCTTGATCTAGATGGAGAACACCATACCGGAGTTTGGCCAATTCATATGTAATGTCATATAAAGAGAAATAATGTTCCATTTGGGTTACCCAACCAGTGGGGTCTGAGCCATCAAATTTGGTCACAACCACCTAGAGAAGGCGTAGGTCACATTGAAAGTGATGGTTCTGAAAGTTATTGGAATGAGAGGAATGGTCACCTTCGGGATGTGGAGGTGAGGAAGAGGAAGGGTTATCTATTGGGATATGCAGTTTGGTGCAGAGTGCCAAAAAGACTAATTCAAGCTGGGTGGTGAGGTCTTGTTTGATTTCCTCCATTGAGGACTGGATGGTTGTATTGATGGCTGAAACATTGGCACTAAGTTGTTTCACTTCTTGTTGGGTTTTGATGAGACCAGATTGCAATGTGTTGAAGTGAGCTTCCAAGTCTTGGCTACAGGTATGGGCCATGAGGACGGGGGAACTGAAAAGGAGCGGGCGGGGTCAATTTTTTTTTCCGAAAAATGATATGGATAAATGTGATAAGGGAGAAGAGATGAATCCAATGAAATAGGTCTCAAATAATGGTGAAAAAATTTCCATACTTTTTTTTTTTCTGTGGAGTTATACTCTGGTCTGAAGAATACTGCAGAGAGGAAATGCCCAAATGCTTAACCAGAAAGAAATGTGTATTTACTTGGCAACCTGAACACAGTTGCGCGAAAATAGATCTTGTCTATTTTAATTTGTTTATGTTTCTGTCCTCAAGGGTTAGGTATTCAAGGGTTCTACAGATAAGGGTTTTCCCTATGGTATATCTCTATGATATACGGGTGGGGTCCAATAGTAGTACTTGGCCCAATATCTCAGGGCACTAACTAAGGAGGATAGACTGTACCCTTAACCGTACTACCCAACCACCCAGGTACTAGAGAGTATGTTCCCGAGTGTTGTTCTCGATGACACTATAGCAGTCAGGCGACTGATCGGTTTATCTAAAGAGGGCTTAAGGTAATCTAGGTCGATCCGTACACAAGTGTTGTCTAATGCACTACCACTCGAAGGGGTACCAATAGGGGTTACAAGGGTGGCCAATAGATGTGCGCTTAAGTACCACTTGTATTTCCTGCATGTATGAATCTCTCAGCCGCGGGTTTATGCGCATAACGACAGATCTTTGTGGCTTAAAGACGCCGGAATACGTCTCTACCCTAAAATTTGTTTTTAACCCACCCTTTCTGCCGAGGAAAGTGCTCTGATACCACTTGTAATATACCAGATATAAAATGTATTCATAATAGAAATACAACGCTAGAAATGGAAGAATAACAACAATATAACCAGAACATTCACCACAATAGGATTGAAATGATAAGAGAACAATAACAATAATTAACACTTTGAATCTGAAAGCAATGTTCACGGGCCTCTTCGAGGGGGCAACCTCCAGTTGAGAAGAGCTCTATTACAATAATATCCAAGATGGGGTTCTCATAACCTCAACTCCTATTTATACTAAAATAAGCATCTAGAGGAAGATCCTTCTAGAAGCGGAAGCTTCTATTAGGTCTTCTTACATCTTCCTTATTCTATTTTATTGAAAGGCCTTATTAATATTGACCTTTATTACATATGAATATATTTTTCTACCTATGTGTGGGTTAGGACCCTAACATAAGTCACAGGGTAGTGTGGATAGGTCGTGAGGGAGTGGGGGAGAGTTACGAGAGTGAGTGGGGGAGGGTTACGGGAGAGTGCAGGGGAGTGGAGAGGGGGTGTGAACAGGTCGCGAGGGAGTGGGGAGAGGCTGCGAGGGAGTGGGGGAGGGTTACGAGAGGGAGTGGGGAGGGTTATAAGACAATTACAAGAGGGTGGTAAGGCTGCAGTTTCAGAATGTGGAGGAGAGTTTAGGGAAACAGGGGTTGCGGGGTGAGGGAAAATGACGTGGGGCGTGTGGGGAACGAGGGGGTTGCAGAGAGGGGAAAAAATTTGGGGTGTGGGGAATGAATGTGATATGGGGGAGCGACCGACTATGATACCATTGTGAAGAACACAAGAGTTTCTTAATGAACAACTTCACTCTGAATCCATAATAAATATTTAATAATAATTGATTGTAAAATAATGTTGATATTACAACGATAGGGCCTACCTATATATATATATATTCCCTATGGTATTTTTATGAAGAGTCGTGACTTTTAGTCATGACCTTTTATTACATTAATGTTTAATTTAACTTTTATTTATTATTTTAATGTCTTTATATTATATTATTTATTTATTGTGACAGTCTCATTGGCGGAAAACCAATAGAATCCTTAGATATATAAGTGGTACAATTTTTTGTGGATTGTTTTATAATGCCACTAATGATTCCAATGTTGTAGCATACACAAATGCAGATTGGACATGTTGCTTGGATGATCGAAAGAACACTTATGGATATGGTTGTCTCTTTGGAGGAAATCTTATTTCTTGGAGAAGCAAAAAGAAACCCATTGTTGCTCTATCTACAACTGAAGCAGAGTATATTGCAATGTCATCGACAAGTACAAAAACTATTTGGATGGAAAGATTGTTTGAATACTTGGGAATGAAAGTAAATACGCCAATCAAAGTCTATTGTGGCAATCAAAGCAAAATATATGTGAAAAAGAATCCTGTATTCCACAACAAGAGCAGACATATTGTTATTCCACATCATTTCATTAGAGATATTGTACAACAAAAAATCATCTCTTTCAAATTTTGTTGATCTGAAGATCAACTAGCATGCATTTTTACTAAGGCTCTTCCAAAGGATAAATTCACAAATCTTAGACTGCTGCTAGGAATTAAAAAATTGACATCAGGGGGGAGATTGAAATAATTGATGCCTATTTTTTAGGAATTTCGAGGAAATCTGGCCGGGTTGTTGCACTCCAGATGCAAAATCAAAATTGCCAAGTGTTCTGGTGAATGTGTCACGTTTCTTCTTCCTCAATGGTAGCAATGGAACCTCATGCTATTTCTGGGAATCTATTTAATCTCCATACTTTGTTCTTATCATAGCGCAAAAAATTATAGCATGCTCCTTTCATCTACAAATGGTTTATTTTGTTTCACACAGTTGTGCTCACAAGTAACGTTTTTTGTCAGATATGTATTTTTTTATTGAAACAAAGTTGTTTGTAGTGTAGTTTCTTTTTAACATATTAATATTCAACATATTTTATTTGTTGGATTGGATTTACAACATATTGTACATTTTTGTATTTTAGAAGATAGATAAGATGTATTTTTTAAAACAAAGCATGTAAGAAAAAACAGAGTTTTTTTATAGAGTAAAGTTTTCTTTTGGAACTTCTTAAATAGACAAAATATGAATTTCTTGGGTGCTATTTCTATATGTTATTTAAGTCCAATTGTACTCAGATCTTTCATTGTCAAAGATAATAAATGATTTAAAATAAAAAGACTCATAGTGACCATTTTGGAGGTTCGACAATGTGGACAATGTGGTTATGACGAAGCTGAAGCTTTGTATGAGAATGATTGTGACAAGATATAACCTCATCGTTTTGTATTGCCTTTTTTACTTCCCTGTACTGCCCCACAGGTTCTGACAATGCTCCAGTTGCATGTTTGACAAATGGATTTGACACGTAAACTAGGTGTTCATCACTTCATGACGATCTGACTTGCATGCACAATGCTAAATA
This sequence comes from Picea engelmannii, assembly GCA_009831015.1. Taxonomy (NCBI): domain Eukaryota; kingdom Viridiplantae; phylum Streptophyta; class Pinopsida; order Pinales; family Pinaceae; genus Picea; species Picea engelmannii. The sequence continues at coordinate 720,250 of ML778374.1, read as the reverse complement.
TTCCAATCTAATAAATAATGAAATCAATAAATATTGTCCCACCGCCCTACACAATGCTAAATATTCCAATCTAATAGATAATCAAATCAATAAATATTCTTCGGTTGCATGTGACACACCAGCTAGGTGCTCAACTATTCAGTAAATCGTTGACTTTGCTCCATTCTTGATCAATGTGACATTAAATCAGTCCAACTTCATTCCAACTTGATCAACGTGTTCTTATGGCATCTCTACATGTGCACGTTAAATGCTCTAGTGTGCCTCCCTATGTAGTAATCCACTAGGTGTTTTGTATGACTCAATTTGAGTGTATATGATGAATTTATAATTAAGTCAATACAATAAAAGTATCTCTATATTTTTGGCATGTAATGATATAGTTAGATGATTTTTATATAGTGTGGTTGTATATTTATTTATAGTTAAAATTAGTCTTATGAGGAGAGGTGGGCTCCCTAGATTTAACAAGCATCCATCATTCCCTGTACAAGATTTACTTCCACCTTTGTTCCCATTAGCCTCTGCTTCCTCCTCATTTCCATTTGTTCCACTAGAGCACCAAGTGGATACACAAACAACTTTATTGATTTCATAGTACAATTGAACTATGTTTTAGACCTCTATATGACATTAATTTTTTGAGCTCCAAGTGTGCACTGACATTACCAACCTCATGTTTTGAATCTCCCTATTTTCTCAAGATTTGAAGGGGTCAAGCCACTCTAGTGATCATTGTAAAATAAGTAATGGGTAGTTTAAATGCATGCATCATTAATGGGTAGTTTAAATGCATGCATATTCTGGAAGTTTATATGCACCTTTTACATATTCACCAAGCAAAATTTTCGATATTTTTAAGTCGGTGAACAATTCATGATGGAAACACAAAGAAGTGTGATCTGTACCAGAAATGAAGGCCTGACATTTTTTTTTTAAATGGGATGAAATGGCCAATAATGACACCTAAATGGACCATTTGGATGCAACCTTGTCAAAAGCTTACCAAAATATCTGGGACTACAACGATCCCATCTATGATCTCAAAGACGCTAGCAAGATAGAGTTTGTATATTCATCTTCTTTCTCCATTTTTTATGTCATGGGTTTAGGGTTTTGATTAGGGTTTCAAGGGTTTTTGTTTATGGTTTGTTTTCAAAGGCATTAAAAATTGTATGTTGAAGTTGCTCAAGGAGTACTCTAAGAAATCTATCCTGAGTTTAGTGAGAAAAAATTTAAAATCATTACATTTGGGTGGGGTAAGAAATAGTGAGAATGAAACCTGGTGAATCAGATGTGTTGGTAATGCCAATGTTTTTGCTAACTATATATTGTTGGCACTTCTTTTAAATTCAAGAAGCATCACAATTGGCGTGAATACATTAAGCAACACAAGCACCCCATTTTGACAGGTGAGAAAGCACTCAAAGTTCCTTGTTGGCTTTAATGCTGGTTGGGTGGCTTAACTTTGAATCCTAACTATGAGGGATTTAGCTTGGCTTGAATGTGTTTATTTCTTTGGTTTTTGTCTCATAGATAATTTTGGTCCAATCTAGTTCCAGTGATCACAGGATCCAAGATCCTTTTGTTCGGAGTTTTCCTTTGTTAAGAGTTTTTCCAAAGGAACTAGATCAATATGAACTTCATCCACTCCCATATAAGTCAACTTCTCATATTTGTCTATTTTTTTGCTATTTGTTGTTGAATTGAAGCATGCATGTCACAGAGTTGAAGCTCTTTGTGGACAGTTTGGAGAAGGAAAGAGAATTTTACTTTGTAAATCTTAGGGTATTGAAACACTTTGTCCAAATTCAGATGTTGAACCATTACCTGTAACCACAAATTTAAGCTAATGATAGTCCAGCTGTAATTGTTGAGCAACAAGCAATAATATGCAAGTCCAGGAGAGATCAACTAAGCTAAATCAGCTGGGACACCTAAGGTGGAAGATGTTGCTAAGTGTAAACTTGATATTTTGGCATGTTATAATCAAATTACTTAAATATTCATAGAACTTATCACTAAATATAGCTCACGTTACATTTCATAAAAGTTTAGTGAACCTAAAGACAATCATGGTTGTCCCTGTGGTGATTTCTTTGTATAATTGTAGCATGTCGGAGTAGGGAATTCTACAATAGACTAGTGTGTGAGTCCATTAATCACAACATTGGTCTTGTAGGCTGAAGGAGAAGCACATACGAGAACATTCAATACTGGTTCTCAAATATTATATCTAACCCAAATAGTTTTAGCACATTATTTATAACCCAAATATTTTAAGCACATTATTTATAAGTCAAAAGTAAATTTTATATTTTGCATTGTTAAAACAAAAAGCAAAATAAGGTGATAGTAAGCACTGTTAAAACATTTGTGTAGCTTATTTAAGTGGGTGCGATATTGCTTGAATAGTAGTGATGAGTTAGCACACATTGGCAGATAGTAGCTAGTGATGGCTATCCTCACTGCCATACCACTGAGTTAGTATAGGTTTTTCACCTTTAGAAAAACAATATTAAGACATAATTTTCTTAAGGAAATGTCTCAATCTCAAAAATCCATCTTGTGGTAGTTTGATTTCATATATCTAAGAGAAGTAAGTTAATACAAAGATAAATTGAATTCTTTTGGAATTTGTTTTTGAATTTGATGAGAATTTTGTGAGAAGTTATAATTCTATTTTATTGATGAGAACATTGACTATGCTACCCTAAATCTAATTTAACTTTGAATTTGTTAAGTAAAAAAAAATGAGATGCAAATAGTAATGTTTTTTGTTCAACATAAGGAAAAGTTTATAATACTTAGGGTTATTGGTCTAGGATTTATTGATACAATCTCAAGACCCTCACAAGAAAATACATCATTGCATGTAGACAAAACTTGGCCACTTGAAATACCACACTCGTGGTTGGTTAGGGGTAGACTTTCAATCTTTCCAAATGGTCTCGGTTGTTCACTTGTTTCTTTACATCCTAGAAAAACCAACTCTTAACCAATCAAAAATATTTTTGCTTGATTATTACGTCATAGGAAAACAAGCTATTAGTCAATTAGAAATAATTTCACTTACTTATAGAGAATCGATTTTACTTACTTATAGAGAAAAAGAAAGTAAAGAGAAGATCCGGCTTTCTATATACTTTCTAGCCAAAAAAATGTTTGAATTATACATATAAAAATTTGTATAAAATATTCTATTCAATTGATACAAATAAAATATAATAAATATTACATAGACAAATCTTATAATATTTTTAACACTAAACTATAAAATACACTTCTTTCTCTAGTCCCTACCTCAATAAGGACTATAGTTATCGTCAAATTCGGCTTACCACTTATTAATTCACCCACATTGCAAACATTTTACTAAGTTTTGAGAAAATTTTATATTAATTAGATTTATTTTTAAAAATAATTTTATTTTTTTATTTATGAAATTCAAGAACCCAATTTCTCATTGACTCAATTTTATGTGACATGAATTAAATCCCTTGGTGTATCCCAATTTTTTCCCTCCATTCTCTGAAATAATTGATGCCTAGTTTTTAGGCATTCAGAAGAAATCTCGTTGGGTTGTTGTGCTCCAGATGAAAAATCAAAATTGCCAAGTGTTTGGGTGAAGATGCCACATTTCTTCTTCCTCAACGGAAGCAATGGAACCTCACACTATCGTTGGGAATCTATTTAATCTCCATACTTTGTTCTTATCAACGTGCAAAAAATGATTGCATGCTCTTGTCATCTACAACTGGTTTATTTTGTTTCACACAGTTGTGCTCACATGTTGTATCTCAATAGATAAATAAGCTGCATTTTTTTAAACATAGCATTTAAAGAAACAAAGTTTTTTACAGAGCAAAGTCTTTTTTTGGGAACTTCTTAAATAAAGAAAATATGAGTTTCTTGGGAATTATTTATATCTTTCATTTAAGTATATTTGTGCTCAGATATTTCATTTGGTATCAGAGCAGGTTGATTACAACATTTTCAATTTTGGAGAAGAAGAAATGGCCCAAAATTCAAATGCAGTTCACTACCAAATTCCTCTTTTCGGTGGGGAAAACTACAAGTACTAGTGTGTGAAGATGATAACTTTTCTTATCTCACAAGATTTATGCATTCTTGTTTCTAGAGGTTAAATAGAGCCAATTGATCAGGCTTCCTACAATACTCTCTCTGTTGATCAAAAGACTGAGTTGAAAGAGAAAAAAAAAAGGATGTCAAATATATGTTCATCCTTCAAACTAGATTTGACATCACAATGTTTCCAAAGATTGCAGAATGTAGTAAGTGCCATGATGCTTGGGAAACCTTGGAGAAAGCATACAAGGGATCTGTAAAGGTAAAAGTTGTCAAACTCCAAATGCTGAAAAGAGATTTTGAATCTCATACTATGAAAGAAAATGAAAGTGTTGAATCTTTTATTACTAGAGTTCAAAATATTGTGAATGTTATTCATGCTCATGGTGAATCTCTTGAAGATAGGAGGATTGTTGAAAAAGTTTTAAGAAGTCTTCCTAATAAATTTGATCCTGTCACTATTGCTATAGAGGAGTCAAGGGATTTATCAAAACTAACCCTTGTTGATCTATTTGGAAGCCTTCAAGTACATGAAAATGGGCTAAAAAATAACGAGGAACCTCTGGATCAAGATTTCCAAAGCAGGTTGAAGGTTGATGACAAGAAGAAATGAATGTCCACTACCATGAATGATGCTTCTAAATTTTCTTCATCATCAAATAGAGGAGGTAGAGGCTATGGAAGAGATAGAGGAAGAGTAGGTCATGGTAGAGGAAGAAGAAATAACGTTGGGAGAGGTAAATTTAGTTGCAACTATTGTAATAAATATGGTCACCTTGAAAGATATTGTTTTAAGAAGAAAATGCACACTTCTCAAGCAAATTTTAGTAAATATGAAGGTGAGAACTCTTAAAATTTGTTTCTCACATGCAACAATTTTGATGCCAAAGATGATTTTGTATGGTATTTAGACAATGGTTTCTTAAATCACATGATAGGAAACAAAAAATTGTTTGTAAAGATAGATGAGAGTGTGAAGGTGTTACACATTATTTTCGTCATCCCTATGAT
>ML778374.1:701515-714839 GCA_009831015.1 Picea engelmannii | reverse complement strand
TTTGACAATGATAATGAGGTAGGAGTAAGGGGAAAATGTAACCTTTCCATAAAATTCAAGAATGGAAGTATTATGTATATATATGATACTCTGTTTGTTCCAAGTTTAAAGAATAACTTGATTAGCATAGGACAACTAAATTCTAAAAACTACAAGACTCTTTTTGAAGGAAAGTTTTGTAAGATTTTTAACAACAATGGCCTTGTTGTTGAAGTATGCATGACAGATAATATGACGTTTTTGTTAAGTATGGAATCAAGTGTAGCTTTCTTGAAGGTATCGGTTTCCGAGTCTTGGTTATGGTACAAGAGGTTTAGGCACCTTAATTTTGGATCTCTTTCCTTCATGCAAAATAAGAACTTGGTAAGAGGTTTTCCTTCATTCATAGAACAAGATAATAAGATATGTGAAGGTTGTGCAATAGGGAAGAAACATAGAAATAACTTTCCTCATCGTCATTTTAGAGAAAGTGAACCTTTGGCCTTAGTACATGCAAATATTTGTGGCCCCATTCAGACTTTATCTCTCGAAAAGAATATGCATTTTCTTCTCGTTGTAGATGAATTTTAAAGGATGTATTGGGTCTATTTCTTAAGTGAGAAGTCTCAAACTTTTAGTTGCTTTCAAAAATTTAAAGCATTTGTTGATAAGGAATAAGGATACTATTTGAAATTATTGAGAGCTAATTGAGGTGGAGAATTAACCTCTGATTAATCCAAATAATTTTGCAGCTTACATGGCATCAAGAAGGAGTTAACTACTGCATATACTCCTCAACAAAATGGAGTAGCGGAGAGAAAAAATAGAACAATTGTAGAGACGGCTAGATGTATGTTAAAATAAATGAGTTTTTCAAACATGTATTGGGAAGATGCAATCCATACAACTACATATATCCTCAAAAAAATTCTACTCCTTATGAAGCTTGGTTATGTAGAAAACCAACAATTTCTCATCTGAAAATTTTAGGGTCTGCATGCTTTGTCCAGGTTCCTGCATAACAAAGACACAAATTAGATGGAAAATCAATGAAATGTATTTTCATTGGATATTTAGAAGAAATAAAGGCTTATAGGAATTATGACCCACTTACTAATAAGCTTTATGTTAGTAGAGATGCGATCTTTGATGAAGGGAGAGTTTATCTCAAGAATGAAGGAGAAGATAAAGTGATTACTCCACATATTGAAAATTTAATTTTTGATAACAATGATCAGTCTTTGCATCCCTCTAATGTAAGAAATGTAGGCTCATGTTAAAGAAATTATCCATCAAAGGCATCGTCATCTTCTTCGATATCAAGATCTCATGTTGATACACAAGCAACACCTCCATCTAGTCCTCCTAGAAAAATAAGAAGTTTGAAGGAGATATATGAGACATCTAAGTATGTTGGTGATAATTTTTCTCTTTTTTCTTCTGCCCATTTTGAACCTTTTAATTTTAAAGAAGCTTGCAGTGATGAGCCATGGGTGCAATCCATGGAGGATGAGATGTCACAAATTGAAAAAAATGATACATGGGAGTTAGTTGATCTTCCTCATGGAAAACATGTTGATGATTGCAACAATGTGAGACATTCTCCAGCTTACAAACCTGTGAGATGTGGATTATTGTAGCCATGTGAGATATTCTCCATCTTACAAACCTGAGAGAAAGCCCTCGAAGAGGGTGTCTGGTTCCTATCTGAGACAGAGCTGGAATGTAGAGATGACCTCCTCCATACAGAGAGTTGAGAATAACTCCAGATTATTTTCTTGTGTAACGCAGTGAGAAAGGTGATCTGCAGAGTTGGACGTGCCTGTGGATGATCACAAGGTGAACTTGTGAAATCTTGAAGTTTTGGGTGCATCGACATGAGAACAAAAATGAATATGATGTATTAGCCTCCTCTGAGTAGAAGATTTGACGAGAAACTCTAGATGACTCTCTTGTGTAATGCAGTGGGAAAGAAGATCTATTGAGTGGACATGCCTGTGGACGGGCACATGTGAACGTAATCCTAGTGGCTGAGCACTAGTGAAGAAGTGGTTCTTATGTGCAATACAGTGAGCTAGATATATGGACATCCATATGGATGTGCCCCTAGTGGATGAGCACTAGTAGGTGTATAAGATCCCTTTCTATATTGTTCAAGAGTCAGACCTGCCTGTAACCCTAATTATAATGTCAAGGGTACAGGTCGACCCCACCTTAATATGAATGGTAATTAATATAAACTATAATTAATCTGGTTAATATTAATTGTATTATAAGATAGTGAGGTCGGACCTATTGTGCCAATAGACACTTATGTTGACATGTCCAGGTTAGTATAAGTAAAGGTAAATTCCCCATTGAGGACATATATCTTTTGTGTGTGTTTGGAAATTTCAGCAAGTACACCTTCTTGAGAAAAGTGCGCACCTCTTTTGGGTGCTAGTCTTCGAGGGTTTGAGCACCCTCTTGTGTACTAGGTCTTATTCGTGGTGAAGGGATTTCTCTTGAAGAATATGGCAAAGGATTTGGTTGGGCTTTCTTCCCTTGTTGAGAAGGGTTTCCCAGGATACTTCTTGTGGTCTTGTGCATGGTGTTTCTTCTTGTGATCTTGGTTGCTGCAACATTATTGTTTATGGTTAAGTGAAAAGATAAAAATGGAATGAACTTCATGCTTAACCTAGCTTATGAAAAGTCAACAAAATCCACGATTGGAGTAAAGTGGATTTACAAGCTAAAATTCAATATGGATGGAAGTATTTTAAAATATAAGGCACGTTTAGTTGCAAAAAGATATGTGCGGCAAGAAGGTATTGACTATGAGGAAACATTTGCTCCTGCAATAAGAATTGAAACTGTAAGAACCTTTCTTTCCATTGCATCTCAGTTAAAGTTAACAATTTATCATATCGACGTTAATTATTCTTTCTTAAATAGATATTTGAAGGAAGAAGTTTATGTTGAACAACCTCAAGGTTTCATTGTTAAAGGTAAAGAAGATACAATTTATAGGCTTAAAAAGGTTTTTTTGGTCTTAAACAATCCCCTAGAGATTCATACTCTAGAATTGATAAATATCTTCACGATCATGGCTTTGTTAAATGTACTTCTAAGAGTACATTGTACAAAAAGGTTGTGGGATCAGATTTCATCATTGTTTGCTTGTATGTAGATTACTTAATTTTTATGAGCACCTCACCCTCACTAGTGAAGGAGTTCAAAGAGGAAATGTTTTTTGGGTATACAAATCAAACAAACAGGGACATGTATATCCATTTGTCAATCCAAATATGTTGAAGAATTTTTTAGGAGGTTTAGCATTCAAGGTTGTAAACTTGTGAGCACTCCCTTAGTTGTTAGGAGTAAATTGATGAAGGAAGATGAAACTCCACTTTGTAATGCCATTCTTTATATATCTTTGATTGACATTCATATGTAGATATAACAACCACTAGACTAGACATCATGTTTGTTGTGAGTCTGGTTGCTAGGTTCATGCATCGACCTCATGAGTCTTATTGGTAGGAAACCAAAAGAATCCTTAGATATGTAAGTGGTACAATTTTTTTGTGGATTTTTTATAATGCTACTAATGATTCCAATGTTGTAGCATACATAGATTCATATTGGAGAGGTTGCTTGGATGATCGAAAGAGCACTTATGGATATGATTTTCTCTTTGGAGGAAATCTTATTTCTTGGGGAAACAAAAATAAACCCGTTGTTTCTCTATCTACAATTGAAGCAGAGTATATTGCAACGTCATTGACAAGTAAACAAACTATCTGGATGGAAAGACTATTTGAATACTTGGGAATGAAAAACAATAAGCCAATCAAAGTTTATTGTGACAATCAAAGCACAATCTTCGTGACAAAGAATCCTGTATTCCACAGTAGGAGCAAACATATTGATATTTGACATCATTTCATTCGAGATCTTGTACAAAAACAATTCATCTCTTTCAATTTTTTTCGATCTGAGGATCAACTCGCAAACATTTTTACTAAGGATCTTCCAAAGGATAAATTTGCAAATCTTAGACTGCTGCTAGGAATTAAAAAACTTGAGATCAGGGGGGAGATTGAAATAATTTATGCATAGTTTCTAGGCATTCCGAGGACATCTGGTTGGGTTGTTGCGCTCTAGATGCAAAATCAAAATTGCCAAGTGTTCAGGTGAATATGTCACATTTCTTCTTCCTCAACGGTAACAATGGAACCTCATAGTATTGTTGGGAATCTATTTAATTTACATACTTTTTTCTTATCATAGTGCAGGAAATGATAGCATGCCCCTTTCATCTACAAATGGTTTATTTTGTTTCACACAGTTGTGCTCAAAAGTAACGTTTTTTGTCAGATATGTATTTTTTTATTGAAACAAAGTTGTTTGGAGTGTAGTTTCTTTTTAACGAATTAATCTACAACATACTGTATTTGTTGGATTGGATTTACAACATACTGTACATGTTGTATTTTAGTATATAGATAAGCTATATTTTTTAAAACAAAGCATTTAGAAAAAAAACAAAGTTTCTTTATAGAGTAAAGTTTTCTTTTGGAACTTCTTAAATAGACAAAATCTAAATTTCTTGGGTGTTATTTCTATCTGTCATTTAAATCCAATTGTACTCATATCTTTCATTGTCAAAGATAATAAATGATTTAAAATAAAAGGACTCCTAGTGACCATTTTGGAGGTTCGACAATGTGGACAATGTGGTTATGACTAAGATGAATCTTTGTATGACAATGGTTGTGACAAGCTATAACCTCGTCGTTCTGTACTGCCTTATGTGCTTCCCTGTAGTACCCCACGGGTTCTGAGAATCCTGCAGTTGCATGTTTGATAAATGGATTTGACATGTCAACTAGGTTTTCATCACTTCATGACGATCCCACTGCCATGCACAATGCTAACTATTCAAATCTAATAGATAATAAAATCAATAAATATTGTCCCACTGTTATGCACAATGCTAAATATTCCAATCTAATAGATAATCAAATAAATAAATATTCTGCAGTTGCTCAACTGTTGAGTAAATCGTTAAATTTGCTCCATACTTGATCAATGTGACATTAAATCGGTCCAACTTCGTTCCAACATGATCATTCCAACTTGATCAATTTGTTCTCATCACATCTCTACATGTTCTGCGCGTTAAATTCTCTAGTGTGCTTCCCTATGTAGTAATTCACTTGGTGTTTTGTATGACTCAATTTGAGTGTATATGATGAATTTATAATTAAGTCAATACAATAAAAGTATCTCTATATTTTTGGCATGTAATGATAGAGTTAGATGATTTTTATACAGTGTGGTTGTATATTTATTTATAGTTAAAATTAGTCTTATGAGGAGAGGTGGGCTCCCTAGATTTAAAAATCATCCATCATTGCCTGTACAAGATTTACTTCCACCTTCATTCCCATTAGCCTCTGGTTCCTCCTCATTCCCATTCGTTCCACTAGAGCACCAAGCTGATACAAAAACAAATTTATTGATTTCATAGTACAATTGAACTATGTTTTAGACCTCTATACGACTTTAATTTGTTGAGCTCCAAGTATGCACGGACGTTGCCAACCTCATGTTTTGAATTTGCCTTTTTTCTCAAGTTTTGAAGGGGTCAAGCCACTCTAGTGATCATTGTAAAATAAGTAATGGGTAGTTTAAATGCATGCATAAGTAATGGGTAGTTTAAATGCATGCATATTATGGAAATTTATATGCACCTTTTACATATTCGCCCAACAGAATTTCCAAGATTTTTAAGTTGGTGAGCGATTCATCATAGAAATGCAAAGAAGGGTGATATCTACCAAAAATGAAAGGCCTGACGATTTTTTGTTTGAAAAATGGGATGAAATGGCCAAGAATGACACCTACACGGACCATTTGGATGCAACTTTGTCAAAAGCTTACCGAAATATCTGTGACCACAAGGATCCCATCTGTGATCTCAAAGATGCTAGCAAGATAGAGTCCACACATTCATATTCTTTCTCCATTTTTTATGTCATGGATTTAGGGTTTTTATTAGGGTTTCAAGGGTTTTTTTTATGGGTTGTTTTCAAAGGAATTAGAAATTGGACACAAAAGCTACTCAAGGAATACTCTAAGAACTGTATCCTGATTTTAGTGAGCTCAAATTTAAAATCATTCCATTTGGGTGGGGTAAGAAACAATGAGAATGGAACCTGGTGAATCAGATGTGTCGGTAACGACAGTGTTTTTCCTAACTATATAGTGTTGGCATTGATTTTAAATTCAAGAAGCATCACAATTGACATGCATACATTAGGCACCACAAGAAACCCATTTTGATAGGTGAGAAAGCACTCAAAGTTCCTAGCTAGCTTTAATGCGTAGAGGCTTTAACACTAGCTGGATGGGTGGCTTAACTTTTAATCCTAACCATGAGGGATTTCTATTGGATTGAATGTCTTTATTATTTTGGTTTTTGTCTCATAGATAATTTTGGCCCAATCCAGTTCAGGTGATCACAAGATCCAAGATTCTTTTGTTAGGATTTTTCCTTTGTTAAGAGGTTTTTCAAAGGAACTAGAGAAATATGAACTTCATCCAGACTCCCATATAAGTCAACTTCTCATATTTGTTTATTTTTATGCTATTTGTTGTTGAATTGAGGCATGCACGTCACATAGTTGAAGCTCTTTGTGGACAATTTGGAGAAGGAAATAGACTTTTAATTTGCAAAGCTTAGGGTTATTGAAATACTTTGTCCAAATCTAGATATTGAACTATTACCTGTAACCACAAATTTAAGCTAATGATAGTCCAACTGTAATTGTTGAGAGACAAGCAATAATATTCAAGGCAAGGAGAGATCAACTAAGCTAAATCAGCAGGGACACCTAAGGTGGAAGATGTTGTGAAGTGTAAAATTGATATTTTGGAATCTTATAATAAAATTACTTAAATATTCATAGAACTTATAACTAAATATAGCTAATCTTGATCACGTTACATTTCATAAAAGTTTAGTGAACCTAAAGGAAATCATGGTCGTCCCTATGGTGGTTTCTCTGTATAATTGTAGCGGGATGGAGTAGGGAATTCTACAATAGACTAGTGTGTGAGTCCATTAATCACAACATTATCCTTGTAGGCTGAATGGGAAGCACAAACGACAACATTCAACACTGGTTCTCAAATATTATATCTAACCCAAATATTTTAAGCACATTATTTATAAGTCAAAAGTAAATCTGATGTGTGTCATGTTAGATTTGACAGCCACAGTCTTTACCAATTTGCAACAAACACACACATAAAATATCAAAAGGAAAAATGAAAATAGAGTGATTTACGTGGTTCACCCAACTTCGAGCTACGTTCACCAAGAAAGGCAACAACTCACTCAATACATCTCACTGTATACAGGTTTTTATAGTCTTCCTCTCACAATTTCAAGGAAATGAATTCATTAATTACAACCCAGTCTAATTCTATTTACGGTTGTTTGTTTCAACAAAATCCAGATTATAGGAATCGATCCATATCGTTGCACAAGATGTGGAAGAATGATCGTCACCTAATCGCCGAGTTGTTGTCACCGTTTAATAATATCCACCTTGACAACAATTAACCTCATACCTTTCTTCTTCTTTTGTTCATCACCTTTTCTGCAAGCCAAGAGAAGCCAAGCACCATTGTAGCTTCTCTAAAAGTAATGGTTTTGTGAACATGTCTGTGCAGTTATCTTTTGTATGAACCTTTTCAAGAGAAACTCCACCTTCATCGATGACCTGTCTTACAAAATGGTACTTAATAGGAATATGAACTTAGTTTTATTGTGGTAGGATGGATTCTTGTCCAAGTGAATAGCACTTTGACTATCACAAAGTAGCTTTACTTTGTCCTCCATCCTTCCAAACTCACCAAACAAACCTTTTAACCAAACCACCTCTTTGCAAGCATGTCAAGTATCTATGTATTCTGCTTCTGTAGTGGATAAAGCAACAATGCCCTATAGCTTTGACATCCAAATAATAGCTCCACCTACAAGAGTAATACATATCTTGAAGTTGACCTCATTTTTTCCAAATCACCTGCAAAATCATAATCAACATAACCACAGACTAACTCACAACCACCGTTATAGGTGATACAATAATCACTTGTGCTCCTCAGATACCGAAGCACCCATTTCATTGCTTCCCAGTGCTCTTTATCTAGATTTTCCATATATATGCTGACAACCCCAACTGCATGTGAAATGTTTGGTCTTGTACTAACCATCGCATACATTATACTTCCTACTGCATTAGCATATGGTATTCGAGACATATATTCCTTTTCTTCTTTTGTACTAGGAGATAAAATTGAATAAATCTTAAAATGGGAAGCGAAAGTTACAGAAACTGGTTTCACACTGTTCATACCAAACCTCAAAAGTATTTTCTCAACATACTTTTGTTGTGACAACCAAAGCTTACCATTCCTTTTGTCTCTAAATATCTCCATGCCCAAAATCTTCTGTGTTGCTCCTAGATCTTTCATATCAAATGTCCTAGCCATTTGAGCCTTTAACCTATTGATCTTAGTTATGCTTTTGCTTGCTAAAAGCATATCGTCAACATACAATAATAAGATAATGAATATGCCATTATTCAATTTCTTAAAGTAAACACAATGATCATACTCACTCCTTGTATAATTATGGCTCATCATAAAATAGTCAAATTTCTTGTACCATTGTCTGGGCGACTGCCTCAAACCATACAATGATTTCTTGAGCCTGCAAACAAATTTCTTGTTGCGATTCTGAACAAACCCTTCAGGTTGTTTCATGTAAATCTCCTCATCCAAATATCCATGTAAGAAAGAAGTCTTAACATCTAGCTGCTCCAACTCCAAATCAAGTGACACAACTAATGCTATTTGAATTGAAACAATCTTAACTACTGGTGAAAACATCTCATGAAGTTCAATACCTTCTTTCCGAGAATATCCTTTTGCAACCAGCCTTGCTTTGTACCTTTCTACCTTATCATCAACACCCTTCTTCAGCTTGTAGACCCACTTGCAACCTACAATTTTCCTGTCTCTGGGAAGTTCTACCAGGTCCCATGTAGCATTCTTCACTAAAGAATTCATTTCATCCTTCATTGCTTCTTTCCATTTTTCACTGTTAGAATCCTCCACAACTTCTTGATAGCATGAAGGTTCATCATCATTAGTACTTAAAGAAACTGATGAAACAAAATCATCATACCTTCTTGGAGGAACTCTGACCTATGTATACCTCCTCAGGGAAGTTTGTGGCTCTTACACAATCTATTGATTGTCATCATCATCCATATTTTCCTCCGCAAGAACCTCTTCATGAACCTCTTTAGAAACTTGTTCATGTTCACTTTCATCTGTAATTGTTACGAGGAAAATCTCTCTATGGCTAGGGTGAACCACAAAAGATGAAAATGACTGCATAAATTAACTCTATCCCAACAACCTTCTATATAAGACAATGTGAAAGAAAGATAAGAAAGAGGCCTACCTCATCCAGATGTTCAATGACGTCCACCATTGAGCACTTCAACTCAAAGTTATATACCTGGAGCAAGTTCTCAACAAACAAGCAAAAAAACACATATGGTGGCAATATAAAAGGTTAGCACATTAGATAGCATAATCCATCAATATACATAACAAATATGCCCATGGATAATAGTACATATATTTTCAAGATATCAATTGAATGGGAAATGAGTATTTCTATTAATAAACAATCAACATAAGTGAAAATATTACAGACTTCCGTGTCGACATGGTTTAGAACCAAGAAACTGAGTTCCTTCCAATTGGGCCTCCACCACTTCAATCCTCCACCAAATGCAATCTCATATAAGGGATACAAAGAGGTTCTCCATAAATGAGGGAAGAGCTTGGGGGATGAACACTGTATTCAGACTTAAAGGACAAAGGGATGAAGACTCAATATGAAGTAAATAATTTCTCTAGAGTAACTTTTCTCTCAAAGTTGAATTCTTTCTCCTTTTCCACAACTTAGAATTGGCTTCTTTATACCCTTCAAAATGAAACTGAAGGGCTGAGTCAGAGAGTTTACAGTACATGGAATGCCAAGGATCATAGATATCCTGTCGTGACATGGAAACTTAACATTTAATTTTGATTTTTTGGCACAAATCCCAATGTATGCAGGCTATAGTGGAGTAGCCTATGTATACGCTTGTTGTATAGGGTGCAAGATGTGTATAAGTGGAAAAAAATTATATTTTTGTCTCTGGACTTTAGTAACAGGGAAGACAAATCTGCATAGGGAAATGGAATAAGGCCCTCTCTGCAAGATTGCATAGGGTGAGGCAAATATTTCTCTAATAGATGCCCCCTAATGTGTGAGGTCAGAAGAGTATCTGTGATGGCTGAAATACATTATAAACAACCCATAAGTGGACGAACTCAATTGCTCATTACATTCTGCACTGACTTTGCATACATGGCTGCCAAAAATACATTGCAGATCCATGTGAAAATATACCAAATACGTGTCTGTGGCCATGAATAGGCAAATACAAATGCGGTTACATTCCAATAGCTATCATAGTCAAGAACAAGGCCCAGCAGAACCAGTCTCAAAACCAATTTGAAGATGTTTGTATACCATGGAGTACAATTTGATATTGCATGATCATTGAAGTCATATAGGTATTGGTCCAATGAAAAGGAAGCAACAACTCAGGAAATTTGCGGCCACATAGTGATGTCTTCAAGTCTTTTAAACAATTGGCCAAAGGTGCAAGTCTATGTCATGTGAATAAAGGAGTTGAGGTTGAACACAACGAGACGTCGTTTTATTACCGGTCATTGATGTATACCATTAACAAATGTGAGACAACCTAATGATAATGAAAGTAGGTATCAAGGCACTGATTACATTCTTACAAGTGTGAATAGAGGATTCAATGTCGAACACCTGAAGAATCCATCGATCAAGAAACATTGATGTATTCCCAATTGTCAATGATGAGAGAGCCTGCCACTAATGACTGCAAGCCTCAAGGTACTCATAAGAATCTAGGCCCCATTTCCATAATAAATGAGCTGATGTCAATGGAAAGAGACCCATTGAAAGGAGATCATTAATGAATCTCTCATCAGTCAACACGAGGTACAAAGAAGAAGCTTCATGATTTGGTGGAAATCAGACAAAGAACAAGTTCAAGAACCAACGACCTTGTGCATCTTTCGCGTGTTCCAAGTGCAAGTGGTACATGAAAAAGACCCTCTGAATAATAATCAATGATGAAAACTGCTGACAAAGGCGAGGAAACCACCAATAAGGCTAATGGCATCCAAGACACTACACAAATCCCAATGTGTGAATATATGTCTTGCTGTTGAACACAAGGGAAACCACCCAGTCAATGACCAATGATGAAATGTCGATTGTTGGGTTCAAGGTTACCTACCAATGATGAAATTAGGGCCGGGGTGCATGATAGGACTACAGTATCATGTGATTCTGAGACAAACTGAGGGTATGGCCAACATGAAAAGTCAAGAGTTTTGAGGAGTGGCTGACACAAGTTGATAGACTTCCTTTGAACAAGAGCATTAGACATATGGAGGATTTCGGCAGCATAGACCCAACGATGAAACCATGAGATGTAGGAGGAATCAATGAAATTCTCTGTAGGGAATGGAAGAGTAAACAGTCGGTAGAGAGGACTTAGTAACGATCTCAGCTTCCTAAGGCCATGCTGATCCCAAAATTATGATGAATGGACTCAAATAACTTTTTTCTCTGTTCAAAGGAGACACGACTGCTGCCGATACAAGATAATGCTCCCTTCCCGCCCGTAGTTTTTTGTTTTTTCATAACAAATGAATGCTATGATACAGAGGAGGAAACGAGTGTCGCAAGTAAGCAAAACTAGTCCTAGCAGTGGAACACACCTATGATTAATGCAGGGAAGTGCATGCGGGAGATGGACACTCCGAGGAATGTTTCCTCCTAGGTATAGGGTGTCAAATTGCGAAGGATATAAACAAGGCTCTTCTTGGTTGAGGATGTAAACTCCTGAGGCAAATAGTTTATAATGCAAAGCGAGAATCAGCTTTAGGCTCAATAATGCAAGCAAGGGAATGAGATGCAATCACAACTTAACGCCAAAAAATGTCCTTTTTTATGTATTTTAGTCTACTTGGTGTGAAAAAGGGATAAACTTGTACCAAATAGATGTCTTTTCAAAACCAATTTTACGAGTATGAAAGAGACAAGCTAACTCGACAATATTTTCACTTTTTGATAACGAGTCGAAAAATAGCTTAACTAAGACTCATGACCTTTCAAATCTAATTTAATGAGTGTGAAAGGGACAAATCACTCGACAATCTTTTCCCTTTTTAGACGAGTCGAAAAAGAGCTTAAATTAAACTCGTTTGGGAGTCCACAGGGTATAAAGTCGCATGTTTATGAATGAGAAATGAGGCTTAGCATAAAGTTGAGTACAAGTTGTGAGGGACTCCCGGTTCGGTTGAAAAAATATCTGCATGGGTACCAAATGCAGTAGGGGATCTAACTAGGGCACCCATGTTTGGTAATTCTCTACCACTTGTAAATGACACAACTTTATAGCAGATGGAGGGTTATGTGTTGTAACAAATGGGTTCATACCTAGGGCGTAGAAAGTGATAGTTATAGGATAATGAATAAATTCATAACATAATAGATACCTATCCTATAAGTTGGGTAATGAATATACCTTCCCGAGGTGACAAACGGTCGACATAACACTGAAATATGCAAGAATCCCAAGTTAAAACTGCAAACACCAACTCGATCCACGTTTGTATTAGTCCATTAGGTGCAAAAATGGATTAAAATTATAGAAAGTGGATAAAAATAATTTATAAATAGTAACAAAATAAAAAATTACTATACCATTTTGACTTTTTACCCAACTAGTGAAAAGTTGACCAAAATACCTCCAAGATTCAAACAATGATTGCGGGAGCATCGGGCAATGAAATCACGAGCCGTCTGGATCAGGTAATTCTTGTTCTCTTCCTCTTCAAATTCAATGGTTTAAAATTTTGAATTAGGTCTTAAATTTTATCTATTGAAGGAGCAAAGTATAGATTTTGGTGTACACAGGCAGGCTTTGGTTAGGTCGTGTGTATGACGAGGTATATGCTCCTGTGTGAACTACAAGGGTTGTATATTAAGTGCTACACGCGACTATATTCAAAGAATGCCACGTACAAGCACACAAATGCGAAAATTGAAGGATTCTAATTCAAAATTTGATTTGTCTTTGACAGGATGGTTCTTGAATGGGGAGAGAGAGAACAT